>JAGSMT010000140.1:600000-1065355 GCA_029286875.1 Lamproptera curius
AAATAATCCTGCCAATGTTTTGCTTTGTGTTCGTCGTTGTGATTCCGTCACGTACCAAAAGAGCAACTTCCCTGTAGATCGTGAAATATTTTTAATCGTGTATGAAGCTTAATCTATAACATTTTTAGTAAGGAGCTTAATATGGTGAAGGTGTTATATACATTCCTTGTGTATGCAACATAAATATTTCAGTACATAAAACTAAATAGACTAAACACAAAACAAAAGAATTTTGTTACATATTACCTATTAAGTTATATATTTTATTATGTGCATTCGTTAATTACATAATTTAAATTAAAAAGTTAATTAGTATAAAAGCTGAGAACGTTAATCAACATTAAGTTTCAAATTATTATGTGGTGTGTTATATAGGCACAGCATGTAGAGATTTTATTTGCACAACCGTTGCGGGCTTGAGTTTTTTCATTACACGAGCTACGCCCCTAGTGGCTAATTTAGTGAGTGCGCGGGTTTCAATTGCTCTTTCTTAATGAGTTCTCAGGCGTTGCTAACGAGTTCTATGACCTTCTTGTAAATGACAGACATTTTCAGGCGTGACGAGTGCAATAGTCCCATATATCGTGGTAACTTTTCTAATTTATTTGATTGAAAATTAAGAATGAGAAAATAACATGCAACTGTAGTTCCTGATGTATGATTTTTATTTGTCATAGATTTAAGTGAATTAAATTATTTTTTAAAACCCTATAACATTAAGAACAGGCATAACATTATATTGAAAATGTTATAATCTCCAAATCGAGGTGCAGATAAATAGAACTAACAACATAAGCTAGGAGAAGTTTATTGTTTAGATTATAATATTTACTGTAGAATTTTAACGACAATTGAACAATAAATGTTTTTAAAATATTAATAGACATGAAATAGGTGTGTTAGTATTCTGTTTAAACAAAAAATATTTGTTTACTAGTTTTAAAAAAATGAATTTGATGTCTGTTGGTAATGACAAAATAACCGTTTTTTAAATATTACAATTTTATATAACAAACAACATTTAAAAAAATCTGTCTGTATACTCGTTCTGGCCAATTTTTGGAATGCCTAGTTCGACTTTGACGGAAAGATAGCTAATATAACTCGTAGTATAACTATTAGTATAACTCTATATTTTTAGAAAAAATCATACTACTGACGTGAACGAAGCCGCGAGTCGTGCCCAGCTTGTTAGAAACAAAAAGGAGGAACTTACCTGTAAATAACTAGTCCCCAGTTTTCCATTGCGCCAGCGGCGAAATCAGGGACAGCGGCCTTGTCCATCTTCGGGAAAGCGTACTCGAATTCTGTGTAGTTTTCAAGTGCCATCATATTCCTCTGACCAAAATCAAGGGCGAACGTTGCTGTATCCTGGGTATTTGGTCTAGAGTAAATTCTGAACGGCACATTGTAGAGGGGGCTTTGTTCGTTCGACACAAAGTCAAACTTGGACACCAGATAAGCAAGGAGGTATGAGGACATGACTAGCGTGTCCTCAAATTCGTGTTTACTGTAACCTGCCACCTCTGGTCTGGAAATACATAATTTTGCATATAGAAGACATATTTTTTTGTTTTACTGAATAAAGATTTAATTGGTTTTTATTGAATAATGATCATCATGATTACTGATCAGACTTTATCGTGATAACTCGGAATCGAAATTACGTTACCCATATGTTATTTAATGTTCATGATATAAAAATAGCAATAATGAATTAACGCGTAGAATGCACTGAGAGCTCCATTTTGCCAAAATATATTAATCATAATGTCCTGTAGTCTATTATTAATAAATAATAAAATGTTCAATAATAATAATTTAACAACGGACAGTCACCGTCTAAATGTCACAAAAAGCAGTATTATTTTTTAAATTAACCAATATATTTAATTACACTAACACATATATTAAACAATATTTCTTTTAGACATTAAGAAGTGCTTACTTGAAGGGTATACTTCTTTCTGGCATGTTGCTCCTTACTACATTGTACTCTGGAGGGGCGTAAATAGTTGTCCTGAACACAGCTTTGTAGGATGGCTCGTCGTAACATGGGAACGCACGCCTTGCGAAGGTTGGCTGCAATTGGGATGTAATAAGCCGCCTGAAAAATTTTTTACACTTTATATAAGATATATATATATATATACTGCGTTTTTATGTATTGGAGATTGAAAAAAGTAATACTATATTTGAAATGCTCAATTAATTTTAATTTAGTTATGGTGCAGTGTTTCAGGTGCAAAAAGAAAAAAAATCTTCTTCTTTTCTTAAAATTATACGTTTTTTATAATTTGATCTCTCATCTCATCAGCCTGTAATAGTCCACTGCTGGACATAGGCCTCCCCTAATACACCCCTATCCATTAGGGGGTTTTGGACCGTATCCCACCACGCTGGTACAATGCGGGTTGGTGGGTGGACCGACTTTTTACATGCCCATCCGACACATGGATCATCTTACTTTTCAGACAATTGGGTGATCGGCCCAAATTGCCCTAACCAACTAGGAAACAACAATGAAAATGAAAAGTCCCCGCAGGATTCGGACCCACGACCTCCGGTTTCTAAAGCACACGCCCATACCACTAGGCCACGGAGGCAGTTCTTTTTTTGTTTTATAATTTATTTTTCAATTTTTTTTTATTTCAGCACGACGTTAACTTAGCTAATAATACTTGTTTTATCATACTACTAATACCAGGGAATAATTGTTATAGAAAAAACTTTTACAACATCTACGTTTAATACGTTTTACTTACTGTGTTCCAACACCGGCCTCTTCATATGTAGACAAATATATTCCAAACATATTTTCAGCATATCGGCCAACGAAATCAATGTTTACGTTATACGCTTGATTTGCAATAAAAGCCGTTGCTATTCTTAAGGTCAGGAAATGTGTGTCGTCCGTTGCCAACGTGTGGCTTAGATAGATGTTCTCTTGAGGGTTGCCCTCAGCGAAAATGGTGATGCTGTTTATCTGCATCTCCATAGCATGAAGTACTATTGATGGTGTATTCTCGGCAGCGACAACCCTGATGGTGACCTGCCCACTGAAAGATTCAGGCACGTCCGGGTTGAGGAACAACCTGACGTCATAGAAGGTCGGATACGATTCGCCGGGGAGCACGTAATGCTCGTAGTTGACATTTCTTGTGACATCATTCTTGTCTAGAGGGACGCTTAACGCCGTACCCACGATGAAGACGAACCAGAGTAAATACATTTCTGTAGAGAGTAAAATAGAGTTATTAGTGTATGTTTTGTGTCTTAAATTTTGCTGCAGTATTTATTTTCTGTAAGAAGGTTTTTTTTAGTCTGTATTTCAGCTTAATACGACCACTTTTTTTATAATTTGCAGTCTTTGCTGCTTTTGCAATAGTGATAATTTTTTTAATAACAAAAAAAATTAACCAAAGTAAAATAAAAACGATGACATGAAAAGAAGGATCATAAAGTTAAACATTTAAATTCGATTTAGCCGTTTAACTTTCATTCTTTACCAAGATGAATATTCATATTCTGATTCATTAGATGATATTGAATAAGATTTTGCTGGTTTCCACTTTTGTACATATTACTTATATATTTTTTTACACCTCCTGATAGAGAAGTCAGGGCTGGAGGCCCATGTCCAGCAGTAGACTAACACAGGCTGATAATGATGATGATGACGATATTAAAATTTTATATACAGCTCTTAATTTTGAATAATTTTAATATTATAAAACGAAACCACTAAAATATTTTTACCGCTTGCAGTTAGCGAAATTATTAGTACGAGTTGAAGTTATATGGAGACAAAGTTAGAAGGGATCATGTGCATTTAGTATGCCTATCTGAAATTAATGCTGACATTTTTAAAGTATAGTTAATAATTTTAATTTGGAATGTTTTGTGTAAACAAAAACATCATAAAAATAAAAACACCGATAAAACGTATTGAATAACAAAACCATAAATATTTAAAGAAGTGTAACTCTTTATTTTTATGATAAGATTAGCATAATATCAAGTCGTAAAGACAAAATTTAGATATTTACAGTTATCTTTTTATAATTACATAAAGTCGTTCAATTATGTATTATATATTTGCAAGATTATGAATTTGTATACGCTATCATTATATTATGTACATTAATTAAACAGTCAATTGAAATTTGTGAAGAAATAAATAAGAAATAAAATCATCGAATTTTTCCTATGAAAATTGGATTTTTTGTTTAAATATTAAAAATTTGATATCTCCAGAACCATTGATTTTGTATGAGTTATTCTATACATATATTGATAAGATACATTAGCCCCTCCAAATCTTTCATACCTATTACCTTTAACCTTGTATATAGATTTCTGTAACATAATTAGGTATATTTATACATTCACGTAACAAGTTATATCGAATATCTACATAAGTGTGAAGATATCTTATATCAAAACTTATTAGCAATAAAATGTTTAATTTGATAATTAATGTAAAATATAGACCCGTAAGTTATGGTTCGTAGGCAAAGTACATATTTTACTAAAAAAATGCTCATATAATTTTCAAGGTTAAGATTTATAAAACGCGGATCTTTTTTCTAACAGCAATATAGTAAAAGTAAATTACTTAGAAAATATTAAAAAATAAATTAGATAAAGTGATGAGAATTATAAATGCGAATTCGTTGTACAGTAATATAATAGGCGATAGATCGAGTTACCCCAAATTCGTTAATGGATTTCGACACAAATATCCTTTTACAGTACACCATAAACAAAGTTCTTTGGTATCAAAGTTTTATTGACTTCATTTAAGGCGGTATCGTATTACATTCCGTTGCGATAATCCATCCTTATAACGTAATTACTTATAAAATAAATTTCAACTTACTTGTAAATGTATTTACTGGCACACTGACATTGATTGAGTGAATTATTCAGATAATGTCTTAAAATGCCCTCGAAAAACTCCCTATCATTTTCGGTAATGTAGGGATCAGCCGGGCTATAAATAATGTATATTAAACAAAAATGCTTCAAGCAAATAAAGCAAGTAAGTTGTTATTATCTGAAACATAATTTATAACGATCTGTTAAACAACAGTTGCTATTATTGTTAATAATTTTATTGACATATCACGAATGAAACGTACATTCCATAATGATTTTAAATTAAAAAAAATAAATCCTTAAGGGGTTACTTATTTGCCAAGCTAGGCTGTGGAAGCAACGATGAGTTGAAAGTGATGCAATATGGATATAGAAAGCAAATGTTGCTAGAACTTTTTATTATAGAAGTCACCTAGCAAGAAAAAAAATACTATGTTAATTTCGATACGCTAAAAAAATACAAAACGATACATATTTAATAACGTAATTAGCAGCTTAAGTAGGCAATGATTATCAACTACCCCAGCCTCTGGGCAATGGATTCGGGATATATGTCACTCTGGTAATGGACCTTAGACTAAGGGCGCCTGAGAACGGCCAAAATGAAAGTTCCAATGTATGTGCTAGAGACGCGATAGTTTTGATTTATTAAGAAACCTTTCTAAGTTATGTAACAAACTGTTACTTAAGAATTTCATCAACAAAGAAGTGCTAATAGAAGTCTTGATGTGTCATTTTCGAGGGTAGTTTTGAACCAAGGATAGATGACATCTATTCTAGTAAAGTAGATGTTTTTCGAAAAGGCTACAACAGTACCATAGACCATATACCTACTGCAGAAGTTTATAAAGCTAAAGAGAAAGGAATATATTGACCGCTATGTTTAGGATGCCATGTTAAAAATCGACTTATCGATGTGTCATAGTATATATATACAAACGCCACCACGTTGATCTTAGCTATAGTTTTTAAAGAGACACATAAGACCAGAAAAAGTCGTAATTTTTTTTTTACTTTGAAATATTCCTTCAGCTTCTGGCGTGACATAGACTTGGCATCAAAATGAACTGTGAATAAATCACTCATTACTACTAAATATTAAAATGAATCCATATTAAGTAAATTGCACCTAGCACATTAACTGTTGGAAACTTGACCTGTTAAAGAATGTATATATATCTTCGACAAAACATTTAGATAAATGAAGCTAAAAGACATAATAGTAATGAAACAAACTACGCTTTCAGCGTACTGTCACCGTGTATTAACATCCAAAATACTTGAAGGCAAAGGAACCCCCATTTGAATGATTTTGTTACCAGCGATCACTTATTGCTAGACTGTGTTGTTTCTCAGAAGATCGTAATATTTCTCGGGGATATTCGGAACTGAAGGTCTCTTGATACTTTTGCTATATATGGAGAATAAGGAATCTTGAACGGAGACCAAGCATAATTGTAGCTGCAGTGTGTAAGGAGGACCTATCGAACCGAAGTGCCAGTGATTCGTGGTGGGTATAGCCCGCAGGTATCAGAAGAATGATTTCACCAATTGCGATAGGCTGAAGGGGAGTATGCATATTATGCATACTGGTATGCTAATGTAATTGTTTGATAAATAAAAACTGACTGCAAAGTTAACGATTTGTACGAAACCCGATTACATTACTAAATATTTTTTCCGTTAATAATACTAAAATATCAATGATAAACGTGAAATAATCGATGTGCTTAATACCTTATCAGTTTCATGATAAGAGAGCACGTAATTGCACTAAATATTTGAACGTCACGTGTCAAATTTAAATCGTAAGGATCAATTTTGACCACTGTACTGAAAACAGCAAAACCGGCTAGTTTTATTATATCTAAACTTCGTACTGATTCAGAGTCAATAAATAAAATAGTAAATGGTATTTACAGACATTTTAAATAAAAATTAAACGTTTATAATTAAAAAAAAAACTTCTTTCATTCACTTTTACATATTTTCGAATTCTTAACGACATTTAAAATCAAAGCAATTGTTTTAAAGGAAAACAACATTGTTTTATACAACGATATATACAACTGTTAATAATAATGTTTCAATTACGACTTTTAATATTTAACTAATCTTTTACGATTCCTTAGATGATTTTTGTATTTTTACAAGTATTTTTAGTAAGTTCTTTAATCTTAATGAATTGTAACGATATTATAGTAACGTAGTAGTCGAGGACAGGCCATGTGTATTATTAATTACTAGCTGTTACCCGCGACTTCGTCTTCTTGTAAAATAACGTCTGTACTAAAATTTACTGAACGGTATAATATAAATGCGGTATTTTATTTGCTCGTGTCTATCATTTGACACAAAGTATATATTTAGGGTATTCATCATCATTAGGGATTCATCATCGTCGAAAGCTATGCTATGAGTATTAGTGTCTAAGATGATGAATTTACACTGTGCAAATTTGTGTAAATCCCAATTTAAGTCCCAAGTTAACCTCCGTACTGTTTGAAACCAACTAAAACACTTTTGACTCGTTATGGATATATACATTACTAGATACTACATTTCATGGTTTTATGTTTAGCAGAGACGATTTTCATATTAACTATCATCCCTTATTTCAACCCTTTTGAACACTTTTATCGCAAAAACTAATAGCACTTGTTGGAGTCTCAAGTATGTACCAAATTTCATCGTTATCGGTTTAATGGTTTAGCAGTAAAAACGGACAGACAGATAGAATTACTTTAGCATTTATAATATTAGTATAGATTTGCTTTGCGTAGAACCTTCTTACGACACACAAACTCAAGTTTACAAAAAAAACTGTTAATACCTTAAATTGGAATACTGTAGTTGTATTCGCTTACAACACTCAAGGAAGTTGTTAGTAGATTTTCCACGTTGTTGAGACTCTAAATAAACCTTTTTTCAGGGCCTTGGCTTTGAAATATTTAAAAAAAATGATTTAATAAAATACTTTTTTATAAATGATTTATCCTGTTACAATTATGATATGAGAAATTATTTATTATAATTATGGGCCATCCACCACCTAACTGTATTGGATACGACCCAAAAATCCCTTAATGGAGGAGGCATCCATAAGGGGAGGCCTATGTTCAGCAAAGGACGAACGCAGGTTGATGATGATGATAATAATTATGGGTAATGATTTATACAGTTTAACAAAATAATAAAGAAGTTGTAAATGATAAAATCTTATAACAACTTTTAATAATTTAATATAAATATTTTAATAATTTAAACTGTTTAACAGAATAAACATTAATAGCAACAAAAGATCATATTTACTTTTCAGTTTGCGGTACACGTGTTGTACATATTAAAACAAAATTATTGTAAAACAAAAGATGGTTGATTAAATTAAAATCTAACAATTATTTTAATTTTCCTCTAGTAATACGATAATGCGAAAACCATATCAGCTTCACCAGCGCTACTAAGCTGATTGAGTTACTTAATCTTCCCAGATTAATTACAGTGACCCAAGATCTTATATTAATCTAATCATAATTAAACATATACGTCTTTAGATTATAAACTAGGCATATCATATCGTCTATTATGTAGTCGGTATTACTAGTACACTAAAGGATACGTTTTTTATGAGCTTATGTAACGTCTGGTCCTCATAAAGGCTAAGTACATAAATGAATAAATATAACATAGGGTTGTTGTAGTTAATCTTCTTTTTAAACTATGAAACGTAGATATTTATTTAGAATGCAAATAAGAGGAAAGGTGTAAGGTATGTTGTTATTAAATTTCCGATAGCTTTTTTGATCTGATTACGTTATTGAACTGTACTTGGGTGTCATATAATGTTTTTCTTTCTAAACTGTTTTATAATATAATCATGAATCGCTGCTCCAATCTTGTATTGGACTTAATGACATTAACCTACTTCTTATTTACAGCAGAAATATGCATTTTGGGCAACACTCCGTAAATAGGAAAACTACAATCTTCACTTAGCCAATATTAATATATTTTTATGTACATTTGGCCTTTTAGTTCAATGTTCCGATAGTTTTCAAATACAATTGACCAGTCTATTAGCTCTTATAGTGTACGAGTTTACAATGCAATATTACAATATATTTTCATTGGTATACATAGTATAAAACACATACTTTCGCCTTATGTACGTTTCTATGTACAACGCAACTATAACTCTTCTATACTCTTTTCGTAGTTCTGAAGCTATATACAAAACAACTATATATCATCAAAACAACCAAAGGATTTAGAAACGGGAATACAAAAGTCCACGATGATATATGTCTATAACGTAAGGATAACGAATTTATTTAAATTTTAACGATAAAATCTCTTTAAAAGTAATGTTATTTGTATTAGTACAGATAATATGAATGCGGAGAGGTTATAACACCTCCATATCAGTAAATGTGAAAGCCAATTCACATTCGGTGCAGCGAGTACCGTCTTGAGAGTTGTATGAAAGCGTGAGAACGACACTTATGAGTTTTCACGAAGCCCGTTGAGTATTTCTACATATTTTGCCATTCTGCAGCGATTTTGATTTTCCTCTAGTGGAAAACATATTTATTTTAAGTGTTAATATTTACTATTCTCATGATAGGCTAGGATAGTTTTCCATACATTTATTTATTATTAATATTTGAATAAATATTGTCAATAAACATTTTGTTAAAAGAAAAACATGGTTTTTATTTACATAGTCTAAATTCAAACATTAAGAAGTTCAATCCAAATTATAGGTATACAACTTATAACTTGAAATATAAATAAAAATAAATACATGAAAAGATGAAATTAATACAGTAGGTATCAAAAATCAGCTTGTTTACCATTCTCAATTAATTAATATCTTTCAGATTTATAGATAAGCTTTATAGTGAATATGTAATAAATGATTTATGGATTACATATCGCTTCTGTTATCTCCACATATGTACAATCGTTATGTTTCATCACAGAATATGTTCTAACGATAAAATAGAAAAACTTTTAGTCTGTGATCATGGTGAGTGTTCATTTTACATATAATTTTTCCGTTTTTCCACCTAGTTTAAATGCGAATACCATTTTGTATGGAAATATTGTAATTCTAAATAAAATAACCATGAAGTATTCATATTAAGGTCGGGCTTTCTGTAATGTACGTTTTCGGACATACGGATGTAGGTGGGATGTCCATCTCCGTAAAGTAGACGGTTCTGATTAGAATTTAGTAGATCCACCATCATGGCTGTACTAAAAAAGCCTATGTCCAGTAGTGGGCTAATAGCCAATGTCGCTTTATATAAATGTTGTCGCTTTACTGTAATCATTAAAACACCTTTTCCTGTAAGTAATAAATTCGGCGTGTTTTAATAGATTTTTTTTAGATTTAATACAATATAAAGTCAGCTTTACTTGTGACACTTCTGGAACATTTGAGTTATGATCCGCTGAAATCGTTCCCATTGCGTTAAGTTGACAAAAAGTTTGTTTTAAGGACTGTTTATACCACAATAGCTCTTGTTCGCGTACTTACTCTCGCTCCAAAACTTTTCTCATGACAAGAAATAAGCATTGTTTGTTTACTACCTACTGGCATGCTATTAAATTTTATTTATACTAGCCGAGCCATAAAATATAGTCGTTAGCTCTGAAAGTTAAGAATTATGTTTTTTATGTGAATTAAGTTCTAATAATGTATAGTTAAGTTTAATTAACAATTTAATGCTCATATATTTATATATTTAACACCTATGAGTAATTAGTTATTATTATTTTATAATTTATTACTATTAAATATTCTATGTAATAGTGTATGATATTGAATTTCGTGTTCTGGAGATTGTAAAGACTTTTCAAGTAATAACAATTAAGATTTTTTAAATAAGTTCATAAATTATTTGGTAAACCTTACGGAGATAACATGTAACCATCTATTTTTAGATTCAGTTAAAATAAAACTTACTACAGAGCAATAATGGAATAAAAGAAAGTTGCTATTAATTTTTGACAGGCATTTATGTCCAACGATTGTATTTTAAAGTAATAATTTACTAGTACTATTTGACTAGTAATCGCATTCACAAATGTTTTTGTCAGTTATCATGCTTCATTGAAATAATCATCATCATTATCAGCCGGTGATAGTCCACTGCTTGACATAGGCTTCCCTCTGGAGAGGACAAGGATTAGCCTTGTCCTCTCCCTAGAGGGGTTTATGGACCACGCTGGTCTGCGAGTTAGTGGGCGGACCGACGACCATAGATCATCTTACTTTTAAGACAATTAAGTGATCGGCCCAAATTGTCCATAGCAACCAGGAAACAACGACATAAAGTTGATTCCCCGCAGGATTCGAAACCACGACATCCGATTTATAAAGCAAGTGCTCATAACGCTGGTAACGAAGGCGGTTCATCGAAATCAAATTTTTTTTAGGTTAATATGCACGTAAAGTTTGGTGGCTAAAGTGTAGAAAAATAAACAATTATAATTATTTATGTTAAATGATTCGATACTGTCGTCAAGACCATCCTGTGTCGTATAACCGATGCGTAGGCGTGTTTGTCGTTTAAATCAGCCCGGATCAGTAGCTGGCAGTAATTAAATTGTTACGGTTAAATGATCAAACGGCGTGCTGCGAAAAATTATAGGAAAAGCTTCAAAATTTTATAAATATAATTTTAGGGTGACGAAATAAGATTTTTTCCGACATTGTTTGACGGTGTTCGAACTCAGAAATAGGATTCCTTTTTTATGATGTGAAACCTTGCAATTTTTTACATTAATATTTATTTTAGAATTATCTAAAGGCATATATTGTCTTCATTAAGAAAACAAATTTAGGATATAATTCGAAAAATTTCGACCATTTCGAAACCTTTATAAACAACAACATTTCGTATTTTTATTACTCAGTACTTAATTTTTATCGGTTAGGGCAATTTGGGCCGATCACCCAATTGTCTGAAAAGTAAGATGATCCATGCTCGGATGGGCATGTAAAAGTCGGTCCACCTACCAACCCGCATTGGACCAGCGTGGTGGGATACGGTCCAAAAACCCTCTAATGGATAGGGGTGTAGTAGGGAGGCCTATGTCCAGCAGTGGACTATTAGGCTGATGATGATGATGATGATGATGATTGACTTAAGTTTTTAGCAGCAGAATTCTTCAAATGGTTGTGATATAATTTGTTAAAAGTAATCAATAAATCTGATTTAGTTTTAGAATATTTTAAGATCGACTTAAAATACTAGCATCTCTATTTTAATTATTGAAGCTGCAAGCATGACGTTCAGCTGATGGTAAGTGATACTCGAAATAAAAATTAAAAAAGTACAACGACAAGTGTCGTTAGTTCGTTAACTATGCGCGGTCCATTGGTTGACGACGCGGCGTCAATGTGACGTTTGCATGTACAGATTGATTGTAAGTCACGGTAAAAGGTAAAAAGTGATTTGAAACAGAAGTAATCCCACAAAGATGCTTTGAGGTCTGAGCGCAAGAAATGTAGCGATTTTTACATGTAACTTGCTGTTAGTTTT
This sequence comes from Lamproptera curius, assembly GCA_029286875.1. Lineage (NCBI taxonomy): Eukaryota > Metazoa > Arthropoda > Insecta > Lepidoptera > Papilionidae > Lamproptera > Lamproptera curius. Next base: position 612,435 of record JAGSMT010000140.1, read on the forward strand.
ATAACCAGTAGTAAATTTTTGACGTTTGTAACAGCTTCATAAATGAAATAATTTTTTAAAAAGTCTAAGTTACTTACACTATTTGTTATTAGGTCAAAATCCTACATTTCTAAATTGGTGGTAGATTAATTAACATTCAAAAAGAAAATGTAATGCTCCTATAATGTATAAAAATATTCGACTCTGACTTTGAATAGCTCCGAGCATACAATGGCTGAAATAAGAATCGGTCAAAATAGATCGTAATATAATGCCAAAAGAAAATCCGTTACTTCAATGAAAAAAAAACAGAAACATTTTAGGCTCGTTGTGTTAATCGTTGCAGTTTCCAATGAGTGTTCTGTGCTACTCGAACAACGCAGCCTGTTGCGTCGTAGACGGTAGCGCCGTAGCGGAGAGGCGCTACGCCTCGTAGCCAGTTATCGGGCGAGAGCCGACGTTTCCGCTCGTAGCAGAGCTCTACGCTGCCTCACAACCTATTTTCCGTCGCTGAGAGTACATACACCGTGAATGAGTTTCGATAAAGATTTCGTACTGAAATGAATAGAAAGTATTGCAGGATTATTTATTTAATCGTTGAAGTGTTTTAGTTCGCATTCCATTATGTTAAATTATTTTGAAATCATCGTTTTTCACTGGTAAGTATTGTCAACTTTATTGTTTTTAAGACAAAAGTTTTATTCTAAGTTCTAAATATTTCATTACTTTATACAATTAAAGGGGTGTAGTTAAGATAGTAGAAAAAAAAATCACCTCGGAAATGAATTATTTCCTTATAGAATCTAAATAAGTTGCCATTTCTAATAATTTGGTAGATTTGATCAGAAACTTAATTGACATGTCTAAATGTTAAAATAAAGTTTTGTTTCTTTATAAGCAAATAAGCAATAAGCAAATAAGCAAACAAGCAAATAACAATGTACCTATGACTTAAGCTTGTTTTGTGAATATCTCATGAAGATTATCACCTTGGATAGAATAAACACACAACAGGAATAATTATTCAGCTTTTCATCACATAAAGTAATTGCTATCATTGTAAGTGCATTCTTTGTTACGTCAGAGTTGTCAGCAACTCATAAATCTGGTCATTGAGAAGTTAGCCCAGGTCTATGCTCGGCCTACTTATTATGGAAAACTTTTTTGTGTAGAGAGTAACGTTTAATACATTTTTGGTGTGCATCTCGTACATTAATACCGTGTGACTGTCATTTCAAAAATTAATTTCAATAATTCAATAACAGTCCAGTTTTATAATCCATTAGTTGATTTCCACACAAAGTAGTAAATTGGTTTGTAAGCTAAATAGTACGTTCGTGATTGGACCTTCGGAATATTTATTTTCAATCCGCATTCCATTACATTAATTAGAAAATATTATTCCTTAATAGATATGAAATGTATCTTTTAAAATACAAAACAATTGTTAAATAATAAAGTCACTGAAATAATTTGCAATTATGGAACAATTGAGAAATAATATTTTTATGAGTGAATTGTTAATACTTACTTGGTAATATTTATATGGTTAAAATAAAACGTATCAAAAAGAATTGTAATAATTTTTTATCTTTGAAATAATACTAAAGTTTGTTTTTTCTAGTTTAATAAAGAATCATATTTCTCTGTCAAGGAGATTACTTAAATTTAAAAGGTTCTGAATTCGTCTGAGTATTTTTCTTTGTTTAGTAAGTCCGCGTAATTTGAGCCTACGTCAGCCTTTTCTCTAACAAGTCAGGATTGAAAAGTCACCAATATTTCAAAAAGATGTTATTTATGTTTCACTGCCAATTACATTTTTGGAGCGGCTATAAAAGATTCCAGATATTTATTTAATTAAAAAAAAAGCGTCAAAGCGTTTCTTTTGATAAATAATTTTATAAAACACTTAATAGAAAACTTTTAAATTCAATAGTCTTTAAATAATAATTACTTAAATGTCGTTGTTAAAATTTATTTACATTTAGAAAAATCTACATGTGTCAATACTGCTTATATAGCATTACCATATTTATTAGTTACTGAAAAAATAGTATTATTAGATTTTTAAATAATAACACAACCTGGTAATGAAATGCTCGCTTTAGGTTTTGTTTCCTTAATGCATAATATGTGATTGCCAGTTATTTCAATAGATGACATAAACATAGCGCACTGAGTTTCTTTTGCCGGTTCTTTTTAGGTCTGAGGCATCCTTTTTCGAACCAGTGGTAGCGTATTTGACAATCATCAAAAAAGTGTAAACTTGTATATTAAACAAGACATTTCGATTTAAAATTAATTTGGAAATTTAAAGTTACCATATTATAAAAACGCTCCCATACATACTGTTAGTAAAAAGAAATGAAAGCAAAATTACCATGTTTTTTATTCCACAAATATATGAAACAGCATTTAATATGGTATCTGAAAAATTTTTGACATCACAAAACGAATAATTTCGATAGTTTAAAACTTTTATTTTTGTATAAGCTGACCCACACGATTTAATTTGATTTTGCTTTTACTACATATAATTTTATGCTACATTCAACAAACGTGTTTGACCAAATGACAAATACTTACTCTTTATGTACATTTGTAATTAAGAAAATCGCAATTTTTTTTCAATGTTGCCGTATTCAGGCCAGAACATAAAAAATGGCAATAAAAAGCGATACAGATTTTTTTTAAAACACTAGTTTTTAATTTCGGATGTCAGCTATGTGGCGCTGACACTGGATATTAAAAACAAATAAATAGAGCGCCGTTTCTTCTACTACGCTTTTAGAGCTTAAAATATTGAAACGAATAAATCATGGTGGAATGTAGAGCGTGGCACAAAAGGTTGAACTTCTACTGTGCCGCTTTGTCCCCGGTGGAAAACGTTGCGAAAGTATGGTACATTTTTCAGCGATAATTTTTAATTAAAGCTACTGTTTAGTGGAAAAAAGATTAATCTGCTACCTGTGGACTAGGATATCTATTCGCAAGAGACTAAGTTCAAGTTAGTTTTGAACGCAAATTATACTATGTGTGTTATTTTTAATTTATCATTAAAAGACTGTGTGTTAACCTGAACCTTAGTTACTTAATGAAACAAAATGTAGTGTTCATTTAAGCGCAATTAAAATGTCAAGTTTTTGAGGCAACTTGATAACTTCAGGTTACGATATTTACAGTCACATGCGTAGGAATAATAAATAAATAATATACTATTAGAAATAGCTATCAAAGCATATTCTTATGTATATTGTAGGTGCCCTACAAACGTTACATAGTGCTTTGTTCCACGGCGAAGCTTGGAATGACGTCATCAATGTCAATGCAATTATTATATTTCAGTTCTGACGTCGAATTGTTCGCTATTTTTTGTTATTTTTCAGTTTTATACCATTTTCTTCGTAAATATTAGCAGGCTCATACAAAATTACTATTATTTTCTGAACAAGTTAAACAGTTTTTATTCAATTTTCAATCAACATTGCAACAGTGGAAGGCAGAGCGTGAATTTTTCATAAAATCGTTTATTTGTGTAGTTTTCAGAAAATTTATTTTCTTAAAATCCATTATTAACGTGTAAATAAATCATTATCGTCATCAGCAAGTGTTACTCCATTGCTGGACATAGGCCTCCCTATTAATCGCCTTTTTGGACCGTATCTTTGGACCGTACCTTTTTGATCCAATGCGGGTTGGTGAGTGTAAATAAATATACCTACGCATCATAAATGTGTTTTCTTATTTCATATGATTCGTATCATTATACTTTGCTTTAATTTAACTAATACAAGTGTACCTGAAAAGATATGGTCCCTTACACATATATTTTTTTACTATAGTTAACTTAAGTATAAACGCGATTCGACCTGAAAAATGATAATATCAGTTTTAAAACTTTTAAAGCCTAATTACTTCGAAAAAACTAATAGATGAAAACTGAACACAACTATCACGAAGCCTTAAATTTAAAATACCACATTTTTTTACGCATGTGAATCATTAACAAGCCAGATCAAAAAACAATTTAAAGCGTAGTATTTATATATAGATGCTACCATAAAGATGTTAATTACTATATATAGTTCTTATATTTTGCAGTACAAACGTGTTTCGAAATTTATTAAAAATAATTAATTTGTCATAAATATTATAGCATTGATTAAGTAAAATATTTGTTAAAGCCTGTTGATAAATCGACTTTATAAAAGTTTTTTCTGGGTTTACCGTAATTATAAAACTATTTTATCTCAAATGTTAATATTTTCTCAATGCAGATTCGATATAGTGTCAATAAATTGCCATTCCCTCCGTGGCCGAAAATGGGTAAGCGGTTGAGCCTAACACCACTTGGAGATAGGAGTCTTGTACCTACGGGTCAGGATCTATTAGCTCCATGGGCGTCTGGTGTCCTGGTATGATGGCCAAGAATAAGTGGTACGATTGTTCAAACTCGACTTGTGTATAAGTAGACTGAAGAAACAAGACAGGGCTGTTTTAGCGGCCAGCGTAATTGGCATTGAAGAAGAATGCCTACGTTCTGCAATACAACCTTTTGAGCACATTGGAATTACGTGAAGTTTTTAGTTATAACGAGACCTAAATAAGCTATCGTTGCCTTCGTGAGAATAAATATGTGAGGTATTTCTCCGCGGTGAAAAAAATATTCATCACTTTGAGTATGGATGTTAACTAAGTTTCGTAGACTTAAAATTTTGTCATGTTTGTGAACATTACCATAAAGTAAACGAAGTCCAACGTATAATTTTTTGTAGCTGTTCATAATAAATTTAACCTAAAAGCTAAAACTTTGTTTAGTTTAAAGATTTTGGTTTTAAGTAAAATTTATTATGAACAGCAAAAAATTATACGGATATTTAAATTAAAAAAAATTGTATAAAATTTGTTAAAACATTATACGTTCCATATTTTTTTTACTTTAGTTACTCAACTATAAACGCGTCTCCACCCAAAAAGTAATAACATCAGTTATATAACTTTAAGAGCTGAATTACTTTAAAAATTATTACTTGTGAAAAAGTGTTTGTAACTTTTAACAAGCCAAACATTCAGATAACTAACTGCCTCCGTAGCCTAGTGGTATGGGCGTGTGCTTTAGAAACCGGAGGTCGTGGGTTCGAATCCTGCGGGGACTCAACAAATTTTCATTGTTGTTTCCTAGTTGGTTAGGGCAATTTGGGCCGATCACCCAATTGTCTGAAAAGTAAGATGATCCATGCGTCGGATGGGCATGTAAAAAGTCGGTCCACCCACCAACTCGCATTGGACCAGCGTGGTGGGATACGGTCCAAAAACCGCCTAATGGATAGGGGTGTATTAGGGGAGGCCTATGTCCAGCAGTGGACTATCACAGGCTGATGATGATGAATTGATCTGTTATAAAGTTCAACTACGTTAGTGTACGGCGGTACTTGAATATATTAATGAAATAATTTTCGATTTTCGGAGTATTGGACACGATAAATTTGATTTTTGTTATCGTTCACTTTGCGGTTACATCACAATAACGATTAAATAAAATACAATTTTGATACATATCGATTTTCATTCGTGGCTTACCGCTAAAGCGTCGTGTTAACAAGAGCATTATTATTGAGCGTTTGTCGTAATTATTATAGCCAGTGCAAATTGCGCTGATATTATATTGCCAGTATTGGTCGCACTAACGCTAGACATTAATATATTAGATTTAGTTCGGCGATCCATTAACTCGATTATGTACCACAATTAAACGGTGCGATAACAAACTACAGAGTCATTGATCATAAAAGTTTCTGCTACTATAATCCGTACGATTATTGATTAATCCGCATAAAAACAAATTTAAAGGCAGATCAAAAGAATTTTATTTACGAGTTTTGGTTTAAAATATACAAATATTTCGAATATATCAGTATAAAAGTCTTTTATTGTTTTACCTAAAAAAAAAACGAAAACTTTCGATTATTTTAAGACTTGAACTCATTTTTAATAGGTGCATATTACAAAAATACCATTAATAATGACTTCGACTATGTACTGCTTTTTGTTTAAATGAAACTAAAAAAATATAACGGCTCATTGTGTCTATATGCCTTAGCTATACGAAGTTTACATGCACAGAGGGAGAGCGTATTCCACATTCCCACCAGACTACTCGACAAAGTTACTATGCTCAACAATCCACAGACTCAAAGGGTTATAAAGCGTGTAATGAATTCTATTGTTGTAATATTCCTTCAATCTCTGTCTACGATTCAGCTTATAATTCAAACTAACGAGAGGCTTCGCTAATAAGCAATTATCACCTTCATTCTGTTACGAACAAAGGATGTAATGTCTTCACTTTAGAAGCGTGACCGAGACGTGGAAGCTTTAAGCTATTTACAGTATTTAATTGACATCTGTTTGAGATAAATGCCAACGCTTAATATCTGTTAAATACTCGAGTAATTAACAAATATAAAACGACATTTAACTAGTGGGGTTTAATAAATCAAAAGGTTCAATAATTTAAAAATTTTGAATGATAAACAATCAGACTAAAATTTTATAACATGGTACAGGTATTTTATTTTGATGCTGTGACGTAAAACAAAGTCAAAAGCTATTTAACATTTTTCATCCAAAATATTTGCTACGTTCTATTTAACCATCATTTTAATAGTGTCTTACATCAAAATCCTCTAATGTAATAATTTCAATAATCTACCCGTCAGTGGTTTTATCCGAAGAGAAATCGTGACTATTTATATATTCTATTTACCTGACATTAAAACCGCACACTAATGATGTTTCTATAAATAGGCAAGATAATCGACCCCACGCTAGAGGTCCACAGGTACTAATCCGAGCGTGCTTCGAAATAAAAGGGCACCGAAGGCCACAATTGACGGTCGATGCGAATCGCGGTAAAGGGTAATGTTTTCTTTATTACAATTTTTTTAATAAATAAATTATTTCGGAACAGTAACACAACATATTCCAGTTGTAAGTTGAGCATCAGCTTATGTTAAAATTATGTCGTCTTAGTGATTAAATCCATGTTGTTATTTAGATACAAAGACCTAGTCAAAAGAAAAGTTATGGTATTCCCCTGGCGTAACTATCATTGTCACTTTTTACGGGGGACAATGGCAATGCTTACTCTCATGCTGGTAGGTCCTGTCAGTCTAAAATAAAATAATTCCTTTATTATATTATATATATATATATAAATATATATAAATAATAAGGAAGGAATATATATATATATATATAATAGGAGGAATGCTTTCGGTCTTCTGTGATTCCACTAGCACTCCAACCAGGAGATCCATACCCTTACAGGGGAAAAACGTCCTACCCCTAGCGATCGCCTCGATTTTGGGCTCCCCCGCTAGTCCCGTTTCAACCGTGAAAGGAAGAAACATCGATATCACCTTTAGGAATATCCTCACCTCCCATGGCCTATCTGCGGTGCAGCTGAAGGTGGATGATGAGAGCGGCCCTTGCCAGAATCCAGAACCTCCATCTTGTGCAATGGGGAGGGAGGGTGGCACACCGCGTTCTAACTGACTCCTTCGCCCTTGAAACGCTTTCACGCTTCCCCATACTTGGAGCTGCCTCCATAGCCCTTATTTTTAAAGCCAGCTAGGATCCTGAGAAAAAAAATTATCATAATGTAAGCATCAAAAAGTTTGTTCCGGTTGTTATGAGCATATTTGGCTATCGTTATGCATTAAAATTTTGGACATGTAGTCTATATATAGTATATTTCTGCAGGACTATGTTCTGCAGAATAGGCAACAGTCGCTCTGTAAAATTCTTAGTCAGGTAAATTTGGATTAGTTAATTCTGGCCCCATGTTGACTAGGATAAAAAGATCAAAAAAGATATGAATGGGTTAAGTAGGCATATTGCTAATGTATGATTTTTGCAAGTTTTTTAAATCATAATTTTTTAATAAAAATAGGAATACTATAGAGCTAATTTGGTAACAGGCAACGAAAGAATGCCACTAAGGGGTGTGTGACGCAATTTTGTATTCCACTAAGCGAAACTAAATGAACTTTTTTTTGTCATTTTATTTTAATTTATAGTCTCGTATACACGAATCTAACATTAACGATTTCTACTCTCATTCGCCAATTACCGCGTTTATTACTGTGAATAATGCGATTTGTAAAATGTCACGACGAGACGCGGGATGGCTTATCGCTTAATCCCTCTCGAAATATAATTTATGAAATCGACGTAAGCATAATTTGAGTACAACCTCATCACGTTTCGTAAATCAATCATCTGCGGTGTTGTAAATAATCTTATGTGATGTAAATTGATTATATGTCTCGCAAGCGTTTTTAATCAATAAAGAGAGAAAAGTAAATAGAGTTGAAGGTTCGAGTTTGATTGAATGACTGCAGCATAAAAGCTTTTTTTTGTTTCTCGGTTATTGATTAAATATAATAGCATAATTTTGGTCAGAAACATCATCAGCCTTTGTTAGTCCACTGCTGGACATAGGCCTCCTCTAATACACCCCTGTCCATTAGGGGGTTTGGACCGTATCCCACCACGCTGGTCCAATGCGGGTTGGTGTGTGGACCGACATTTTACATGCCCATCCGACGCATGGATCATCTTACTTTTCAGACAATTGGGTGATCGGCCCAAATTGCCCTAACCAACTAGGAAACAACAATGAAAATTTGTTGCGTCCCCGCAGGATTGGAACCCACGACCTCCGGTTTCTAAAGCATACGCCCATACCACTAGGCTACGGAGGCAGTTTGGTCAGATAGGTAATGTTTAAAACCATATTTATTGTTTATTAAAGCGGAGAAAATCGGTTCATCGCGTAAATATTTTTCTTCATCTAAATTTTAATTAATTCAAAAAATTATGCACGATTTTTGACAAAAATTTTAAACAATATCCGTTTAAATATAAATTCATGCATTAGGTTTAGCTAGTGTAACCGTTTTAACATTTTCATTTTATTACACTTATTTTATATCGCTCGTTAATACTTTTAGATGGCTAGCTATATAAGAGAAGTTTTTATCAAAAAAACACACAACTTCTGGTTTTCAATCAAAAAATACCAAATAGTCTAGTAGAATCTATGTTGATTATTTCTTTTATATACGCGATTAATCGCGTTAGTTATATATATTTATTCCCGACGTTTACACTTATGTTACTTTATTTCCTAAAATAGTTTACAATAAGTAAAGCTGTTAGTTCGTTTAATATCACGAAGTTAATGGCAGCAACATTTACATTAAAACCTCTAGTAATACAGCTTATCACTAGATATATCTCGCATTTTGAAGATAAACTTCGAAGCGTCTGCTCATTTCCGCTTCTGTGATCAAACATGGCTGGTCAACCGTCACTTCCTTTGCAGATTGGCAGCGGCTGCGAGCGTATGGATGATACAGAGATACCTATTCACCACTGGCTTCGGATAGAGGTCTTACGTCACGTTCCCATCGTAGTTTTGTATCTTGTGAGTTGTAGTTGTAAAAAATATTTTATTGTAATTATTCTTTCAGTATTTACTGATTTATATTTATTTACTATAATTGACTTTTCTTTATTGTTTTAATCGACTTTAAAAGTTTTTTTAAAAGCCATCACTTAAACTGTTTTGATAATTTGCACTATTTATTTAGAAATTTGTATGTCTTCTTCCATTTACTCATAACGTTTGATTTATTTATTTGATTATACCTGGTCTACCAATAAAAAGAGTTTTTTATATCACTTCTTAATTTTAAAATTATATAACCTTATTTTTTATCAAATATATAAGTATTGGATTTTTAAGTAACGCTTATTTTAGTTTTTTTATTATTTTCTTACTTAAATGTATTTTCAGTGCTTACTTATGTCCGAACATGCGCAATTGCGCACGTAGATCAATAAACAAACTAATGTAACATTCCACGCACAGGTGTCAATGTATTAAAGGGAGCGGAGGAGATAGCAAGAGGGGGGAGGGGACGAGAAGGGGAGCCACAACAACGGACAATAATCCCACTTTAGAATAATCATAATGAACGGCACGGAAGCGAGCGCCGACTCCAATCGCTCAACGCCGATATACACTATCGGCACGAGCTTCATTGCGCAATGGTGAGTCATTGATCTTTCTTTGTCCTGCTACAAAGCCTAGTAAAATTAAGTTTTAAATTAATCCCGTAGGTACAAACAGTTCATTCATTAACTTTATATAGGATTCCAGGTGACTTTCTGAAAACCAAATTGCAATTCGACCAGGTAAAAAGTAACATTTATTCCATTCGCATTTCACGTTAAAGCCACTTACTCGAAAGTGATGAACTTTCAGGAGAAACAAATTACATTCTTAGAGATCTAACAAAATGTTATTCTTATTGTATTAGAGAAGCCTATTTAGTTTAGACGAAATATTAATAACACAATTAGAATTAAGTGATATGACAGTTTAGAAAAAAATATATAAAATTATTCGGGTTTTTTTCAAGGACGTAGTAGAAAACAAGTCTCTTAGTTCTTCCTATTAATAGCAAACATATTTGTCGCAAGCGACGGAAAAAGACGATCCCACCGCCCACTAGTGCTGTCGTGCTGCGTGCTGTCGTGCTGTCCCACTGACTCGGCTGTTCTACAGCACTGGTGCAATCAGTCTACCAAATGATGGCGGTCAAACCGTCATGGTAAAGGCTTAGTAATAGCGGAGTAGGTTGCAGCTCCTCACACCTAGACCTACTGGGGGTTGCTGATAGCAATATGGTGAACCATACTGCTATCAGCAACTTGCATGCCAAGCGTGATGGTTACTGGCATTTTCTCCCAAAGAGATGAAAGATGGTAATGGATCAGACAAAAATACGACCTCTAGTCCCTGGCGGCCCCGTCCGTCCTGGTCACGGTAGCAGCCATGGTAACGATGGGGCAAGGGGTGATAAGAATCTCCGGCCGCAACACGGCTACCAAAAACGACGAATTTTGGCCCTGGCAACATACAACACACGCACACTGCAGATCAACGACATGAAGAAGTGATTATGAGATGAAAGTGGGGCAATTTGGATGTGGAACAAGGAAAGCAATCATTTATATCTATACAATGGACTCTTTTTTTCAAAAGAAAATCAATCGTAAGTGGATCTGGTTTAGCGTTATAAGATACACTTGTCGACAATAAGCAAATATTTAATGATGTATCTGTCATTAATGCAGTTAAAATTGGAGGCGATCACAGAACGGTAACAGGCATATTAAATCTTAATGTCTAAGCTAGAGTGCCGTCGACTTATAAAGTCTACGCCCCATTCCGCACCTATCCTTTTCCAAAACCCGAAATCTTTCAGCTGGAATAACATAATCGTTTTGACTGCCTAATCGAATGCACTGAAGTGGACAAATATAGCAGCAAGGTGTTGGACACTGTCCCAAAAATGGGAAACAAATTTTCTAAAACCCGACGGTTCAAAAGAACTAAAAAGGTTTCAGACCCTACCCTCAGGCTCATGGAAGAAAGACGTAATATTGTTTTCCATTTCCCTAATGATACTCTACAATACCGGCAGCTTAACAGACAGATTTCAAAGTCTCTGACTACAAAAGCTTAAAAGTGTTGAGAAATCTGTCTATAGGGCAAAGCCAAATGATGAAGCTGAAGACAGCGGATGGTAGAATTGTTTCTTCTAAGAGGAATCGAAAGATTTTATAGACAGTTTACACGTCAATAAAAACCTGTTACTATCCCGGATACAGATCCAAGAGCCAGGTTGACTCAAGACTATACCAATTATGATATTCCAGACATCAGCCTGTGCGAGATTAGTATGGCTCTGAATCGACGAATCGACGAATTACATCGGAGCTATTAAAAGCGGGTGGTAAACTTATTAATATTAATTTTACTCCCTCCGTAGCCTAGTAACTGCCTCCGTGGCCAGAGGTAAGGGCGTATGCTTCAGAAAACGGAGGCCGTGATTTCGAATCCTGCAAGGACTCAAAAAAAAATTATTGTTGTTTCCTAGTTGGTTAGGACGGTTTGGGCCGATCACCCAATTTTCTGAAAAGTAAGATGATCCATGTCAAATGGGCATGTAAAAAGTCGGTCCACCCATCTACCCGCATTTGACCAGCGTGGATACGGTCCAAACAGCCCCTAAATGAAGAATGAAGAAGGCGTGGATTAGAGAAGGCCTAAGTCTAGCAGTGGACTAAGACAGGCTGACGATGAAACCTATTTTGAAAGTGATTCAGAAACTGTTCAATTTCGTCATGCGAAAAATGCCACTTTCATGGCACAGAAGCGTGTAAGTGATCTTTTTCAAGAGCAGCAATCAAATACTTCTGAAAAACTATGGATATACAGAAATATATCGGTTTTGAGCCATGTTTATGCGTTGTTTTTCAAAGTTATTACCAATCGTCTTGCACGCAGGTTTGATGACTTTCAGCCTCACGAACAAGCTGGCTTCCGAAGAGGGTACAGAACCATCATCGTTCACACACACACGCTGATGCTGCGGCAAGTTATACAAAATACCGAAGAGTATAACAAGCCACTTTGCTGAGCGTTAGTGGATTATGAGAAGGCCTTCGATTCTATAGAGATTTGGGCAGTTCCACAGTCTCTCCAGCAGTGCCAAAACCTATCTAGTTGCAGCGAAGAGTGAGGCAGGGGGATAAACAACTACCAAATTGTTTACTGCTGCTCCGGAAGATGTTTTTAAGCTGCTGGATTGGGATGGATGTGGCATTAACATCAACGGCGATTATATCACTAGCCGATTTGCCGATGACATAGTTATTATAGCTGAGACCCTGGAAGACCTAGGTAAAATGCTCGAAGACATCAGTAGAGTGACACAGCTAGTTAGTCTCAAGATGAACATGGAGAAGACAAAACTCATATCAAACTCCCGTGTAAGGCCTACTTCACTGAAAGTTGGGTACTTTACCCTTGAAGTTGTCGACGATTATGTGTTCCTAGGTCAAACAATCCAAAGAGGTCAGTTGAGAAAGAGGTCTCTCGTCGAATCCAGCTCGGTTGGATAGCGTTCGAGAAGCTGCACTATATCTTTAGGTCAAATAGTCTTATATGATAAAAATGATATATAACAAATATTCACCAACACAAAACGTAGTTCGCTGTGTGTTATCAGGTGATGCTTTATATCAAAATAAAAAGTTCTTCAACCCGATAAAGTCACCACCACAATGATGGAAACAACTCTTCGAAGCGATGATGCAAGGCTATATAGGCTTTGCAAAACAATTTCTCTCTCTCTCTCTAAAATGCCGGTGACATTGTTGTACATAATTTCATCTCCCGTCTTTAGTGTATTTTTGACTTATTACATCATTAGCCGAGAATATTTCCTTATCGGTAATATTATAACACAAAAAACAAAAACAGAGCATACTCTTTGTGTATCGCACCTTATTTTTAAACTGTATAATTCTAAGATTGATTTTTCTTGGATTTGTGTCTTGGATAGAAGAGTAGATTGATGACTAATTAGACTTCTAATTTTGGTCAACATCTCTAAACCAAAACAATCACTGTTGGAATATAATATTTCTTAAACAAGTCTTTGCAGGTTAATTTTCAAGTTCAAAAGTGCATTGTAATTCTTTTTTTAGTGGTTATTCGTCATTTACAGACTATCATGTTTACCCAACGACCGAAATGCTTCCGTAATCAATGTAAGTGATTTGACTTGGTTGGCCCATCGCATCGGAACACGTCCGTGTGCTCTCTTACCATCAACCTTATCGACCACCATTAGCTTCTCAAGATTGTTTCTCGCCGAATCGGTAGTTTGAAAACATTACCGTGTTCTAATTTGAACAACGTAGCCAGCCGTATTTACTGGGTAATTAAGACGTAGGACATAGGATGTACCTATGTCTAGCGGCAGGCAGCGCGTTGGTGATATTGTCAAAGTTAATGAACCTTAGTAACCACTTTCAATCAGGTGGTCTAACTGTTCGCTTCTGCCTGCTGCCTTCGTATGCAAGTAAAAAAATTGTCTTTAACGTCACCACATCAATCATGGACGACTTCAAATCCGAATATTAACGTTTTGGTGTCTGTCATTAAAAATGGAAATTTTGTTGGCAACAATATGAAATAATTGTAAAGGCATCATTATGTAATAACGTAAATATCCCTCGCTCAGAGTTTCGTACAACAGAGAGTACATTTCTTGTTAAAAAGTTTTCTGGTTTGCTGATCGCTGCACAATGATTTTAATGAGGAAGCTGTATTAAAACATTTCGTTTCAGAAATAAAATAATAAGTATCGTAACGAAGTCATTATGAAATACAGTTTCAGATAATTATGGCACAATTTAGAAAAAATATCTTTCTGTCGTAGATTCTATACTTTTCTATTTTATAAAATATTAAATGCTCAATGCATAATTTTTTGCTTCTTACTGCTTTGGTTATAGATTGTTTTTATTTTTTAAAAGCGAATAAAAATAGTGCACAGTATTACGACATACAAAAAATAAGTAACAATTCCTTCGTAGATAATTTCCACTCTAAAAATCTTCATCTTTTCGTTATGTTCAACAGGAAACTACAAAAATTTAAACAGCGCACTTGCGTTCCGAATTCTTCATATCCGGAATGCCAATACTTCGTATCCAACGGTACCAATGGTACGGACGTATATTTCTACAATGGCACACTGGATGGAAATATTAGTGACGATGTGCTGGTAAGTAGTGATAAATGATCATTACCGCTGTCAAAGTTCGAAAACCTTGAATGTTTTGCAAGAAAATATCAATGATATGTAAATCGTTATCACGTACATTGAATTATTTATCAGTCAATATTAAAATATAACAAGCAAATTTGAGTGACAGGAAATTATATAACTTATTTTTAATTACTAATTCAATATTTTTTTTCTCGTCCTAAAACTTGTGGTATTAAAGTGTTAGAAGTTCCGATCAAGACAAACAAAACACAGATCAAAAGGGCTAAAAACGTCAACGTATGTCCTCGACATCGGGTCAATATATGGAAGCGGTGTCCTTTGATAACAATTTATACCGGCAATAAGAGGATTAACGGACCGAGGGCAGGCTAAAGGGTGACCTGCGCTAAATTGATCGCTGGCCCTGAATTATTTTGCGAGCGGCAGTGTTTCATGTCAATGTTCTGTTTTGAACCTGGCAACGATTCTAACCAAACTCTTTGAAAATGCTGTGTGATTAGATTTTTTTCAAAGTTTTAACACAAAAAAATATTATGTTACAGTTTCAGTCTATCCATTTCATTACATAAAATCAGAACTCAATCCATGGTTTGATTTTTTTTATGGCATACGCATTATCTTTTGAAATAACATGAAAAAATTATGACAACATATCTAAGCGACTTCCCATGAAACTTGAACATAATGCATTAGCTAATGTTTATTTTGATTTTCTCAGTTACGCAAACTAAGGACCCTAATGATCAAAACATGCGAAAGGTAGAAAGCAAAACAATAATTTATTTCTCCGATGGCATACTGTTTCAACACCCCATGGAACATTGTTCAGCGCGCTCGACAGTTAATCGATTCTAGACCATTATCATGTGTTTATGTCACGGCCACCACGACGGGGACGTCATAGTGAATGTTGTTATTATTAGCATAACAATAACAGGGACAGGTTTTATTAAAATGGAACTTACCGTACCTGTCATTGCGTTGAAACGGGCCAGATTGCGAATTTACGCGAACGATACAATGCCACCCAATACTGATAAAAAAGCTATTGTATTTAATATATAAAATAATAATAGATAAATATTTATGATAAATATTAATGAGCAGCACATTAATTAAATTTAATTCATCCTTCCTTATTATCTTATTCAGTTTTTTTACATTTAAATTTGTATTTCAGGAGCCTGTTCTTCCACCGTTTCCACTTTGGATGGCAGCAATATTCGCGACATGCTTGGTCTTAGTAATACTTTTGACTGTCAGTGGAAACGTTCTAGTACTATTAGCTTTTCTAGTGGATCGAACAATACGCCAACCCAGTAACTACTTCATTGCTTCCCTTGCTGCTACCGACTTATTGATTGGTAATTAGTAAACTTTTATTTGCTTAGATGTAACGAAATTTTTGTAACATATTACTTTATACAATAAGATGTCTTTTTCTCTTTTAGGTACCTTATCGCTTCCTTTCTACACAGATTATGTCCTGAAAGGCTATTGGCATTTAGGTCCATTGCTATGTGATTTGTGGCTATCAGTCGATTATACCGTATGCCTTGTATCACAATATACTGTTTTACTCATAACAGTTGACAGATTTTGTAGTGTGAAGATTGCAGCTAGATACAGAGCTTGGCGCACGAAAAATAGAGTTATATGGATGGTTACTGTAACTTGGATTATACCAGCTTTATTGTTCTTTACAACCATATTTGGTTGGGAGCATTTTGTAGGGTATAGAGATTTACAAGAAGGTGAATGCGCTGTTCAATTTTTGAAGGATCCCATATTTAACACAGCTTTAATAATAGGATATTATTGGACTACACTTTTCGTTCTCATTGTGTTATATGCAGGTATTTTTAAAACTGCTTACGACATGCAAAAGAAAAGCGAAGCAAAGCAAAGGAAAATGCAGTCGATGGTCGCGTTAAGTGCTGGTGTGATGTCGGGAATGGCTGGAAGAGCTGCTGGAATGGCGGGATTACCTAAACCAACAATTTCAAGCGAAGATCAGATAAAAGCTTCCGATTCTGAGCCTCAAGAAGCAAAAACAAAAGGATCTTTAGCAGCACCTTTACTAAATTTAGGTGGATCATCTGACTCAAATTCCAGTCAAAAATCTTCTGCTCATAAGAGCAGCGCTACAGTTACTGGAACGTCAACTACGGCTGATTCGGACGGCGATAAAAAGGAGGAACAAGTGGAAGCAGAGCGATCAAGTAGTCCAGCTTTTGATTCTGACGATGAAAGTACCACGCAGGCTAACGTAAAAAAACGCTCATCAGTTGCTAACCTAGTAATGCAAACGGGTGCCATGCAATTACTAAATAACATGCGTTTGAATGGTGGTATGATCATAAAAACTGATTTGAAACAACCGTCAAATTTAAAGAATGAACTTGATAAGCCAAAATCATCACTTTCTCAAATATCCGAGAGAAGCCTCCCAGATATCGAACGTAACAGTACTTTACAAAATATTAAACCACCAGTATCAACAAAGGTCGTACCTTCAACAAATGTAGCTTCTCCAACATCATCCGGCATTGCAACACCATCTGACAGAGAGGTATCAACTACAATTGCTCAAAGAATCATCCCCCCTCCATCAGAATTTAGATGCAGCCCATCAGTATCTGAAAGTCCACCATCTCATTCGGAATCATCTCGAAGTAGAATTGTAAGATTAGTAAAGGGCGATGGCAGTAGTTACGACGTGCTTGTAGGTATGGACGGTGCTGACCTCAGATATATGGATGAAAGCTCAGTTAATGTTCCTTCACCAACTAACGAAAGTCCACCCTTATCAATCACCTTTCCAACTGCTACTGAACCATCATCACCTCCAAGTCTTAATTCAGGCAATGTAACAAACACTTCATTATTGCAGGCTGCTCTCATACGAGCAACAGCTGAAGCTCAAGTTACACAACCTAAAACAAATGTGTCTTCTCCACAACCCATAAAAGTTAATACCGAGGTAAGTTTAACAACAGGAGAACGCCCTAAACCTATCATAACCCTTGTTTCAACGTCTTCCAACAATAATGAACCACTGCCTCCGCAAGAATCAGATAAAAAAGTATCTACGGTGAGGTTAGCTACTGGGATAAGTCAAGCCATCGAAAATAGTGAAATATCAAGTCCGGCTGTGAGTGGGTCGGGACGAAATGACTCTAAAAAAGAATTCGTTAAAAACATAGGGAAGAAGCTAAAAGTTAAGCGCTCAAAACGTGATGGTCTTTTTCCAAGTATTGGACGCCAAAAGTCAAAATCGGAGAACAGAGCTCGTAAAGCTTTCAGAACCATATCGTTTATATTGGGTGCATTCGTTGTTTGTTGGACACCATATCATGTATTAGCTCTAGTCGAAGGATTTTGTACTGACCCACCTTGTATAAATAAGCATATTTATATGTTTTCTTACTTTTTGTGCTATGCAAACAGTCCGATTAATCCTTTCTGCTATGCTTTGGCAAATCAACAATTCAAAAAGACCTTCACGAGACTATTACGGGGTGATTTTCACATCACCTAGTCCATGTATGTCGGTTACAAAAATGCGTAAATTTTGTATGCTGTCATACAGTGTCCAAATAAGAATGTTACGCACATATAAATCTCATAGCAGATTTTGTAATCGTAAGACAATACTTATATTTAAATGCTTTGAATGTATAGACATGAATGGAGTATCTGTAAGAATGTAGAAAATATATAATGATGAATATATGTCTTTGTTTGTATAGGTAAAAATCTTAGCTGCATTAAACGTTGATTATAAAAGAACAGTATGCAACCTTGTAAATATTTAGCTATACCATATTGATAACGTTGTATAATTTTAAGAAGTTTACTCCATTTATGAAGTTCAGAACTGACAATAAAAAGTTAAATTTGTAAATAAGGTGTAGTTGATAAACTTTTCAAGTCTCTTTATATTTCTCGTATGGTACAGTGCGTCTATTTATTGTAAAGATATTATATGTCATTAGTCCCAAGTTCATTAAGTGCAATTTACATAGCTTTGCTATTTAAGCACTTAAAATTCAGTGCTTATTTAGCAATGTAGAATAATGAATGAAATTTTAAATACTTTAAAACATTGTCTTTTAAAATAAGGTTATTTATTTTTAATGTAAGGACTCATATTGTTATGTTCTTAAGTCCTTTACATTTTTTATGTTGTACCTAAAAGAAAAAAAAACGCTTAAAAGCTTTGAGCTATGAGCCCAGCTGAAGGTTTTTAGCGTTTAAAATTGTCAATTACTTGTTAGTTGTGTCATTGTAGAAACTTTTACTCTCGTAGTTAATAATGACTTATTAATACTTAACTGTCAATTAATGAATACTACTGTTATTTTGTTTTAATTTTTGTAGTAAACTCTACTAATAGTTTTACGCAGTTTATTTATATTTATAATTTTCTTTAAATTAATGTTAAAAACAAATTTCAGCATTTCTGTTCTTAAATAACTTAGAAAATAGAATAAACTTCATATTTACCGTTGTTTTAAAACACTCTGTTATGCCACGGGCCTAAATTTAAGATCTACATTTCTATCATTTTGTAAGAATTGTGTGTAATCTTTTAAACGATGAATGGTTTTTATTTACTTTAGAAAATCTTAAATAGATTATTAGTTTAATGCGTTTAGTTTTTTAAAATATTTTCTATAAAACCTGACTTTTAATTTACTCAAGTTTGTATTGATTTTAATAGGACATTAAAAATGTATAAAAATATTTAGTACCTACGGGATTTTGTGTTTTTTTAGGCGTTAATAAAGCAGTATTATATTCTTCTGTTAGACAATTGTATTGTTACTAAAAAATGAAAGACAAAAGTGAAATACGCTTAGATATAGTTATGAGACATAATGAAGTAAAAATAGTATCAAAATAGCGAGTACAAAATAAATTTATAACTATTGAACAAAACTCCCTGAATTGTTTTCCTGAAACTGTAAATTTCTCACTGTCTCAGAATTAAGGCATATCCTTAAACTAATTGTTTATAATATTATGAATGTTCTTTCTTAAATAAGTCATCGGCAAAATATCTACTCTCGTGTAAATATTTTTTTAAATTAGTTTCCTTTATTTTATCAATTAAAGTTCTTTTTTTGTAACTGATTATTAAGATAACATTTTAATTTTGTTTCTGAAGTTTATTCCTGTCTTACGACGTTCATAAAATATATTATTATACGTAAAATACTCCTCTGAAATTAATATTACTCTGACTTCTTAATTCCGATATACATTATATTTACTGCATTATTATTATAATAATGACGACGGTGATTTTTTTCTTTAAAATACTGATTACTGTTGAATGTTTAGATGAAGATAAATAATAAGGTTAAAACAAATAAGTGAGGTAAAATCAGACGACAAAAGGACAGTTCAGTTTAAAATAGAGCATATAGCTTTTTTTTTACAAAGAAACTTGTTCTTGGATTAAAATAACATTATAAATAAGTATATTCTATGCTATTATTTCATATGACATATAAATTGGTGTTTATACACTCGTACAAACATTTTGTTAAATAAACAATTAATAATGCTTAAGTAATAACCTCTATTAAAATAGTTTTCTGTGATAAAGATATTAAAAGTGATATTATAATCAGTATTATTTAAACAGCTTTAATTAAAAGTAATATGATTTGATCGATTTAAAATTAATTTTATATTACATTTTCGTATTTTTTGTTTAAATAAAATAGAATAAAGAAAATCTATCAGATTTCACTAATACACAGCAGTTATCACTTATATAATTAATCTAGTGTTATAAAGCGAAAGTATAAAACTAGCCCGACTAATATTTATGAATAAATGTAACAGTTTCCCATTTACACTGTGTCTCCATATTTGATTTGCTTGTTGTAATTGCAGTTGTTTTGGTAAATATGAGTTGCAACCGAATAAATGTATCCATAGAAATTTCCATGTGTTTTTTTGAACGACGAAATGACCTTAAACTCCCTGTCATTTTAATAAGTTTATTTGTGTTTAATTAATTTTTAATCTGATAAATGTTTTGCTAAAAGAGCAGCGAAATTGATCCAGTTTTTTAAAATAACCCAAAATGGCGATCATGGGAAAGATGAAAAAGACTCTCTTATTCATATTGACTTTTCAAGAAAGTTTTGAAAAAAGTTGAAACAGACAATCATATAAAATATGCAAGGCATACACAACTGTACACTTCTCTTATAACATAAACTCAAGAAAAAAGCCTAACGTAACTTCATAAATAAAAGAAAAAAGTACATAAGATTAATTATCAGACGCTACAAGTCTGCTTGTAGTCCCAATACATAAAATAATGCATTAATTTCTTAGTAATAACAGTAGCAGTACAAAGAACCTTCAAAGTTGAATAAAGTAGTGTTTACTGAATCCTGATTCATGCCTCCTTGCCCCTCTGTATATAAGCTGATACGGCCCCTTCCGCTTTAAAACGACATTACTTTTTATCATACAGACATGAATTATATTTGGTTAATACTTTTCATTATAAATAAAATATAGTTTCTTTCTTATATTATTAAATTTCAATATATTTACTTAGTTTATTTTATTTTTGTAATTTTTTTATGGCTCGTAAACAATAAAGCACAGTTTGGAATAATTAACTATGTAATAACTAATATATATAAACACTTTTTATGAAAAATAATTATTTGAAAAATTATGCAAGCCTTTAGAGTTTATAACTAACTAGTCATCGCTAATTTTTAAATTAACTTCACTCATTAAATATACACCTTTAGATGCTACCTTTATAATTTTTTTTTAATATTTCTGATCACAATTTAATTCTTTGAAATATTAAACTATTATACATAGTGAAGATGATGAGCATTCAATGTTAATGATTATACATTGAATGCGGAGAAAATTGAAGTGTATGGTAGGTAGGTAACATAGAATGCTGTACGGCAACAACCTTTACACTATTTACACCGCAAGATGAAACCGGTGCAGGTATAAAGCATCCTTTTAAACGTCCTATTCAGGAAAAGATTGAAAGGACGATGATAGTCAGGCACATTACAAGGATGCCGGTGATGTCACAAACAAAGGATTTACCTTCACTTGTACCTGGGTTCTTGTTTGTCTACGTCAAGATAGAAATAGACGTACAGATGGAATTATATTCACGGAGAAAGCAAAGCATTTATCGTTCATAAAAATTGTCAACGTTTATTATGAATTATTCATATATATTTAAGTTTATGCTTATCAACCATTTATCATTTTAAATTTATCAAGGGTAAATATTTTTACAGATTAAAAAAATATTTAAAAACCACATTTGACACTTTTTAATCCTTTAGGAGCTAGAGCCTTACAATAAATAAAATACATCTTTCGTATTGCATGTGTCGTATGTAACAAATAATTCATGATGATCATTCACTTTTCAATTCAATCATCACATGATGATCATTTGATCTAAAGTGGAATAGAAATACTATAAATTACCCTTTTTAATGGTAAACTTATAGTTCGACGAAATGTGTCTATCTGGTAGTTGTTATATTTATTTTCAAACAGGGAAATTTAGTGCCTATTTGGAGTATTATAGTTTTAGACTGAAAAGGTGCTTAAATCAAACCGTATGATTTTTAATATATGAATTGTGCTCGTTGCTCCGCACCCAGCTCTCCAATTTGATGATTATTTAGTTGATAGTTCGCAGCAAAACTCTTTCTTTATACCTCCATGACTGCGATATTTATTATTAATTTAGTTAATTAGTACGATTTGAAATTATCATTATTTATTTATTTATTTATTTATTTATTTACACTTCTTGTACAAAAAAACAGTACAATGGCGGACTTAATGCCAAAGGCATTTTCTACCAGTCAACCATGGATAGTGAAGAGAATAAGAAGTAGGTGCAATGATGTATAATAAAACAACAAATATAACTTAATACATAAATAGTATAAAAGTATATAAAAATAAGTCATACATATATATATACATAAAAATATATACATTCATATTCATACATACATATACTATATATATAATTATAAATATCAAATGAAAAATTCTATTCTTATTGTTCTAATTGTCTTAAAAGGTGTTTACGAGTTTTGCGTTTAAACTCATTACGATTTTTGGCCATTCTGATTTCTTGAGGCAACTCATTCCACAAGTGAATCGCTTGTACGAGGAATGACGAGTGGGTAAAGTCAGAACGGTGAATCAGACATTGAAGCAAACGATTATATGTTGAGCGAAGGTTTTTGTTACTGACTTCACATAGATACTGAAAATGCGAGGATATGTAAGTTGGAGTAGAAGGTGAATCTAGAAATGAATATAGAGTGGTAAGTGCCCGTAGAGAGCGCCTTTGATGTATGGGTAGTCAATTGAGCACGATTGGCCGACACATGATCAAATTTACGGAGATTGAAAACGAATCAAATGCAGTTATTTAGAAGTCGGTCAAGCTTATTGAGGTGATCTGCATTCAGGTCAAAGTAGCACACGTCACCATAGTCGATAAGAGGGAAAATCAAAGCCTGCACAAGCATTGCCTTAGTTTGTAAAAGCAAAAAGTTTTTGATTCTATATAGACACCTCATGACACCAGTAACCTTCTGACTCACCGAAGCAACTTGTGACTTCCAATTTAGGGTGCTATCAATAAACAAGCCGAGATTTACTGTTTGGCTGATCGGTATTGGATAGCTGTCGTAAATAATATCAGGCAGATGAGAAAAAACAATTTTGGACAGCATTCTAGAACTGCCTAGCACGATCGCTTGACATTT
Organism: Lamproptera curius; assembly: GCA_029286875.1. Lineage (NCBI taxonomy): Eukaryota > Metazoa > Arthropoda > Insecta > Lepidoptera > Papilionidae > Lamproptera > Lamproptera curius. The sequence continues at coordinate 635,950 of JAGSMT010000140.1, forward strand.
TAATGGATTACCAGCCAAGCCAAACCGATCAGACCAAAGTTTTTCAGCAGCTATATCCCGATTAATTTTACTGAAAGCAGCTGCTAAACTACTAGCTTTAGCTTGGGTGAACAGCTGTAAATCATCTGCATACAGATGATACGCACTCTGAATATCTTTTGTAATGAGGTTAATAAAAACAGAAAATGAAAGTGGAGAAAGAATACCGCCTTGAGGGACGCCACTTTGTGTATCCTACCAGCTTGATAAAGACTCATCTACAACTGCAAATTGCTGGCGCCCCTGAAGATATAAAGAGAACCACTCCAGAACTTCATGTGAAATCATAAAATGTGATAGGATAGCAACAAGGATTTTGTGACTGACGGTATTAAAGGCATTTGAGAAATCTATCAAAACCAGAATAGTAATTTTAGTATTTTCCATGCCTTTTTTAATATCGTCAGTCACTTTTAAAGTCAGGTCTTAAGCCCGATTGTAGTGGGCTTATTAAATTATTTCGAAAAACAAAATGAGGAAATTGCTTAAAAACACAAGATTCAAGTACTTTACAAAGATATCGCAGGATAGAGATGGGTCGGTAGTGCGCGAGAAGTGATGGATTGGAACATTTCGGAATAGGGCGGACAAATACTTTTCGCCATGAGGAAGGAAAGGATCTTGACCACATGTAAAAATTAATGATGTGGGTGATTACGGGAAGAAGATTATCCAGAACGGGAAAAATCATTCTTGGACCAATTTTATCCGGTCCAACAGCAGTAGACTTGATTGCTAGGGTGGTTTTTTTGATTTCTTCGGAAGAAACTGAAGGGAAAGAAAAAGTATTGCTACAGGATCGCATCAAACCATATAAATAAGTAATTGTCTCGTGCACTGTTAGATTATCCAAAGGAGAAACAGTTAGGAAATGTAGATTTAAATAGGAAATGTTGAATTAGAAAGGTTTGTTATTCGCGACTTGCCAATACCTAAGGTTGCAAGAAGCTTCCAGATATTGGCAGAACTTGAAGATAAAATATTATCCAGAATGTGACGGCGTTTTGCGTTGCGTATCATCTGGTTACATCGATTTCTGGCTCGTTTATATTTTGACCAATTATAATTAATCACTACGATGATTTTTGAAATGTCTGAAGGCCCGATCTCTACGCCTCATCGCCATTTTTACGACCTCAGTCAACCAGGGAGTTGGTAGTCGCTTTATTTTTACACGTTTTACTGGCGCATGAGTGTCATACAATTTGTTAATACAACTATTGAATATGCTTATCTTTTTGTCTATCAAGTCTTCGTCAAACAAAGGCTGCCAATCAATATTGTCAACATCATTGCGTAACTAATCAATGGTAACTTTTGAAAAAGACCGCAAGTGCAGAACTTTGACTTTTGGTTAAGGTGCTTTTAAGGTATAGGAAAGGAAAATAAGATCATGATGAGAGAAGCCTGGAGCAGGATATTGATCATGAGAAGGAATCATAGAAGGATTTGAACAGAGGATTAGGTCAAGCCAAGTATCTTCACCGGATAGGTTGTGATGTGTAGCTTGGAGTGGCAAAACTTGTAAAGAACTTGACTTGACAATAAGTAATAGTTAAGAGTACGGGGTGAATCAGAACAAAGGAGATCGGTATTGAAATCTCCCGTGATAACGTGGTGAGAGTACCTTGAACCAAGAGTTTCCAGAACCAATTCGAAATCGGTGAAATAATCGACTGTGGGCGGGCAATATACGACACCTAAAAAGATTTTAGTAATACCGACAATGATCTCAATGTATAAATAAATAATAGTAATACTCAACCGAAGCCGAGTAATTTTGAGGAGAGTGAGATAATTCATATTGAAGGTCTTGTCTTAAATATATTGCCACACCCCCGCCACCTTTATCGATGCGATCATTACGAATAAGGACGAAACCATGAAGGGCGTACATTGCCGGCAAGTGTGGTTTGAGCTAACTCTCAGAGACCAGAATGGCGTGTATGTTACAATTGGAAAATGCGTCACATAAGGCAACATGACACTACATTTAAAAGATTCTTCACAGAAAAAGGAAATTTTTCAATCAAAAAGTCACTTAAAGATCTAGACACAGAGCACAGACTTTATATGTATTTTTCATATGAATCTATATTAAAAAAATATATAAACATAGTTCAGTAATTTAAATTTAATTCTTAATAAAGTTCTTAATTATTTAGGATTAAGTCATATCCCTCTAATTTTCTTAACTAACCTTTACCAATATATTGATTATTCATAGTACTTACGATGGTAACGAGTCTCATGATAAATTCAAATGCATTTCACGCATCTCGTCCATAGTCACGGGACAGACTGACGGGAGTCAGACAAAGGGAATTAAATGAACGCTATCAAACCTGTTATAAGTCGTTTTATAGAACAATGTGTATTATTTTACATTAATATAATCAAAAGAAATAGTTTCTTATTACTTAACATTGATATAAGGACTTATTAGATATCTAAATAATGTGGCAGGAAATAATAATTATTATTACGCTTTAGTGATTTTTATTAAGTTTCCTCTCTTATTTTACGACATTCAAACCCTTGCATGGATCTGGGTCCATGGTCACGCAACTACTATAAATTTTATTAATTGTATAGTGTTTAACGCGTTAATATGCGTAAAACTGTATTGATATAACTGGATTATAAAGTATTCAATTTCTTCTCTTTTTAACGATGCTTGTGTGACTGTATGAAAATATAACGATTTTTCGAAGCAAATATTATCCCGCCGCAGGTTATATTCTAGTTTTACGCAAACTTTTATATTTAGAACTTAATCCTGTCACGTTCGTGCGATACAGGAAACAATACTCATTTTTAAACTTTATTTGTGCAGTCCTCGAATACATACCCAGGTTCTCTTTTAAAACTTAAGAAAATATTTTTTTTTAATTGCAAATGTTTATAGTAAACTGTGTCCATTTAATTATAAATAAACTATATATCTATTACCATATGTATTAAATTGTTAGCAATGACGTAACGCCCGCATTTGCTCCCTTTTACGTATGAAATCTAGTATTGCTAGCGCGTTTAGCCGAATTTTTATCGTAGGAAATACCTAAGAGTACCTTTCTTTGCTCTTTACTCCCTAAAGATGGATGATAATGTGATCGCACAACTAAAACCAGCCATATTGTTTTTCCCTGGCGTTTTTACGGTCTAGTTATAGCGACGTTTTGCACTCTTTTGTAATCCCACCACCGCTGACGCCAAGGCAGCTCAGCCTCTGGCTAATGGGCCACTGCATTTTGGACGCGTCAAAAATTGCGTGCCCCTATGTCTTGCCCCTTTACCTGGGCAGCAGACTCCCCCGAATCTGTACCCAAGGGCCATGAAAGCCAGAAATCTATGTTCTTGCAAGAACAAGACTCACAACAGTGTACATGATATTAGACTTCACGGCTCGTTCTGTTACAGCTGCCAAAGGAAAAGAGGGCGATGACACCATGTTGAAATGTTGGGGTAACATGTAAATAAAGTAAGTATGATGATGTATTCTTCGAGTTTGTATAAACAAAAATAATAATTTCGATTCTCTTAAATATTAAGAATAAGAACATTAAAAGCAAAGACACATATAACGAGCTATAGTTCTAACTTTACCTATTTGTATACTTAAATTTCCCTTTACGTAATATATTTTAATATAATAAGCGTGAATAATTTTGTATTTCATACAAATTTTTGATTAATTTCTTCTTACACTTTGATCATATGTCCAATACATGAAATTGTTTCAATTATGATGCGCTTGACTCGAAATATTTAATAAGAAAACATTTATATATAGTATAAAGCAATCAAAGTCAGTAACATATTTAAATTAACTATTTGTATCTATTTGTCCATGTATTTAAATCCGAATTTTAATTAATTATTTGTACTTCTAGACAATGAAACAATAACAACGAATGAAGCCTAAAAGTAAACAAAAGTAAGAAATAAAAACAATAAGCGTGATTTATTTGTAGTTTCAACCGTAATGAAGCATCGTGTGGAAGTGGGAATGAGTTTTTTTTTTCAGTTTAATAACATTACTGAACTGAGCTGTCTCCGTAGCCTAGTGGTAGAGGTGGGCGTGTGCTAACTATGTCTATATATATCCTATAACTATATATGACATATATAGCGTGTCCTATATATGCCCAGCAGTGGTCTATCACAGGCTGATGATGATGAACATCACTGTATGTCAAGTTAAAATATTTTATTAAATCAGATTTTTCTTCAATGAAATTAAACACGCCTAATTCATTGAAAATGCAGGTTAATCGCTACAAGTCCACCCGTAGCTTTGAAATATTAGATGTCACAACTGTTAACACAGTAATTAACAGCGATATTAATAAGTCTTTCGAGGCGATTACAATTATGGAGGCGGATCTAAGTCATAAATTAGACAATGTGCCAAAGATATTATAGTACACAGGTGTACGTGCAAACATAGGTGTATTCCTGTTTTGATGGGATATGTGATCATACGCATTGTTAACCGAGAATCATGGATGGTAAATTGTTAAGTCTACGCAGGATTTAAACACACGACCTCCGGTTTCTAAAACGCTGGCCCACTTGACTACCCAGATGTCGATGCTGACTACGAGGCCCTCAAAACTGGATGACATTAGCGTTTTTACAATGTCCTTGTATAAAAAAATAAGCATCCTAGTACTTCCGGAGTCAATCCCGTATTTCAAAATTACTTTTTGTCATTAGTAACCACAGCTATGCTACTTTTGTAACATAGTATGTTTGTGCCCCTTACAAAAACCTTACCTGTTAAAAATAAGTGCTACAAAAGCACTAATATTTAAACGTATCTTATAGAAAGATTAAAGAAAAGATATATTTTTTAATGTTTATATTTATAAGGGTATCCATTTAGTTGTACTTTGAAATTATTACAAATTTATTTTATCTTGAAACAGATCGCATGAACTGTATAAAATTGCAATCGGTTAATACAGGAAAATAAAAGTTAATGAGTGATACTCAATCCCATGTTATCTTATCGAATACTAAACACTGGTGGTAGGTCCCCTTTTTACAGGGGACCGTCTGGGTTGGTACTACTGAGGTGCCTTTTTCTGCAAAGCAGAGTATGAAAACACTACTGTGTTCCGGTTTGAAGGGCACCGTAGCCAGCGTATTTACAGGTTAAACGAGACTTAACACCCTATGCCTCACAGTAGGCAGCGCGTTGGTAGACACCACTAGCATTGACTTTGTCTACGGGCATCGGTGACCACTTCCCATCAGGTGGCCCGTCTGCTCGTCTGCCTGCTTAGGCAATAAAAAAAATAATAAGTATAATTTAAGTATTGAACATTAAAGTACTATTGGATTTGGCTTATGATCCTTTAAAAATAGCATTGGTTACTAATATAGTAAGTAGTACTTTTCATTTTAGTTTTTATATTGAAAATATTTACTCTTGGTCTTTTTAATTCGTAATTATTATTAACCGTTTATTTTAATGGTTACATTGCTATCTAAAGTTTAGAATCCTATTCCCTTCGTCTATATTATTTAAAGTATATCAGTTACATAACACTTATTTGACTTTCATAAAAGGCTTGAAGGTTTACCAACGTAAACTTTATAATATTACCACGCAACAGTGGTATTATTAAATCATGAATACTAATACTTAATTATTTTCATGCTGTACGTGGCTTCAGCTTCCGTCTGATAACACGAATTTATTGTGATCGATCGAACGCTTCTGGTAACGTATGCAACCCAGTGAGTGATTCAATACCAATGTTGATATAAGACTATAACCTTGAGGATTTATCTAATCAATATTTTTATGATGACTCTCGGCACGATGTATGTTTACGTACGTACGTAAAATATATACGTATATGTACGTAAAATTTTGAGAGAACTTTGTTTAACAATCAATATCACTTCTAATAAAACAATATTTCTATTATAAGGACTAATGGAGCACGTCAAACATTTAGACTTTTATCTCTGTGAGTCAAGTGTATAATATTAAATCTGGAAAATTAAAAAACTTGCCTACATTATTAGTATCCGATGTTAGATAAAAATTTAACAAAAATAATAATTTATAATTTTAGAATCGAACATGATTTCTCTAGATATATTAAGTTAGTTAACAACGTTTAGTTCGGATTTAAGGAAAAATTATGCTTCGCTTGGGTTTTATTTAAAATATGTAAGTCACCGAAAAATAAAATCGAATATTTTCCAAAGCGGGCGTTTCGGAGCGTTCATAACCAAGTTTCGAAGCAACGACTGCTTTAATTGGCGTGCTCTAATCCAATCGCTGCATCTGCAACTTGAAAATAAACTTGGGTATACCCTTAGAATAGAACGTTGAGTATAATATCCGATGGATATTTGATTTAAAAGAAACGTCAAAACTGTTCACAACTCCATAAGATTTTTTTATCCTTAACGCAACTAAATATTATCATTATTTTTGTACGTTACCTGTGACTTACTGTGGGTGGGCAAAATGAAGAACACATAAAAAAGAACTGAAAGAAAATAATATATATTGGTAAATTTAATTTAATTAATATAAAGAATCTACACGCTTGTCATGCAAATGTTTTTTTGAATGTTATTTAACAATCTTTCAATTTACCAACAAGCGTCGTGCAGATAGTAGTATCTGCACGACTTGTATATAGATACAATGTCATATTTCAAATGAAATACATCTAAAGATACCGGCCGTTCAAAAATATAAGAGTTCGCTTAATCCCGGGATAAACGGGATTAAGCGAACTTAGGCGAACTTAGGTTATAAAATGATGTGTTAATGAATGATCTTTTAATGAATACGAAAAATTCACGAATTCTATAACAATCGTGTTTCTGCAAATTATACAAGTACAAATCGGACATTCACTAAACCATAGTATTTGTATTAAGTTAACTCACTAGTCCAAAATCTACTCTGGGAGCTAAAGGGAACTAACTATTAAAAACGATTCTGACTGAATTTGACCGCACACATAGAAACAGAAATTGGTATGAGCTATAAACAAGTTTCGTTGTTAATTTTCATTTCTTTTATTGTTCCTAACCATCCATATTGTTTTGAGCTTTCAGATGTTATTTAGTTATTGATTTTCTATGTTTTCATCGGGCGTCAACACAACCTTTCAAATGGTTATTTTTATAACGATAACGATAATGTTTTTTACCGTTTAAACTCGTATTTTTTCTTATATCTCTTTTTTGAGTAAATAGTATGAAAAGAACGAGGTTAGTACTACCACAGCCTCAGACACAAACAATGCTCAAAAGTCGTCCGGCTTTTTACTTGTTTCCTTTCTGTTTTAATAGTTGTTTTTTTGCCAGAGAAGTTTTGAGAAATACCAACAATCTGTTTCTATTCGAAGAATATGGACAGCATTTTAAATGTCAAAAGTCATTTTAAATTAATTAATCGTGAAATAATCGATAAAGTTAGTTTGTTTAACACTAGCAACTTCCCAACCGCCCTTGTGGGTGGAATTTCGTAAAATCCGTTCTTAGCTGACCTCTACTCGGCGAAAGGAATATTCCTACCAAATTTCAAGTTGCTAGCTTTATTTTGCCTTATGGTTCCAGAGATATTGTGATAAGTCAATATATAGATGGGAATCTCTTTTATATATATAGATAGATATATATCTAACTTTTTTTCATCCATGAAGGTTCAAAATTTGTCACTCTATGAATTTCTAATTATTATAAGATAAGTTTAATCACTAGATTCCATTAACAACTGCAAATATATTTTACTTATTTAAATAATTTATTAACCTTACATTATGAAGATTTTCTATACAAGATATATAGTGTTTTTACACCACCGCAAAGCAGTAGTGTGAAAACACTACTGTGTTTGGGTTTTAAGGGCACCGTAAGGCCAGCGTATTTAATCGGTAAACGAGACGTCCTATGCCTCTCGGTAGGCAGCGCGTTGGTATTGTTTATTTTATTATTTTTTTATTATTTATTATTATTATCATTACCTGTATTGCCAATGTCTATGGGCGTCGGTACAGTACAGAAAAAAGTATTTATAAATTTTCTCACACTGTGGTAAAAATTGTGATTCTTTTTTTATAAATATTGAAAGCAATCTAGTGCTAGGCATTTCGCGTGCCATAAATCGCTTTTTGGTACTCATTTGCGTGTGCACTAGGCAGAAATTACTGTAATTTGATTGTATTACAACGTAATATTATTACAAGATTGCGAGAGCTATTTTGAATGGTTTCTTACGATTTTGATCAGACTTTCGTTGCTTGTTCAAATTAACACGCAATTCATTAGTAATTTCAGCTATAAAATAAAGCAAGATATTTCTTTAATCCATTTATATTAATAATAGTTATATTGGGAATCTGGAGGGCTGAGTACTTTTTAGCGACCCTTTTAAAGCGACAGGCTCCAAATTTGAGTATTATATGCGAATAGTCTTTGTGGAGCTTGAACTTAAATAGGTACATAATGCTATTTGCAGTAAGTACCTCGTTAAGTTATTATATAGTTATAGTATTTAACCAATAACATCCCAAATAATAAAATTAAAACTATTTTCAACGAGCCTAACAAACTAGATTTGTGAATTAGATTGATAGAGCAGTACATTTATGGTGTCAACGAATTTTATTTCTTCCACGTCCAAAACAAGGCCAGTAAAAGAGCCTATAACCAAAGTCACTGATAGGAGCCCGGAGATTTTATTTTTCATTCGGCATAAGATTTAATAGATTTATACACTGAACCATATAATGACTTATGTTACTTATTTATACAAGCTCATATGCCAAAACGTACTCAGAGTTGGAGTGGGCTGTCTGGGATACGTGGGCAGCTCAGTTCAATTGCAACTTAAAAGAACCACGTTTCTAACAAACCAACAAAAGTGATTTAAGAAAATAAATAATTTGTTATACGTAACAAGGCGAGGGAATTATTATATTCTAGATAATATTTTTTTTATGGCATACGCAGGCAGACGAGCAGTCGGGCCACCTGATGGGAAGTGGTCACCGACGCCCATAGACATTGGCAACAACAGTGGTATCGCCAACGCGCTGCCTACCGTGAGACATAGGGTGTTAAGTCTCGTTTACCCAGTAAATACGCTGGCTACAGTGCCCTTCAAACCGGAACACAGCAGTGTCTTCACACTACTGCTTCGTGGCAGAAAAAGGCACCGCGGTGGTACCCACCCAGACGGTGTCCTGTAAACAGGGGACCTACCACCGGTAATATCTCTAGGAAGATACACGGGATATTGACAAATGCATCAAAAGATAGTTGAATTGGATGCAACATTTCAAGTCGAGGTTATATGTCAAATAGTATACTGACAAAGATTCAGACAAGGATATCTGATCCCAATAAAACGTAGTAAAGTACTTGTAAGGCTTGTAAGTAAAGTAAACGTAAAGCTAAGATGTAACTTGATCTGAGAGCAATAAAAGATATTAGATAACTTTTAACTTAGTTTTCAAAAATACTATTTAAATTGGTAGTTTTTTTACTTTGAAAGGTAGGGGAAAGGGTTTCTACGAAGGCTTTTTTAGAATAAGACGAATTATTGAATAGAAGGAATTTTTACGGCGTGGGCACGGCCGCTCGAAAGTGTTAGAAACGTTGGGAATTTACAGTGTAAAATAAACGCATTGAATCTGTAAAAACACTTTTATTTAATGATGTTTAGTAGTCGCGCTATCCAAGGAATGAATTATAAGACAAATATTAAATTATCAAACATGAAACCTTAGAGTTTTAGACCAGCTTTGTAGCTGTGACAAATAAGATTCTGCGCTGAAACATAATTTGTAGCGAATTATAGAATATGGCTAATTTTATTTAGCAATATTCTATAATGGCTAAACGTACAGCTAACTATAGTTTATACGTGGCCACAAAGCGAGTTAGAGGCGCCACGACGTGCATATATGCGACATAGGAACTCGATATGCAGATGCCGCCTCAAGCCTTTGATTTGCATGCAAAATTAGCAGCCTGATTAAATTCCTGCCGTTATACTCGCGTTGCACCTTCACGATCGATTTAAAATATATCGCTATTACAAACTATTTAAAGCATTTCTAAAATTATGTTCTTCTTTTAAATTTATTTTTCTCATTTTTAAAGGTGTTCTATAATAGAAACCAATATTATTGAACATATCGTGTTTTAAGTAAAAATGTAGTGAGTTACACTACATTTGTAATTATAATGATTGATGGCTATGAATCCATATGGCGTGCTTTACAAGACATAAAAAAAACATTATTATGATTTTAACTACACTTTTGCAATATTAAAAATCGATCGAATCGAAAATTATTTTTTTTAATTGCTGTAGCTCAGAACATGAAGGCAATTAAAATAAAATAACAACGTAGTTTTTATATATTTTGTAATTTTTATATTTTTATATTTTGTATTAAAATTAACTTATAATGAATCTTTAACACAAATTTGTGTGAAATATGCATTTTTTAAAGAAATGCAAATTTCACACGATAAGATTTGTCTCCCACTTGTAACTTAAACCTGTCTGTTCTCCTTTAGGTGTTCTCGATTTTAGGTGACGCAGGATTCAAAATTATATAAAACATGTGATATCGCTACCGATCGAATATTTACCCGACACTTTTAGACAGCTTTTTGGTCCAACTCTATGTATAACAAAAAATATTTTAGATAACTGCTTCCGTAGCCTAGTGGTGAGAGCGTGTGCTTTAGGCGTGGGCGTTATTTAAAAACCTAAGGTCGTAAGTTCGAATCCTCCCAGAACTGAACAACAGCACTTTGGGCCGTTTGCCCAATTGTATGTAAAGTAAGATGCGTTGAATGGGCATGCAAAAGTCGATCCATCCACCAACCCGCATTGGACCAGCTTGAGATACGGTCCAAAAACCTCCTAATGGAGAAGACGTGCAATAGGGAAGACCTATGTCCAGTAGTGAAATACAGGCTGTATGACGATGATGATGACTATAAAATTTTAATTCATACTTAGATATATTATTATGAGAATTCATTATTGATAAAATTTTATTGATAGAATTGTTATATTTCTAAACAATTTAATTGCACCACAAAGTTGTTTCCCTGCGGGTTTTGAACCCATGACATCTAGCTAGGCCATCGCGATAGCGGCAATAAATATTATTAAACCTTAATAACTATGAATTTTAATGTAAAACATCTCTATTAAATGTTTATAAACTATCTATTATTTGAATAAATTATATAATTCAAGTAGACATAGAAAACATTGTACAAACACACAAGGTCGTTAAATATCTGCAACATGGTCGTAACGTGCACGCGGCGCAAAAGTAAATTCATTATTTTACGATTTCTAGATTCTCCTTGAATTAGATTTTTTTTGTAAATTTAGAGGATATAATGATTTGAAAATTTTAAATATCAAATATAATATTATCAAATTAGTGGCGTTCTTTGTGTTTTATTCAAAATTATGTATGTTCATTACGATTTGACTGACTTCTAATAAAAAGAAAAATACTCAATTCAAAGCGTATGTTTTTTTTTATATGTCTGTTGTTGCTCCGCTCCTAGTAGTCCTTTCGTTTGGTTCAATTTCTTTGTAATAATTTTATGATAAGTAATTTAACAGATATTTAAGAATTAAAAAATAATTGAGAACCTAATAATGCGAATAAATTGCAAACGCTGCCGAAACTGTAATAAATAGACTTAAAGTACGTCCGACGTGATTGTGTCATCTAAAATTATCTATAATTTAGTCCGCGAGCACTTATACCTATGTATTAAAAAATATAATAAAAGAAGAAAGGGCTCATTATCTATAGCCCGGTCCAGCCGCGAGGAAGCTAAAAGTAAACCAGCCTAAGGCTTGCTGTGGCGGTGCTACAAGCTTGTTGTGGATCCGTATATAAGGGGAGAGATGAAGTGTATTATAGGCCTGAAATTTTTGTCTATAAGTCTACGTACGTAGTGATTTTAGTAGGTGCAAGTTAGATATAAGTCATTTTCACCCTCAGGCAATATGTATGCTTAAGCACTAAATAACGTGACTCTACCGGTAAGTCCTCTTCTGTAGGCCTTGACATCGTATGGTCAATCATGAAATTGTTAAGTGAACAATCTTGTGTTATCTATTTGATGATTAATACATGCAAACCTCTAAATTCTACGAAAAGTTCTACAAATATTTAATTTTAGTTTGGAAATAGAGTTTATATTATAGTTAATATTTTTGTTTAGGTGCTAAATTATTAGAATTGTGTCAGTTTATTTTTTCCTTAATGACATCATATTTTGCAAATACACCAAAAATATTTCTACGTAGAAGCTTAACGTAATCGCATCTACGTATAAAAATAATCTTGCCCACAAAATGGATTGCTTTTCCAAATGATTAATGAGATATTCTGAATTGTTGAGATTTTTGTTTCTGATCTTAATTCTTACCAGAGGGAGAACTCTTTTAAAGAGTTTTAGTTTTTTTAATACAATTGTATTTGAGTTTTTTCAAATAAATACTGTACGTATCGTTTAACAGAATAATATTATTTTTGTAATAAAAAAACATTGTTATACATTTTGATTTAGTTTAATTAGAGGCAAACTTAATTAATTTGGTATAAAAAGAACCTCATAGCTACAAAATAAAAGATTGTATACAGTATAAAGGATACAGTAAGGCATTATTAGGCCACTGTTAGTTGGTGCAAACAGTCAGTGTCAACAATAAAGGAAATTAAAGATAAGGTCAGAAGTTTATTCAATAATTCTCATACCGCCAAATATAATACATAATCGTGAAGCTACATATTGATGACAGCTTTCTAAACAGTGGAACGACTAGAAAATACATGTATGTTATTCATACTTGTTGAGATAACGGCAGTTAATAATTTAGAAATAAAAATTGTGTTTAACTGTACAGAATTAAAATTACGGTTTAATAAATTAACATGCCTGTTTAATAAATTAACATGTCATAGACAATGAAAAAATACCAGTTAATATTTCTATGTTTATCTCTAAAGGCTCTACGCCAATGTAATTCATCAACTCGTTTCAAACTCACAGGAGCTTACTGATTGCCAATTAAAAGGTGCGACACTGAACGTTTCTTTGAAATTTTAGTTGATAATTTTCGAAAGGCAAAATTGCCTTTGACATTGCCCCTGCTAATAATCATTGGTATGAAATATACAACTTTCCGAACATTGATTTGTAATATCTGCTAATGTGTTTAAACTCTGTTCTATCTTTCAAGATTAATGTGATTGAATTATTAAAAATGAATGAATTAATAATAACAATAACTCTTTCGGTCTCGTGGATCGGAGATTGCCATTTTACAAGTACTCGCCGGATGCCGTGCTCGAAAATGATCGTGCCAGGCTTTATCTGGACCGGACTATCATCACGGACAGGACAATACTGGCCAACAAGCCTGATATCGTGTTGATGGACCGGGCACTGTCAGGGGTATTTTTGATTGACATCACGATCCCATTTGACGAGAACCTCGTGAAAGCCGAAACAGAAAAGAAACGAAAATATCTGGATCTGGCTCACGAGGTGACTGACATGTGGGGTCGGATGCCGACTGAAATTATCCCGATAGTCGTTTCTGCAAACGGGTTAATCCCAGTGAGCCTCGCACAACACCTGAGGCGGCTGGGACTCCGTGACGGACCGCTTCTAGCTCAAATGCAAAAAGCGGTGCTTCTGGACACCGCTCGCATCGTCCGCTGGTTTCTCTCCTTTCGACCTAACCTCGGCCGTTTGGTCTCCCTGCCGAAGGATTTTGTCTGGCTTGGATGTATTGATACGTATTATTTATTATATTTAATTTTATAATTTGTATATGTGTAATATTTTATGTATCGTTATTAGTGTTCGTTTAACCCAGACGAGAAACTACTTTAGAAAACAAAAATATATATAACTCTTTATTTTGTTAGTTATGGTACATTGTAAGAGAAAACTTTGATGCCCGTGCTTGTAGAAACTGTGGTACAGGCTTCAGAATCTTCCCAAGTAATGACTGAATACAAAACAATTAATTTTGAAAAATTAATATTTACAATCATAATTCTCTCCCCTGTGTGTGTGTGTTATGTAGGCGTCAATTTGTAAAGTAAAAAGAAAATAATAATAATAATAGTAATTTATTCTACCATCTCGTAATGTTTCTCTGTTGAAATATTATCCATGGACTTAAGTATTTTTATTGTAATATTAATAAAATTATAATTATTACAGCCTTTTGTTGCATCAAGCTGTAAAAGCTTGTTGTAAAGCATCGGTGCAAAATAGTCGTAGTGTCGACGTGCCGCTCTACTTTTTGTCTTCGCTAGAGGACAGATATTTTTACGTTTATTCTGTAAAATAAGTTTTGGAACCTTAGCAGTATGGTAGCTTAGAAGACATCGGTGTATAGATATTTGTCTAAGTGTCATAACATCTAATATCTTATATTATAGAGGTATGCCGTGGGATGTCTGTATGGTAACAAGCATGACGCCTCCAGCAGCGGTCCCGTCCACACGTGTTCGCTGCAAGTCTCAAGCTCGCTTCGCAGAAGTCATCGTCCGCCGCCGTGAAACCGTCTCGCTGCGCCATCTGCGTTTTATGAGTGCACCTGCGCTCATAGAGCCTTTGTCGCACCGCTGACGTAATCACGGTGGAATTTGATGCGCTACCTCAAGCGGTCGGCTTGTACGCAGCTGTGTTTTGCAACTCGTTTGCATAACACACGTGTTGCTAGCCGTTGTAGCCTAAGCGCATAATCCTGTTTTAGGGTTATTTAATTCTGTTTCTTGGCCGAACAAGTCGTTTTAACGACTCTACTAGGCCCATCGAACGTTTTAATATTCTGTTTCGTGTTTCAGAAGCAAATCAGACACACCTCCCTGCCGTAGCCGGCAGGGCGGTAAGGAAACTACGCCCGACAACCGCCGGACGCACCGATTGCGTCAGACGACGCCGCAGATGTCTCGCCGAAGCTAGACACTACCGACAAGATGGTCGACCGAGAGCTCTCGACCCGCTTCGGTATTGATACCGGAGCGATTAGGGAGAAAATCGGTCGCAAACTCTACGTGAAGTTGACCGACGCCGTGCATCAGATTATATCTGAAAACCTCCCTCCCGAACCCGAAACCCCTACTCCCGCATCCACGCCTGGACCGTCCCGTCCATTCCCAGCGGATGATAGTGACGACAATTATGTCGACATTAGCATCCACTCGGAATCGGACATGGAGGTCGAGGCTTCCCAACGCTCTATTTCCCAACCAGACGACGGCTTCCCGTCAAGGCTGCAAAGCCTGACATCCCCACCACCTGCCCTCAGCAGGTTCCCCAACCATCCATCCATCCCGCCGATCCCAGGCGCCCCCCGGCACCTCGCCCCGCCCAGCCGTCCCAGCCTTCCCAGGTACGGCTACCTGTAGGGAAACGTCCACCCCCGATCTACCTCCGCGAGAAGGAGAAATGGGTCGATATTCGATCGGCCCTATCAAATAGATACAAATTTGATGCCTCTGATAGCAATCAGGGGATCAAATTACAACTCGAGACCCCAGATGATTTTAGGAAGGTGACCTCTTTCCTCCGGGAAAAGGAACACCAATACCATACATTCGCGCTCCCGGACGAGCGCGTACTTAGGACAGTGGTCAAAGGGCTGCCTAAGGAGATCCCATGCGCGGAGATAACTTCCGCGATAAAAGAATTAAATATTCCAGTCCTAGGGTACAACGAATGACCACCCACGCACCAAACGCCCTATGGTATGGTGCTAGTCACACTCGAGCGCTCTAAGGAAGGAAAGCGCATCTACGACGTCGAGCAGCTGTGTGGGATTGGCCGTCTCACTTTTGAGCGGCCTCACTCTAACGGTTTGCCAGGGCAGTGTCACAACTGCCAAGTATTTGGTCACGCTGCGCGGAACTGTTTCGCACGCCCCCGTTGCGTTAAATGCCTCGGGGACCACGGTACCGCATCCTGTCCCAGACCCAAGGACAAAGAAGTCCTCGCCACCTACGAACCTCCCGCGTGCGTTAACTGCCGCGCTCCCGGCCACACGGCCAACTACCTCGGCTGCCCTAAGGCGCCAAAACGCAGAGTTCCTGCGATCCCAAGGGAAGCTCTTCTAGGCGACCACCAATCCCATCCAACACCACCGCATTCCACCCTCCGTCCTTCAAACGCTTGGCAGTTCCACGCCCCGCGTGGCAACAGCCAGCACCGGACCGACTCGAGCGCACAACGGCCCTCAGCCGCCTCAAAGACCAGCATGCTAGCCATAGCAATGGCAGCACTGGCAATAACGCCGCGTCCTTCCTTAAATCGCTAGATTTATTTAATCTAGATGAATTTAATCAGGCAGCAGATGAGATCGCCGCCGCTGCCGGCGACGCTATGGTTAGGTTTTCCCTTCTTGTTAAATACAAGAATTTAATTACTGCCCTTAAGGCTTAGGTAGCGACACCCTAGCAGTAGCCAGACACACCCTACACTTAGAGTGTAGGACATACACACACACTCATGACATCGGCCCCACCGGTGAGGTCGATAATTACACACCCTTTGCTATATGACACTGTAGCTTAACACCATATTAGATAGGAGCGTTGCTGGAGTTTCTTGCGCCACTTCTTCTCCCAGCGCCAACGCTTTAAGAAGTGGTAGTAACAATTTAGATAGAGCTCTTCTAGCTATTAAATGATCATTGCAAAGCGTCTGAATCGAGCCGAGGCGTCGGCCCACCTGGGCAGCCCTCGATTCAGCATGCTAACGGGAACCAGAAGAGTGACAACCCAAGCCTAGGCTCCCCTTCTGGGGGCCCTTGGTGAAGTTAAGTCACTTAACGGGCCCCAGAACCCGGTTATGTTCTAATAGGTTAATTCCTCAGAGCACGAGATCCATTAAAAAAAAAAAAAATCTGTATGGTAAACGTAACATAACTTTTAATATTGTCCTCTGGCTACGTTCTAACTCTATAAGATTTGTTTTGGGAGCGCCAAAAGCGCCTATTCAATAGTGATAAGGCTTTGACATAAAACTAAGTATGTTTACTTTAGAGTGCTTATATCGACTACATCTCGCAGAGACTTGAAAATATATATCAGCTATCTTATCCTGCTTGTAGTTGCTAAATTGCGGTCTCCAACAAAGTTTTTCATCTACTATAACTCCTAAATATTTTACAGAGGACACTCGCGATAAGATAGGCAACTGGATTCTAATTGAGTGAGAATTTCTGTTGCAATAATAAGAATGTACTCTTAGTGAGAGTAGTCATCTGGTCTTGTACGAATAGATTTGCTAAATGCAACGTAGTTTATCTTCATCGTATTTAGTGATAGTAGATTGTCCTCCATCCAAGATGATACATGGTTAATGTAAATAAAAACAATGTAGGCTCTAGAGCACTTCCTTGGAGTACATCTTACGTACATATAGCGCTCTTGTATTCTTACCGTCTGTGATCTACCCGTAAGATAAGATTGAAACCATTTTAGCGGAACATCTCTTATTCCTGCATTTTCCAATCTAGGTAGTAATATCGGAATAGAAACCGTATCAAAAGCCTTTTGCAGATCAAGGAATACTCCAAGACATCATTCTCCTTAATTCAGGTTAGTATTTATTGTAGATGTTAATTTAAAACAGCATCTTCAGTACATTTTCTTTTTCTGAATCCAAACTGTGATAGACTAATTAATTCATTTTTTTCTAATAATTGGTCAATCTGTGGTTCATTATTTTTTCAATTGTTTTTAAAAATGTTGGTTTTAAAGATAGGCCTAAAGTTTGATGGAATTTGCTTTTTTAAATAATTCTGGGAGGACACCAGTTTCAAAACTACGATTATATAGGTACACCTGTGGTTGACTTATACAATCACATGAGTCTCTAACTATTTTAGACTAGACATTATCCCAACCAGGGGCGCATTGTAGCTTCAGGGTTTTTATTATTTTGGCCAAATCTTCAGGTTTATTATGAAATAGTGCAAGTGAGTTGACTGCTTGAAGATTATTTATTTTTTTAGCTAGATCTGTGCCTCGACAACTTAGTGAGTTCATAGTTTTTTCCGCTAAGTTACGTCCTATTGATGTAAAGCATAGATTTACATTATCAAGTGAAAGCGATGCTTTATGTCTTATCTCTAGCAGTTCTTATTTAAATTACATATATCTTTAATAATTTGCCAGGTACTTTTACTACTTCCTTTGTTATTTAAAAATTTTGTTCTATAATATTGATTTTTAACAAATTTAATTAAGTTGTTGCACAAGTTTCGGTATTGACTATATTGTATTCTTTAAATTTCATTTTCCGCTTTTTTTTTAAATTGTGTATTAAGTTTATTTCTTGTGCGTATTAATTTAAATATTCCTTGCGTGATCCACAGCTTAAGGAATTTCTTTCGGTTTGATATGTTATTTTTGTATTAATTTATTCTGATAATATTTTGTAGCGTTTAATCTAGGTAATTTGTTATTTTGTTAATATCTGGTAAGTTTGTAGTATTCGTTTCAATTTTTTCCTGCAAGAGCTTTCCTGACACCATTAAAATTTATAGCAACCTTTTGGGGTATTAGTTTCCTAGTTACTGTATTAGACATTTCTAGGCTTAACATTATTGGTGAATATTCGGTTAGCGGATCAAAAGCCGTGAGTCGCCATTACATTTAAATATGTTGCACTATGATTGTTGATTTTATCTGGAAGTATGTCAAGGTTAATATCACCACTAAAAACTAATTTCCTTTTAATTCCAGTAAATTTATATAATTATCCGGATTAGAGAAACAGGCTGGTCTATAGGAACACACTACAATTGTATTGCAATTTTCTAGATTTAAAGCTAATCAAATACTTTCTAGAATGTCCAGTTTAAACGCCTTGGCTGTTATACCATCCCTTACATATGTTACTACACCATCATTTTGATTAATAGACTTTTCCGTCCAAAACATTTCAAAGCCAGAAAGCAGTGGAGGTCATCGATGATCGTCTGTCCAATATTCTGTTAGTACGAAAATATGGACTTCAATGTCTAGGGTCGATACAAATGTTATAAAGCTGTCGAAATTGCAGTAAATGCTACGTATATTGGCTGTTATTATTGTTGAAGACCCTTTACTTGTTTTAATTGCATAAGATGGATTTGACGATTCATTAATTCTAGTACAGGGGGGATTACCTGTGTCATCAATATCACTTAATATATTTCTTGCTTTATTACCGAATTTTAAATGTTAAGTAGATATAATGATCAAAATATGGGTACAGATTTATTTCATATACTTTGGTTTTTTTAAAGTTTCTATACAATACTTGTGACGAGACGGTAATATTGGAAATAATTATTTTTAACATAAAAATTATAAGTGTTGTACAGTGTAATTGTAGATATGATAGTATGTGGGTAAACAAAGTAGTAAGTGTGTATAAAAACGTATTTACTAAAAACATAAAAATAACAATGTAATGTTAAAAACTAAACTATATAGTCACGTCTGCATCAGTTGAGCTAAATCATCTTTACATTTAATTATAATCTGTGAACTTTATTCGATTTTTCGCATATATATCTTCCCACCAGTATTCCAGGAGTAATTATATTAATTGCGCTTAGAAAATTGTCTTGCCTGTGCAAAGAGTTGTCTGGTTTTCTGTGTAAGATTTTCGGACACGTAGATAGGTTGTGATGTTCCTTTAATATCTAAAGTGCTCGTACTTATTTTATTAGTCGAACTATTCTTATTAATATTTTGAATGACACGAATAAACTTTTCTTTTTTCAGAACCCTAATTAACCCTTAAAACCTATAATGATGGGATTATAGTTTTTGTTTTTTATATTATTGCGATACACATCCTTAATATCATTAGGGCATTTCCTTCAGTAGGGCATTCTGTAGCTTATCTTAGTTTGGATATCGTTTTATGCAAACAGTTCTTGTCCTCTTGATTTTGTTTCGGTATATTACGTATTTCAATACGAGATGACAAATTAGCTTTTTCAAGATTTTTTATTTTGTTTTCTAGCACTTCTGTATAATTACTCAAATCTTTGTTTTCCTTTTAAAGCAAATCTATGCTTGTTAGCAGACTATCATATTTTTCCAACATGAATTGAATGATTAATATTAGTATTTTGTTCTTTATTTCTTTCATAAATTCGATCATAGTGGATAATTTCATATCTTGTTCCTGTTTCATGCTATTCAGCAAATTAGTAAATTTTTGTTCCATGATATTAAAATCGGATGCCATATCTTGCTCGGCGCGTCTTTTACGTGATGCGTTATTTACAAAGTGCTCATTTTCGGCCTTAGAGTGTATATTTGGAACTGAATTGTGGTGTTGTAGCTGATGAGTCAATACACTCGCTGCTGCCGAAGCTTTTGCGGTGAGCGGTTCAACGGCATTGTAGTTTGTTAAAATGAATAAATAAACAAAAATCTTTCTATAAAGTGATTGTATAAATTTTTCTCTTTTTATTATTGGCTACAATTTCTTATAGGAATCGCTGTTAATTCGCCACTCGATTTGTCGAAACACTCTTTTTAATATGGGACAAGACTTATTTTACTTTTATTGATAGTTAAAGTAATCTTTTGTCTTTTGAAATGTTTATTTTACTTTCCAATTCCGTTTTTGACTAAGAAATTTAAAGAAATATTTCGGTGACAAATAATATATTCACAAAACTTTTTTGTTTTTTTTTAATACTCGAGCCAGGTTAGAACTCCCGTCCAAATCAGACTCGTGTTAAGAAGCTTGTCACATAACCACTAAGCTGTGCGCGTTACAACTGTACCGGCGAAATTATACTTCTATAGATAGTTTTTTAAAGTAGAATGACGTATTAAAGGCAATAGTTCCAAAGCTCAATTCTTTGTTACACTCAGCCTTTTAGTTTGTAAAATACCAACTGAATGTTAGTATAAAATATAGTGAATTATAAGTTCACTTTTATGAAATAAGGTACACTTTGGATGACTAATTAAGTCACTTTATGGTTTATTTTTGCACCGGAGACAATTATAGCTATACCGTGATTGTATGATTTTGCAAAAACAAGAAAAGAGTTCAATATTTCACTGTTTCTACATATATTAATAGGAAATAAGTTCCCTTGTTAATATCAGAGTCCTATATGTAATTCACACAACTTAACTATGTTATCACTGTTGTAAATATTTTTATTTGATTTTTAAATACAGACAAGCGTTCACGTGACTGCGACTGAGGAGGGAATTATTGAATGTATTTATGAAAATAAATATATGCATAATTATAATTCAATAAAATCACGGAAATGTAATTTTTAATTACAGAAAATAGCGAGACATAAATTTTTCGAAGTTATACTTCTTTTGGCACGTAAGAAAAAAATCATAAGAGCAAATTATGACGATGCGTCCGCACACCGCCACGAAAAATACCCTGAATATAGCTATAGTCAAGTACTGTACTTACAATTACAAACAATTACTGTTTTCACGATATTTTTACCAAAGTAGAATAAGGCGAAATTATATATATTTAAGAGATTATAAAGAAGTATACCTGCTAACGCGTGTAAATAAGTACATACACACACTTTTTTATTAATTAACGAACTGCAAATTGGAATAAGGTTTCAAAGTGATTAACGACCTAATTCGCGCTTGAATTCAATACGTCTAAAACTTGACATTTAACTGGACGGTGAAATTCATTTATTTTTGGTTTTACAAATATTTTTCTTTAAATTAAAAGACTAATAAACAATATAAAGCTTAATAAGGCTTTATTTAATAATATGATTTCATTATTTAATAATATTATATGATATAATTAAATTCAACAAAGTTTAGGAACAGTTATTAATATTTAGAATAAAAAATAAATTAAATATATTGGAAACATAACAAGAATCAGTGAAAGAAATATCCGGCCGTCAACAATTAGGAGAAAAACATGTTATTAGACTTAAAAAAACAGCAATAAGAATTAAACACCCGCTCTTTGTTCGGAAGAGTCGTCTAAGTTAACATCGGTTGCAGTAAAAATTAGGAACTTTCCATCTGCACCTTTTTAGCTTAAATTTGTTTTAATATTACAGCAAAAGCTCTTTGCCAGCAAAAAATATCAGCTTCACGTCCAAGTCGTAGCGGCTTGCTAAATTGCCAATTACCGGATGCCACTTTGAACGTTTCAGTTGAAATTCAACCAAGCATTTTTGAATCCAGCTTTATTGCTGATTAAAATTATATTTTCGCCACAAACAAAGTGTTTTTTACACTATTATTGTATTCAGAATGATAGGTAAGTTAAATAAAAAAAATCATAATAACTTCTCTGTCCAATATTGAATTAAAAGCATAAATTATAAATTTTACTACTTCTAATCGCTGGATTTACACAATAAAAAATAGAATAAAACCTAAACCGATACGAAAAACACAGCATGCTCGGTACAATGTAAAGTGGCTACAATGAAATATTATGAAAGAAGATGTCATATGATCCTATTTATTAATTCATATATAAATTAAAGTTACTAAAATGTTTAGGCGATAAATAAAACAAATAATCTAAATTTGTAACACGCTACTTTTAATCATGTGGTTATCACTTTATTAGACATTTAAAAAGAGTAATAGTCAGGTGATCCCATTTTCAATTTATACCTATTTTGAGCGATGAATTAGGAAAAGCTGAATAAACCTTAAAAGCTGTTTAGAGAAAAATTTCTCCATAAGCGTATGTTCGTAGATAATTGTAGATTTCGATAACGAAAGCCGATCTATACTAGAGATCAACCAACTGCGCCGGAGAGATTATAGTGCACAAGTATTTGCGCGCTGATGCACCTCTTCCTCTTCCTTCACTCTTATGGTCCGATAGGACGGATAACCGACAAGAGCGAAAGAGGGATCAGGCTTAGGTCCAAATTTTGATATCATGTTACGTTACATGCAATCGGGTGATTAGACCCTATTAAAGCCTGCCTTTACCTACTAAAGAAAAGAATGAAAGGTTGTCGAGTTCTCGCAGTATTTAAATAGACGACCTTGACAATGTAATACATTACGTAAATTTGGAGTCGGTCACATTTGTTTATATTATACTTGTTAACTAGAGAACTTTGGCAATAGTATAAAAATGTAACTAAAGGAAAAATTAACCAAATTTAAATAATGCAAGATAGCATTATGTATTATTTTTATTACATATTTTTGTATAAAATATGACTCTCAAACAATAAAATGTGATTTTTTTTTTTTTAAATAAAGCTACAAAAGTCTTTGATAGTATGTACACGAAATAAATTTTTAGTCCAGTTTTGCACAAAAGTTTACCGTCATGCTAAAAGTTTCAACGGAATCACTAGTTATGGTTGGAAAGAGCGCAGTTTTATTAAACGGTATTTCTTTTGCTAAATGACTTCGAATTAACTTTTGAAACTTAATTTGACTTTTAAAAAATATGTTTAGGTTTTGGTAGTAAGAAAAAACTATTTTCTAAAATCTTTTTAAAATATCGTAGTGAAATTTTCGCTTTTAATTGTTGCGAGCAGTCCACATTGTAAATTGCAATTATTGCAATCAATTAATTTTGATCTCACTAATGTACGTAGAAATATTAGTAAGGTATTGGATTTTTTTTGTCTCGGTCTGAAACATCAGATAAAAAATTAAAATAATTAAACGTGAAAAATTCTTTAAAACTGTTAAATATGCAGTATGCAATATTTTTTATAATTGTTTCAATGAACGTAAAATACGTTTAACAAATAAGATATTAAGGTAATATGTCAAAACTTACATAAAAATTCTCAAGGCTTAACTACAAAACACTTTGTAAAATGTTATAAAGTTAATTTTTCTCAAGCAAGTTAAGCAATATATGCAATATATACAGCAATATGTGCGGTGTATAAAATACGTGGCACAAAAGAGTGGACAAACCTTTACATAAGTCATTGATAATCATATATGCATATACCTTTTTTCCTTTTTGGGCTACCTGATGGGAAATGGTCACGGATGCCCATTGGCATCAGCAATTTCTAGTACATCACCAATGCCAACCGTGAGGCATAGTAAGTAGTGTTTTCACACAAGTGCTTCGCGGCAGAAATAGGCACCGCAGTGGTACGACCCCGGACGGCATGTAAAAAAATAATTTAGAGCAGCGCGTTGTGTTTATTGTTAATTTTATAATATTAAGCGGTTTTTATTTAACGTTGGTTATTTATTACTATTGACAAAATGTAAATACTTTTTTGCACTTCTTACATGTCTTACAAAAACTTAAACATGTCACGCGTGGCTTTTTATTAAAGAATAAGACTAATAAGAATAATTATCGTTGTGAGAATCCTAAAACAAAATTTCCATTATGGACAGTTGTGTAAATATATTTGTAATTAAATACAATACATATTTCACATATTAAATTAACTGTTATATATATTAAATTAAACATTAATTTTTAAAATTAAATATCTATAAATTAATTAATTTCATTTTGTAGTGAAATTTTTTATGGTAAATTATGACAAACGGACTTAGTTTATTGAGCTATTGCCAACATTACATAAACATATGCATATATTATTTTGTAACATAGAAGTTAAATTGAGGGTCAAATGACAAATATGTCCCGAGGGATTAAACTCCCTTCCATGGAGATTTATTTGGAGCCAGATAGATGAAATTCCACGCTCTAGATAGTTGCAAAGATGGTATTCGAATACCTGTTATTACATGTAGTTAAAATGAGTATGTACATATACCTGTGAGCGTAAACGTTTTATTGCGTTTTAGCTTAATTACTGTAAATATTTTTTAATATATTAAATAGAAAACTATTTTTTTTGCGTCAACGAAGTTTATTATTATTATGGACCTAAACATAACAGAAGGTATTACATATATATTTAAATATCAACGTATAATTTTTTCTAATAAACACTCTTATGAACTCGTTTTGTGCTTAATGAGCTAAAGCAAGAAAATGTCAAATTAAACAGTGAGCTTCTGTTATAAATAGTCTCTGCTAATCGTCTAATCATGTGGGTACTGTCATCTCAAATTGTTTGATGATATGTTGATGGACCTTTATATTACAAATGAGTAAAAGGGATTTACTATGAGTACACTATAAAACAGTTTAATGGATCTTAAGATAAAATAAATACAAATTAATTACAGTATTTAGACAACGCTTAAACACAAGAAAATCTCCTATGTAAATGCGTGTAGCGTATAGTTAGTAATAAAAAGTCATCACCATAAACAACAGCCTCCGTAGCGTAGAGGAAAGTGCGTATGATTTATGAACCGGAGGTAGTGGGTTCGAATCCTGTGTGGACTTTTTTCCTAGTTGGTTTGGGGAATTTACGCTGGTCAACCAATTGTCTGAAGAGTAAGATGATCCATGCGTCGGATGGACATGTTAAAAGTAGGTTCACCCACTAACCCGCTTTGGATAAGCGGCATATGGTCCAAATCACCCTAATGGAGATGGCGTGCTTTAGGTGCGGCCTATGTCTACAGATGGACTAACAGAGGCTGATGATGATAAACAGTTGTTGATAATCAAATTATATTTATTAATTTAACCTAAAAGCTTCTAAACAGAAAACCAACCAAAAAAATACGTATTTACTCATTTTCTATGACGTCACATATTATGCACAAATATAACAAATCTGAGTGGCCTGAGTTTAGTTTGCTAGACAATAATCTGTTTTTGAACATATATAAAAGTGATCTAAGTTATCAAACATGCCTTATTCTTTCGCCTTTGTATCATAAATTCAATGAAAATATTCAGACGGTCCAGACAATTTAAGGATCAGTTAATCTTTCCGGATCGCCTTGTTAATAAAGAGTGGTTCATTTCACGAATTTCATTTACGATCGGACTGTAGTTAATAACAAACAATTGATTCGTTATTGTGTTTCATGAAAGCTTTATTAAATTTGGATAATTAGTAACATTATTATTTTTAATCAAAGTCTAATTCAATTTATTATACATAAAGCAAAACTTTGCACCAAATAAAAATAGTTTTACAATTATTGCAAATGGTTTATAATAAAGGTGCGCTACTTTTAACATTTGCTTGATTGTTATTATTTTTGTTATTTTATTCTTACGAAATATTTGGCATTCATATTTAAACTGAAAATCATACTTATAAATAGTGAATGTCAATTGTGATATAAACAAAACAAATCGTAATCATTAATTCAGTTGTGTGTATATCAATGAATATGCGATAGGATTACCAGTTCGTTATGCCAAATTTACGCTACACTTACTTTTGAAAGCATAAAACTATCGTAATTTTCCTTTAGTATCTGTATTTTACAATAGATGATAAACTTCAGACAATTCAGATAATAAAAAAAAATCTTTGATTCTTTTTTTTTTAATGTAGTCATCCCTTTGCTTGGTGTCGGTACGAATAGTTACCATTCAAGAAACAATATATTACATATGGGCGTATTCAATTAATATTGAAACAAACTAAATATGGAAAAAGTCACCGCAAGAAGGGCGAGAATGTTAAACAACAATCTGTAACAGAATCGACTTGACATTTTGAAGATATTGTTGGAGAAGTTTCAAGTAGATTCTGAAAACTTCTTGTCTTGTTTCGTAACAGGGGGCGTAACATGGGTCTATCATTTCGATATCGAGACAGAATAGTAATCTCCGAAATAGAAAAACCCATCGTCACAGTCCGCGAAGAAGTTTCATGCCGTGCCGTTGGCTAGCCGAGTCAAAATTTTGGGACTCATAAGGTATATTGTCCATAGATTACATCGAACGTGGAACCACTATTGCAGGCCAATATAATGCAACTAACTTCCCAAGTTGAGAAATTCAAAAGAGAAAAGGAAAGGGAACTACAAAGATCCGTGGTATTTCATAACAACAAGGCATCCGTGCAAAGGTTGGCAGTTGCAACGGCTGCCATTCAGGAAGCTGGTTTTGAATTGATGGTCAACACTCCCTTTGTTCATCAGATCTGGCGCCTACAAATTATTTTTTCGCCTATTGTCTGTCCCCCAAATCTAAAGGATACTGAACGGAGAACAGATATGACTGCGTTAGCGACGTGATGGACGCCGGGTAGAGCTTTTTGCAGGAACAAAGTACATATTTATTTCTAGATAAAAAAAGTAGCAAGTTTTGGAAAAGCACTGTACTCAATGTATAGAGTCAGAGTCTATGTAGAAAAATTAATTATGAAGTATTACCAGTATCCCCTAATAGAGGATCCTTTAACTAACCCCTAACAAATACGCTAATTACATGCAGAGAAATTAGTAGTTCCACTTGTTCCTTAAGAGGTTTAGGCCTTGTACCCTTGCACCCTCTTGTATTTCTCATTAAAGATTTGAACAGAAGACTTTCAATTACTTAGAGCGTATAATACTCAATCGGTTAAGTAAAGCGACGAATAATACAAATAAAAAAATCAAGTATGCAATACCTAAACCTTGTTTTCGCTATGGAGCTTTCAAAGTTATAAAAAACTGCAAAATATTACTTTACTTATTTTTAGAGTGAAAGGACTCATCATACATGTAATATCGACCGTTTCAATAAACCAATATGTTTTGTCATAAAATGCATCTTTTGTGTATTAAGTGATTGTATACTAAACAACTGATATACTCATATGGATTGTATAAATGTATATATTTTGACAGACTAGTTTATCGAGACAGTTTAAAATAAGAATAATGTAGTGGTGACGCTACATTTAAATTATTTTAGCACCCTGTCCCATGTTATTTTAGTTGTAAAACAAATTCGCATAAACAAAAGACTTAATGATGTAAAAGAGTATTTTATAGAATTAACTAAATATAATGTCATTTGATTAATAAATTAAAACCTGAGGAAAATATTTTTCAATTGAAGGTATTTTTTGTTAGAGGTTCAAAGCGAAAGCCAAACTGGAATACGAATGATCTTATTTATTGAAATTGATATCTTGTGTTTTTGACGTTAAACGTGACGAGCTTTCCATCTTTTGAGTTTCTATTCTTTTTGGAACAATATGTTGATAACTAATGACTTTGAAATTTATATTTCCTTTGGGTTCCTATTTAAGATCATTCTTTTTTTATTATATTTACATTAATTACCAATGTCACCAGGACGATCGGAAACAGCAATTAATTTTACACCGTTCGAACAAGATATTTAGTTGTTTAAATGTATAAAATCAAGTCTTGGGTAAACTATTATAAATACAATAATGTTATTACTGTATATTGCTAATATGAATGTATATTAGATTATTTTAAAATATGGCAAAAAAACCGCTAAGTTTCTTTCTTAGTTATTCTTTCACAAGTGCATTACCTTTCATATTTAATAAAGATATTTAATTTGAAAAACAATAAATATATATATTGTTAGAACCTAAGCTAGAATATTGTTCCTTGCGTACTAAAAAGTTCAATGTCACGTTGTCGATCATGATTATCAAATTCAGTACTGAAATATGCAACATGCTCCTATAAGCCGCTACCCGAAACGGAATACTCCTCGTGTTGATAAGTGTTGTGCATCTGTATAGTGTTATTGTGTCGAGTGGTTATTGTGTCAACTTTCTTTCATTTTTATTTTTGGAATTCTAATTTTACCAAAGTTTTGTTAAGCAAAATATTTTTTCCTCATTGTCCGATAAAAGTTCATTTTTAATGAACTTTCATAGTACCTACATTAATTTTTAACTTTCTCTTCAATAAACTTTTTCATTTTCTACTGAAGAATTGCTGACAACAGCTACAAAGAGTAAAAGTACCAATATTAAATGAAAGGGGTCAGAAGTCCTATTGGTTTGGCGATCAGGTACGAAATTTTGCAACTTAAGCATGCTATTTGCATAATCAATGACTGAACACAACCCAGTTTAAGCTTGGTCAGAACTTTTTTATACACATAAATGGTACCTAAGTGTGACACAAAATATTGATAACAATATCTAACAGAAAAAAAACTACTTACATGCCAATTTAAAGCTTTAAACTTTGAAACTTGTCAAACAAAAAATTGTTAAACGTGGATTGGATGTGTTTGTGATATGAAAATAACTATTTGGTCAATTTAAAAAAAAGTACTATAGGTTTTAAATTTTCTGTCAGTATAAAATATTCAATTAATTTGTATTTTCATATAAATAAATATTCTGTCAGTATAAAATATTCAATTAATTTGCATTAATTGTATTAAAAACTATATACTAAGAACCGCATTTTGTTTGTTTATAATGTACATGCTTTCTGAAAAATCGTAAAAACCATATCGCTTTAGCTTCATTCATCAAAAGATATAATAATAGTAAAGTTAAAAATTAATAACATTATTTGCCATAAAATTCTGCTGATTCATCTTTCGATTTTTTTAAATTGTATAAAACATATTTATTATATTAAAACATATAGCTGATTGTCTATAAACATAAATTCCTAATTAAACTTACATTTTTCTTTTTAGCCTCGTATTTTGCAATTTCATTGTGTGTTTTTACGTAATAGTAAATTTTAGTAGTAGTTACATTTCTTTTTTTGTGTGTTTGAGTAGGTCTATTTGCTTCAGGTCTATGAAAATCACAAAATCTTATTACAATTTGATTTCAGACGTCATTGAGGTAATGTAAAACATTGTTTTAACCTTTGTACATGCTGTAAGCAATCATGCCTACGGCATTCGCGTGTTATAAATCGTGCCTGCTACTTAATTGAGCGTGTGCACTGAGCTGAAATAATAGTTTTTTCGTCATTTTAACACAGAGTAATTCGCTACAGAAGATTGCGGGAATATAAGGAATTTCTCTTTAGATACACATCACGAAGCCAATATCAAGCTTGTTGAAATATATATGCG
This sequence comes from Lamproptera curius, assembly GCA_029286875.1. Taxonomy (NCBI): domain Eukaryota; kingdom Metazoa; phylum Arthropoda; class Insecta; order Lepidoptera; family Papilionidae; genus Lamproptera; species Lamproptera curius. The sequence continues at coordinate 665,935 of JAGSMT010000140.1, forward strand.
ATATTTTATGGCATAACCAGTTTCGTTTTATTTTTATTACTATGAATTTGAATTTGTAATGTATCATGTTAAGTACTAAGCAAGAGTATGTAGAGTAAATATTAATTTATTATGATAAGTCACACGCAACATATTTGCTTACCCCCTAAGACATGCGATATTGTCTCCTTTACCCAGTAATTATGCAGTCAATGATGCCGTTCACCCGACACCGGAATACAGTAGTGTTTTGTTTACAAACAATGATTTGCGGCTTAAATTGGTACAACAGAGGTATCTACGTAGACAGTCCCCTGTAAAGAGCGTCCTACCCCCAGAAAGACCTACCCTACCAGCAGAAATACAGTAGGTACGTACAAAAATACAATGTTAGCTTAAATACGGGTAAAGTAACCTATAAGACAAACTCTCCATCGTTGGTGGGCCCAGTATCCTCAAGCCGTCCTCCAGTAAGATTAGTTCTCCGAAGATCCCAGAAGAGTTGGTGATCCTGGCCGTACGGGGCTTCCAGACCGTCTCCGGCGACGTGACGTGCCTGCTGGTTGCCTCCTTGCCTTGGGACCTGGAAGCAGATTTCTTCACGTCTTCTGTCGCGAGATGGCATGGTCTAGGTGCTGCAGTGCAGCCCCAAAATAAAAGTAATGAGGGGGCGCAGTGAAGAATTGCGATCCCTTGCTACACAGGATTAAGAGCTGCGGTTGAAGCATCCAAGCGCCGGCAGTCGAATACGCCCCCTCTTAGTGTGGTGACTGGAAAGGAGACACGGCGCCCTTACATTCCGCGCGAAGCAGGTTCTCTCAGGACAAGGCTGTTACGGAGGATACCTATGCTTCGTGACCTGTAGGAGGCACACAGAACGGTGTCACCACTGAGCCCCTAGTCGGCTGTCATCAAACAGGAAAATTCGAGTTAAATCAAGTGGTCGGCTTGTTTTGCAACTCGTTTGCTCTAACACAATTGTTGCTAGCCGCTGTTGCAAGCGTATAATCTTGTTTCTTAGGGTTTATTATCGTGTTTCTTGGCCGAACTAGTTGTTTTAACAACTATACTAGACCCACCGAACGTTTAATATTCTGTTTCTTGTTCCAGAAACCAGACAGGACACCTCCTGCGTAGCCGGCAGGGCGGTAGAGATTTTACGCCCGGCAACCGCCAGGACTTACAGATTGCGTTGGATGTCGCAAGCAATGTCTCGCCTCAGCTAGACAAGACACAATCGGCATAATGGTCGACTGGGAGCTCGCTACTCGCTTTGGTCTCGACGATGGCTTCTATGGTTTGACGGCCGGCGCTGGGGTGCTCCAGCACAGCTCCACTCCTGATTGCAAGGGCGCAATTCATCTCTGCGCCCCTTATCTTTCTGGGCTGGCCTATAGCCCCGAGACCTCGCCTCCTCGCACCAGAAGAAGAGTGACGCGAGGATTTCTGCATCCAGGTCCCAGGGCAAGAAGCCAGCCAATAGGCACGCCGCCTCACCGGAGATGGTCCGGTAGCCCCGTGCAGCCCGGATCGCCAACACCCTCTGGGTTCTCCTCAATACCGCAGTATTCTCCTTTTGGAGGGTGTCGGCCCACACGGTGCACCGTACAGGACCATGGACCTCAACGACCCCGGCGTACAGGCGGCGACAGGAGCTCCTGGGTCCTCCGGTGTTGGGGAGCAGTCTGACGAGGCGCCGCTGCTCTCGCCACTCTAGGCGCGAGGCGCTCAAAATGGGCGCAAAACTCCATTGGCGGTCTAGGACTAGGCCGAGATAATTCATCGTTGAGTGACGTCGACGCGGACGCCGCAAACAATTATGGGGCGTCCGCAGGTGGCGCGTTCCGAGGCCCGTAAAGTAAAGAGCCTCGGATTTTCGAGCGCCACCTCTAGTCCCTAGCGCCGGATGCGCCCAATTACTTGAGCGACCCCGGCAGTGGCGAGAATCGCAGCCCTGCGAAGATTGGTGCCACGGCGGTGACGAGGTGTCGTCCGCATAACAAGTGACGTCGACACCCTCGATATGCCGCCACGTAGCACCCAATCAAAACCAACGTTCCACAGAAGCGGTCCCAACACCGAACCCTGTGAAACTCACATGACACCTCGGTAACTCGATAGTCGATGCGACAGGTGCCCGATCACCCTTTGCGGTGATCGGGCCACCTGTCGCATCGACGTCTGTCGTAGAGGCACCCCGTGGTATCGGAGCGCCTCCTTTATGCAGGCCCAGGGCAGGGTGTTGAAAGCGTTGGCGATGTCGAGAGACACCGCCAAAACACCCTCACCCGGGACACCGCATCCTGCGTCAGGGACCTGACCCGCAGCACCGCGTGGACGGTCGACTGGCCCTTGCGGAAGCCATACTGCCACTCCGCCAGATTTGGGCCGACGTGCTCCAGGTGCTGGACGATGCGGGCCGCCACGATTCTCTCAAAGAGTTTTCCACATCGTCCAACAGCACGATCGGCCTATAGGCGGAGGGCGAGTCCGCAGGACGCCCCTCCTTTTGAATGAGGACGAGTCTGCCTGTCTTCCACCTCTGTGGTATTAAGGCTTGAGCCAGACAGGCAGAAAACATCGCCCTCACTCTGGGCTCCAGGGCGTCCCCTAGGGCCAGCGCCAGCGCGCGTCCCGGAATGCCATCGGGACCCGGGGCGGTGCGTTTGCCCCTCATTTTGAGAAGGGCCGCACTCGAACTCTCCCGGGTGACTTCTGGCACTTCCGGACTGGGTCGACCTCATTCGTGCCATCTGGGACCATCGAAGGTGCCGTGCTCCTCTCGCTGCGGAATAAAGCCTCGGCGATCGCCGCTACCATCTGCGGCGCCAGACTCTCGGTGAGTGGGGGCCCAAGGACGAAGCCTGTTCATTACCATTTTGTAGAGCCGCCCCACGGATCACTGTCCAGCGCCGCCAACAACTTCCTCCCTAGCCGCGGCGGTCGCCTCGGCTATTCCCACTTTGAGAGCCATCCTTTGCTGCTGAAAGAGGCGAGCAATTCGGCCTCAAGGGTCGGTCTCTGCGCCGTCGTCCCCGACAACGGGTGTACTGGCGCCGTGCCACGATGCACTCTCTGCGCATTGAAGCGATTTCGGATTCCACCAGTTCACCCGGCGTTTAGGAGGAGACGTTTGGCCGGGACATCGACGCGTCACACACCTGTGACATTGCGTCCCAAAGCCATTGTGCCTCCCCTCCACATCGACAATATTGGGCGCAGAATCCTACGACTGCACTATTGCCGCCTCCTTCAGCAGCTCTGGTCCAGGCTTCCGAGGCGCCACCTGGGGCCGTCGTCCCTCGGGGTCCGGTCAGGGCCGGTATAGGTGTCTAGGAGGGCGGAGACCCTGAATCGGATGTAACGATGATCCGACAGGGTCTCGACGCCCGTCAACACCTTCCAGCCCTGTATTCGGCGAGCCAGGGCGGGGCTAGCGAACGATACATCAATGATTGACCCGCCCTGGGCTCGAACACACGTGTTTACCGAACCCCTGTTTAAGACCGACAGCCCGACCTCCAGGAGCCACTCCTCCAGTGTCCTTCCCCGCGCGTCTGCCGCAGGTGAACCCCAAGCCGGTGATTTGGCGTTGAGATCCCCCGCGACCAGCACAGGGAAGGGTCCGTAAGAACGGATCAGTGACCCCAGTCGGTCTAGGTAGCCCTCGAAGTCGGCGAGAGATCTGTTGGGAGAAAAGTAAGCTGAAACTACCACAATATCTCCCAACAGAGCGCCGACGAAGCCTGGACCTTTCTTCACATCCCTCGGTTGAGGGGACCCCGCAGCAGTCCCGCAGACCACTGCCGCAGTGTCGGATAGGTCCCCGGCCCAGTTATTGCCGGGGAACGTGAGGGTTCCGACACTACGGCCACCTGAATCGACCACTGCGCCATGCCTGAAACAACAGATCCTGAGCTCTGGCGCAGTGGTTCAGATTGTTTGCAGTATGCTCAGCGTGGCCATCTTTATTCGACGGCCATTTGAGTCCCCTCAGCCGAAGCGCTGGGCTTGACACCTGTCCAAGCCCAGGCCTCATCTTGCTCCTCCGCCTCCTGTCGGGTTTGGTGGTGCAGGCCGCACTCCCCAATTTGTGGCCAGCGGTTTGTTAGCCGCGCGCACAGGATGCAGTGCGGCACGGCCTCGCAGCCTCTACTCTGGTGGCCCAGCTGGCCAGCGTAGCAGGCACTGCTGCGTCGACGCCCGTTGACACTGCTCCGCACGTGCCCATTTCGAGGCACCGAAGCAGCGCATCGGACGCGCCGCAAGCAGTTTGACCTGCACCGAGCACCACCCGATTAGAGGCGCCCACCACCAATTATTTTCTTGGTGGCTGCAATAGGGCAGCTCACCACTACTCCACCGAGGCCGGACCGGTCCCGGCAGATTTTCCCGACTTTTACGGAGGTGACCGGCCAGCTGCCTTTTGCGCTACCACACCTCCGTCTTTACCACTGAATCATCCAGGCCCGAGATGCGAAGATCCGCGCACTTTTCGGGCCTGGATATAGTTGCCACCTCTGGGCCAACCAATTGGCGAAGCTTTTCTGCCAATTGGTTGGCCTTTTCCCGCTGTCGGCCCCGGATCCTGGAGGATACGAGCCCCGTTGCCGCATGGCGGAACCGAGGCCATCAATGCCGATATCCTCCAGTTTGCATCTTTTCTTGGCATCCTGGAGGATGTCGGAATACGTGACCCCTTTCTCAGCTGCGCCCGGCTGCAGCTTGATGACAACAGCCGATGAGCTAGGGCCTTTGAGTTTCACACACCTCCTTTTTTCCGGTGTCTCTTTGAGGCCAGCACCAGGCTTGGCCATTTTACGGCGCGTCACTAACGTCCACCCTGTCCGTGGACTGCCCTGGTGCCACCGTTGCCCACTTGCGTGGCGCTGGTCGCACCCTGGCCAGGGTTGTTCCGGGGGCCCTTCTTCCCTTTTGGGAAGACTTGCAGGGCCCGTCCTTCGGCGTCGCGGTCTTTTTGTGACTGCGGCCACCGGTGCTGACGCAGTGGGGCAGCAGGGCAGCAGAGGGCAGCGGGCAGTAGGGGCCGCAGCAGGCCTCACCACTGCCGCAAACGTTGGGGCTGCCCGTTCATCGGCGGCCAGCGGTAGACAAGCCGCTTCTCAGGAAGGAGACGGTCCGCTATATCGTCGCGGTGGGCCTGAAACATCGGGCCCACCATGTCCACAATAAGGTGCCTGAGGATTTGTTCCAAGTCCGTAGGCAGTCCCTCAACGTGGACATCATCCTTAGCAGCGGTTTTCAGCTGCCGGTTCTCCATCTCAAGCTGCCTTAGATGCCGCACTTCCTCCTCGAGGCCTCCACCCGAGCTACTAGAGCCCTTTTGTCAGCCGAGTACTTGCGGATCTCGGCCGACTGGGTGGAGCGGCTCATCACGTCCACCAACTGTTTTACGGCGGAGGAGCACTCTTTTAGGGCACGAACGTACTTGCCCTTCAGGTTGCCGGATTTTGTGGCAACCTGTGAGATGATGCTCGATTTCTGAGCGCCATCTCCTTGCATCCTCCGCCGTCAAGGCATTCTCATCTACGGCCTCTCTCTCCTCCGAGCGGCCTCTAATTTCTTCGAGCGTGCGGTCCTTTTCCGCACGCCTGCTGCCTTGAGGCCTTCCTCGTTTTGCCAGTAGGACCAGATCAGTGGTAGGGTCCTGCTGGCTGCCGCTGCTCGACCGCGATCTCCAGCTGTCGCGGTATAGCGTTTCAAGAAACGCCCGCGTTCATCGCTCTGAAGGGAGAGGCAGGTCGCCCTCTTCTTCCGCCCGCAACCACCTTTTGCGCCGGCTGGTCCTCCTCGCTGGAACACTCACTTTTAGTGCCAGCAGTATCCTCTCTGCGCTTCCTGTAAAGAAATTTAAGAGGAAAACCCTCGCCTTCACCCTCGGAGAGAGCCTCACCTGGTCCGCCTCTCCTCTCAACTAATTCATCCGAAAAGAACTCGTGTCCGTTTTATCGCCATTTTCATCGTTTTGTCAATCCTGCTTTTTGTTTTTGTGTTTGTTTTGATTTTTTCATATCATATCCCACGAATATTAGGTAATGGAAGTCCACCGGGCCAGGGACCATGTAGCACCGGTAACCCTAAATACGCCTGGGGCGGAAGTTCCAGGGTGGGCCGCTAATGGCTGGTGTATCGTTCCAGCCGCTCTTGCGAGCACCGACGCCACGTACCACAACGCCGAGATCAACGGTTTTAGAGGTTGTCTCCTCGCGGTCCGGCCAGAGAAGGCAGGACCCTAGCACTGCCGCAGGCCGCGAGACTTGATCCACGACACTCATGACAGGCCGAGATCGCCCGGTGTTCGGCAAAGCCGAGTGCAATACACCGAACGAATCACACCGTCCCCTCTCGGGGACTTTCATTCATACATCTCGCACTTGGCCTTTGCCCCAATCCCCACACGCACATATCTTTGCTCTTTCATACATCATGCTCGGCGAGGCTCTGACGCACTGCAGGGTAGACCGGCTCGGATCCGTGTTCCTCTTAAGAAAGAGGGGTACCGGGAGCGAGGGTCTGAGGCCCGCCACGACAGGCTCACCTCAGGGAGCAACTGCTCCTCGCCACATCTCCACCCTTTAACGGAGCAGACACGCAGCACCCCTGTCAGTTTCTGTCCGCGCCGGCCGAAGCCGGTACCCCCATATCTGGGGGTTCCCCTATCCGCAACCTGGGGACGCGCCGGATGGGAGATCTGACAACTCCACACCGGGACTACCCTAGTCCTACCTCAACGCCCGGACCGTCCAGGCCATTCCTGACGATGATAGCGACGACAATTATGTCGACGTTAGCATCCGCACGGAATCGGACATGGAAGTCGAGGCATTCCAAGCTCCAAATCCAATCCATCGACGGCTTTCAAAACCGTCAAATCCTAGAGGAAGCGTAAGGTCCGCACCTCTTCACCTGCACCTGTCCTACCGTCAAAGCTGCAAAGCCTGACATCCCCACCACCTGCCCTCAGCAGGTTCCCAAACCATCGTCCTCCCAGGCGACAAAACCCTCGACCATCCATCCGCCGATCCTAGGGTGCCCCTGGCTCCTCGCCCCGCCCAGCCGTCCCAGCCTTCCCAGGTACGGCTACCCGTAGGAAACGCCCACCGCCCATCTATCTCCGCGAGAAAGAGAAATGGGTCGAGATTCGCTCGGCCCTATCAAACAGATTTAAATTTGAGGCCTCTGATGGCAGGTCAGGATCAAATTACAATTAGATAACTCAGACGATTTTAGGAAGGTGACCTTATTCCTTAGGAAAAGGAACACCAGTATCACCCATCGCGCTCCCGGATGAGCGCGTACTTAGGACAGTGGGCAAAAACGCCCTATGGTATGGCGCTAGTCACGCTCGAGCGCACCAAGGAAGGTAAGCGCATCTACGACGTCGAGCAACTGTGGGATCGGCCGTCTCACTTTGAGCGGCCTCACTCTAACAGTCTGCCAGGGCAGTGTCACAACTGCCAAGTATTCAGGCCACGCTGCGCGGAACTGTTTCGCACGCCCCGTTGCGTCAAATGCCTCGGGAGCACGGTACCGCATCCTGTCCCAGACCCAAGGACAAAGAAGTCCTCGCCACCTTTGAATCTCCTGCGTGCGTTAACTGCGGCAACCCGGCGACAGGGCAACTACCTCGGCTGCCCTAAGGCGCCAAAACGCAGAGTTCCTGCAATCCCAAGGGAAGCCTCTTCCAGGCGACCACCCAATCCTTCCAATAACACCGCATTCCCACCCCTCCGTCCTTCCAACGCTTGGCAGTTCCGCCCCGCGTGGCAACAGCCAGCGCCGGAGCCGACTCCGAGCGCACAGCGGCCCGCCGCCGCCTCAAATAGCCAGCATGCTAGCCATAGCAATGGCAGCACTGGCAGTAACGCTGCGTCCTTTCTTAAATCACTAGATCTATTTAATCTAGATGAGTTTAATCAGCAGCAGACGATTTCGCGCCGCCGCCAGCGACGCAATGGCTAGGTTTTCCTTCTTGTGAAATAAAAGAACTTAATTACAGCCCTTAAGGCTTAGGTACAGCGACACTCTAGCAGTAGCCAGATACACCTACCTAGAGTGTAGGACAAACACACACACTCATGACATCGGCTCCACCGGTGAGGTCGATCCTACACACCCTTTGCTATATGACACTGTAGCTTCACCAAATTAGATAGGAGCGTTGCCGGAGTTTCTTGCGCCACTTCTTCTCCCAGCGCCAACGCTTTAAGAAGTGGTAGTAAAGTTTAGATAGTGCTCTTCTAGCTATTAAATGATCATTGCAAATCGTCTGAATAGAGCCGAGGCGTCGGCCCACCTGGGCAGCCCTCGATTCAGCATGCTAACGGGTACCAGAAAAGTGACGGCCCAAGCCTAGGCTCCCTTCTAGGGGCCCTTGGTGAATTAAGTCACTTATGGGGAGACGCGCCTGTGGCAACGGGCCCCCTCAAACCCGGTTATGTTCTAATAGGTTTATTCCACAGAGCACGAGATCCGTCAAAAAAAAAAAAATTACGTGGGCAACATATTTTATTCAACGTTTTTATACGTTTTGTATGGCATTTGTATTCATGTGAATACTTTTTCCCCAACAAAATTTCATCTAAATGAAAATGTAATAGTGGAAAAAAATGGTAAAGGTCACTAAAAGTTTATCGCAAAGTCATAATGAACGTCTTACGTTAAAATTAAAGTACAATAAAGAACTATTAACGAATATTACTTAACATTTTAATTTGATAGAAAAATAAAAATATTATTTAACACACATGTGATCAAAATGAGGTTTACTGTTTTGTAAAATTAAACTTGTAAAAGACTGAAACAGCATCTAAACCCTAAGAGAAAAAAAACGTTATTTTAACGTTAAATTAACTAAATTAGATCTTTTATAAAACTACCTTTTTGTGTACAGGTCTCGTATTTTAATTAAATTAAGATTTCTATAAAACAGTAATTTAATTACCTAACAGAACAACTTCACACTAATTTACGTAATATAACTTTATTTTTTTATTCGACCTTCTGTACAATATATAACATTAAAATCATGTTTTTTTAATTTTTAAATGTTGAAACGTTATGGTATAGTATCCAAAGCCGATGCCATGAATGCCTAATCACTGCATCATTCTAATACCTATTGTATAAATTGTTAGGAATTTATTTAAGGTGATAGGTCTTCTTTTTACATCTGCGATTTGCAAATAATATCGTCATGACTAAAACCAAAGAGGACCTGCAGAAAATGGTGCAAAATCTGGCTGAATTTGCTGCACGCATACGTCTCGGGATGGACTTGGGTGAAACCAAGGTCATGATTAACGAGCGCGTTGATCGAGGAACAGATCACATTGGATGGCACCTGCATCGAAGTAGTTTTTGAGTCTTCTTAGTTCAAGCGTTCTTGTTCGTCATAATGTACAATGATAGTATATTTCATATATTACATTAAACATATGTATATTTATTATGAAATATATCACGTAAGTAGCATAAGTATTTGTTAAACAGTTCAGTGACGACTAAGATATGTGAAATAAGTAAAGCTTTAATACTCTTTAAACAACATGTAATAATAATTTGATTGGTTGGCGGTGCTAATTCAGTCGATAATCCATTTAATAAAAGAGCAGTGAATAGACGTATTTATTTATTTGATTTAATCACACTGATTTCCTCATATCATCCATCCACAATGCCGTTCGCTAAAAGATATCCTTTTGTTTGTATTTATCTTAGATTACTTAATATTTTATTATCATTAGCAGTCTGTTTACGGCTATTTCCGTGTTGTTTATATTGATTAGAATTAAAAAGTAGATTTTTATATTGGGGTAAATAGCAGTCTATGTTACTTAATATGAATATAGCTTTCTAATGGTCAAAGATTTTTTTAATCGACACAAATTTAATCATTACAAACACACACTCAAGGATACCAATCCTTACTTTTTATAATATTAGCATAAATGTAAAAGAATTGCGATGGAATCTTATTTAGTCATTATTTACTTAAAATGCAAAGATAGCTAAATTCATAATTTTGTGCTATACCCCTTTTAATATAATCAAAGCAAAAATAAAACAAGTCTCTCGGTTTTACCACCGATAAAAATTGCTTTTTGGAGCGATGTTTCAGGAAGAAAAGTTTGATTTAATATACACCCCCATAAATCTCCTGGCATGAAAACAGTATTGGGAAGGGCCGGAAAATATATTATCATATTTGAAAAAAACCAATTAATCCGGTTTTTTGGGTTCTTTATAAACCTGTATTTTTTCCGTTTTGTGATACGCCCGACTTTAAAACTTGGGATGGGGAATCCCTGGGTGGAATGTTTTTGTTATCGTTGTTTTCTCTTTCAAAAAGGTCGAACACCTCCGAAAGCGTAAAAAATGAAAATCAGAATATTTGACAAGTTTATTAACAATAAATAATTTAGATCCCCAATCAGGTATAATTTTATTAAAACCCTACAAAAAATTTACTATATAAAGGTTTATTTCAATTTTTTAATTCCATCTCTAATAACCGATCATATTTGGATCTTTGTTTAATATAAGTGACAGATTGGTTCTAATAATAAACTAGTTTAATGAAACAGAAAGTTATTTAGCCTTTTTATCTCATTTAAAAACTTTGGCCATCGACCTTTATTAACCAATGAAGTGAAGTCTAATGAAAAAGAAAAATTAAATCGGGTAAACATAAAAAAAATTTGACCTTTAATTAAATTGACTCGTCCTTAAAATTTAGTTAATATAAATTATAAAAAAAAAATTTGGTTCGTAAATGAAAAGGTTAATGAAAATAACAGTAATATGTCAAAACTTTATTAAAATAACATATTCAATATTTAAATATAAATAGTTTTATTCATAATTAAATTTTTTAGTTTTTATAATAAGTATATATTTTGAGCTTATCAAATTTTTTTTTTTATTAAAATACTTGCCATCTTTATGTTTAATGTATTGACTGAAAATCATTATTTTTGTTTTTTCAAAGTAGTTTCTCGTCTGGATTAAACAACTTTATAACAATAAAAAAATATTACACATATACAGATTAATAAAAATATAAAAACAATACATTATAAATACATCCTAGCCAGATGAAGCCCTCCAGGAAGGCCAAACGGCGAGGTTGGTCGAAAGGAAGAAACCGGCGGACGATGGGGCGGGTCCGGCCCACTTTCTGCATTTGAGCCGGGGTCGTCACGGGTCCCAGCCGCCTGGTGTTGTGACAGGCTCATAATTAACCGTTCAGGGCTATCGGATACTTTGGGCATCTGACCCCTTCCGTCACCTTGGAGCCAGATCCGATATTTTTGTTTGACTAAATAATCATTTTTAAAATATACAAAATAGAAAATAAGTATAACATTTGATTGGTAATTTTAATTTTTAGCAAAAAATATGTATTAAATTCCCATTAAACCCCTAAATTTCATCATTTTGTAAAAAATGGGAAAAATAAAAAATTTTATTCAATCCACTTTTAAAGCAGAGTTATATAAATTTAATGGGCCTAATGGTTTGCCTATACTAAACCCTGTAGCCTAGTGGTATGGACGTGTGCTTTAGAAACCGGGGTCGGGGTTCGAATCCTGGAGCAAAACCAATTTGTTGTTTCCATTGTTTTTTTAGTTGGTTGGGCAATTTATGCCGTAACCCTTGTCGGCCAAGATGATCCAGCGTCGGTCCACCCCAAACCCGCAGTGGGCGTGGTGGGATAATTGTAACCCCTTGGATGGGGTTGTATTAGGGAGGCCTGTCCGCGTGAACTAACAAAACATGATGATGGTCAAAGGGTTTATAACAAAAAAACCTATTATTTAAAAAAGGTAAAAGGGTAAAAGATTTTGATTTGTTCTTGCGTTTTGAGTTATTTCCTATCAAGGCTGCAGTCCATTCGAAAAGCTTGTAGTTTAATGCTACATAAAAAGCATTTACTTTAATGTCAAAAGATTACTTTTTGGCTTTTAAATATATATATATATATATATATATATATATTTATTAAATTTTTTATCTACAAAATAAATCTTTCTTTTTTCCAGATCATCAATCAATATAATTTGTTAAGGCTTTTTATTGGTTTTTTTTAAAGACTTAATCGGACTTATATGATTTGAACAAAAAAGCCTCAAGGAAAACGATTCCCGTTTTCTCCAGATAATTTCTATCTTCCTGATTGATAGAACATTTAGCAGTTTTATTTTACAAATTTTAAGGTTTACTTTACTTAAGGTTAAAATAAAACAACTAATTTTTTGTCTTAAATCAAGGTTTATTAATTGGAATATTAACAAACTTACCACCTTTGTATCCATGTTAATAAAAATTTATTAAATTCTAACAATTTTCTTGTTCTTTTAAAATGTCTATAATATAAATATTTTTCCAATTAATTTATCAAACCTAAAACTGTATCACGTCCTTCCTAAAGTTGTTTGCAAATTGATTTTGTGGTTTATTCATAAATATTTTCCTTAAAATAAAACATTTAATTAATGTTAAAAACACAAAAATAGTAATTTAAAATTTTAAGGATAATATTGAACATGATTTTGGAAAAAGTTAGTTGACAAATTTGGACAAAACAACATCGGATTAAACTAGGCTTCACCTCGGCATTTTTAAAACTTAATCCCGAGAAAAAAAATCAATATTTTCGCAGGGTTTCCAAGGTTTACAACCAAGTTTCAAGCATCGACGCCTTAATTGGGTCTCTAATCCAATCCTCATCTGCAACGGAGTCTCTGTTATACACTTTAAATATATCGTACAGTTTGGACATAGAAGGTTTTTGCTTTAAAAAGAAACTTCTTAAAAAGGGTTTACTTGTCCTAATTCCTTTTTCATTATTTTTGGGTTTACAATCAGACAATTAGGGGGAAAAATTAAACTTTCTTAAATAAAACTGAAGGACAATAAAATATTTTAAATTAAATTAAATTAATGCGCAAAAAATTCACGCTCTTCGTATATTTCTTTTAATTTATTTTAATCTGTAATTTCAACCAGAGTCTCAAATATGAAAATTTCATGACAAACATCTATATACAAGTTAAAATATAAAAGGGCAATGCTTTACTGATCAATGTTCTTTGGTAGGCATAAAATTATTGGATAAAAAGTCTCCAATGTTAAAATTCAATCAATTAATTTATCTACTCGGACGTTCAGGTTGGGGTGTATTTCTTTCAATAAATGCGCCTTTGAAAAAAAGGATCTTTTTTCAAACGAAAATCTACAATTTTTATAACTATCGTGTTTCTGAAACATTCCAAATCGGATATTCGAAACCAAAATTTGTAAACAACCCACTTCCACAATCTACCTGGGACCTAAACTGAACTAAAGGTTTAAAACGGTCACGCTTTTTACCGCACACTATTACCCTGTTTAACATAGAACTTCCAATTTCTTTATTGTTTCTAACCATTCTTTGTCTTGAGCCAGATGTTTTTGGATTTGATCTTCTATGTTTTTTGCTACGACATTTCAAATGTTTATTTTTAACATAAGTAATATTTTTTTTAAATTTAAAGTTGTAGTTTTGTTTAAGCTTTTTTTTTTAAAACAAAATCCCTACCACTCTAATCCTTTTCAAAATCATCCGGCTTTTGATTTATTCCCCTTTCTGTTTGAATAGTTGTTTTGTGGGGAAGTTTTGGGAATGTCTCAACAACTATAATCTATTTCTATTCGAAAGGATCTAAATCGTCCGAAACCTCAAAAGGCATTATTAATTAATTAAACGTGAAATATTCAAAAAGTTGTTTTATCTAACAAACTTGGTACTAACAAAATTATTTTTCATCCATGAAGTTTCGACATTTCTCGCTAATTACGTTTTTCTAATTATTAACTTTCTCCGTAGCCTAGTAGTAAGGGCGTGTTCTTTAGAAACCGGAGGTCGTAGGTTCGAATCCTGCGGGGACTCAACAAATTTTCATTGTTTTTTCCTAGCTGGTTAGGGCAGCTTGGGATGGTTTCTCAATTGTCTGAAAAGTAAGATGATGCGTCGGATGTACATGTTAAAAGTTGGTCATACGCCTTTCTCTCTCCGGTCCTATCGGTTATCCGTTCCATCGAGGTTTAAGTGTAAAAAGGGAGTGCGCCTGTGTTTACGCGGACATTTGTGCACTATAATATCTCCTGCGTAGTTGGCTGATTTCTAATATAGATCGACCGCCTTAGTCGTACTCGACTGGGGAACATTGTTATTCTAACTATTATTAAAGAAGCAAAATTTTAATACCTTTAATTGCTTACGAGACAAATAATATTATATATAAAAAAAAGTTATTAAACAACTCATTATTTTTAACGTTGTTTAATAACTTGCCATGGTAAATATTTTCTATGCAGCCTTACATATACAGTAAAGAAATATAAACATTTGATAATTTTCTCGCACTATGGGGAAAATTGTGATTTGTTAAATGTTAAAAGCAATCTAGTGTTAGGCATTTTGCGTGCCATAAATCGCTTTTTGGTACTCATTCGCGTGTGCACTAGGCAGAAATTACTGTAATTTGATTGTTTTACAATGTTATATTAATACAAGATTGCGAGAGTTAATTTGACTTGTTTCTTACGATTTCGATCAGAATATCGTTGCTTGTTCGAAATATACACGCAATTTCATAAGTAATTTCATCTATAAAATAAAGCATGATATTTTTGTAACCCATTCTTATTAACAATTGTTAGTTATATCGCAAATCTGCAGGGCTGACTAGGGATACTTTTAGGAACTATACGCATACGCAGGCAGACAAGCAGTCGGGCCACCTGATGGGAAGTGGTCACCGACGCCCATAGACATGGGCAACAACAGTGGTATCGCCAACGCGCTGTCTACCATGAGACATAGGGTGTTAAGTCTCGATTACCCAGTAAATACGCTGGCTACGGTGCCCTTCAAACCGGAACACAGCCTTGTTTTTGCACTGCTGCTTCGCGGCAGAAATAGGCACCGCATTGGTACCCACCCTGACGGTCTCCTGTAAAAAGGGGACCTACCACCGGTAACAGTCCGTGCGACGACTTTAAGTGAAATAAAAAAACAATATGCTGCTAAAATCGCCGGGAACATTCCTTAAATTTTTTGATCCTTTCCTTCTTTACTAAACATTTTATTTTTAATTTTGTATTCTAATTAATAATATTTTTTAATTATTATTTAATAAGTTTACTTCCGATTATTAGCTGTATATTTTGTGTTTTATTTTTACTAGTTCTACCAGTCTTTACAGATATGCATTACGTTATGCTCCTGTATTTCAGACGTATGCAATCTTCAGGTATTTTTATTTTTATTTTTTTTAGAACAAAATCCACAGCTCATAATAGTTACAGTTATAAACATAGTCATCATACATAAAAAACTTAAAGCCAGAACTGGATTTACATTATCTAGGTAGTAATATAGAAGTATAAAACAGAGAAAAGTGAACAAATATGACAATTTAGTATAACAATGTATATTATAAAAAACACAAAAAGAAACAAATTAAATACTAAAAAAAAATTGTAAAAAATGCTTCTGCATATGTGTGTGTGTGTATGTGTATTTGTGTGTGTTTGTAAGTGAGTGAGTGACATAATGTGTGTTTGTGAGTGTTACACCTCTTCCATTAATGCTCTTAGAACATCCCTTTTAAAAATATTCTTGCGTGTGTTAAATATGTCAAGGTCTAGAAACTTGTTATTGTACACCGTTTGTAAGCGTTTGACCAAAGAATTTTGAGCATATCAGTCGATGATTTTGCAACAGCAAACAGGCTCGCATGTCTGGTTCGAGTTTTGGGAGTATAAAAGCGCAGAACTTTTGAAGCTAATTCCCGCAGTCAATAGTCCCTGTGCACAAACCATGTAAAAAGTCATATCTAGCAGCGTACGTCGACTTTCAAGACTTGTGAGGTGGTAAGACCTCATAAATGTTCATAATTTGCGTTACTCGCCGGTTTTTGAGATTTAAGTATTTAATGAACCTATGCTGGATCTTTTCAAATGTTTAATTTGAGTAATGTATTGCGGATTCCAAGTAGTGCTACAGTATTCAAGAACACTTCAGTATGAATTGTAAAGTAGTTTTATACAAGTAACATCAGAAAAGGTTTTGTTACGCAATATAAAACCTAGGCTCTTGTACGCTGAGTTGACTATTGAATCAATATGATGTGAAAATGTCAATTTGTCATCTATAAGGATTCCTAAGTCCTTCATGACAAATTCTTTATTAAGACTGAAACCGTTAATTTTGTAGTCAAAGACAAGGGTTTCCTCTTTCTAGTAAACGATACGTAATGGCATTTACTAACATTTACATCTATACAGTTATCACTATAGTAATTTCTAACCGGTTAAGATCAGATTGGAAATTCATACAGTCTGAAAGATTAGAGATTTTCATAAATATTTTTGTGTCATCAGCGTACATGAGAAACTCTGCACAGTGAAAACATTTACTAAAGTCATATAAGTAGCAAATATATAAAGAGGGCCCAGGATAGACCCTTGGGGGACTCAGAGGATATTTCAACAAAATTAGAACGATATCCTCCTAGGACCACTGCTTGAGACCGTTTCCACAAATATGACTTCATCCACCTCAAGAGATCGCCTCGAATACCAAGCTCTACGCGGTCAAAAACCTTCTCGTAATCAGTGTAGACCACATCAATACTTGTCGTAACAGAGTCAATAAAAGTACCCAGGTTCGTGTCTGTAGAACGACCCTTTATAAAACCATGTTGTTCAGCTGGTACGGAACGTAATATAACGGGATAGACATATATATGAACAATTTTTTCAAATAGCTTACTAAGGATATTTAAAATTGAAATAGGCCGGTAATTCTCAATCTTTGTTTTGGGCCCTTTTTTATATATTGGAACAATATGTGCTTGCTTCCAGATATGTGGAAAGTGGCCGGCCTTAAGATATCTATTAAACAGTTGTGTTATAGGCGCAGATAACGAATTTGTACATTTGACAAAAAATATCGGTGGTAATTTATCATTGCCAGCGCCTTTTTATATCAAGCTTTACTAATTATTTTATGTACTAGGTCTTTACAAATCTCAATTCTATGGATGATACTTGAGTTTTAATTGTCATTCTCAATTAATGGTAAATAATTATTTTAGTATGTGTAAAGTTTGTTTGGAAAAAGTTATTAAATGAATTACAAATTTGTGATGGACTATTTAATTTTAGCTCACCATATGACATCTGTTGGGGATAATCGAATAAGCTTTCTGCCTTGACTTGACATAACCCAGAACAACTTTGGATTTGATTTAATTTTTGTTTGAATTTTTTGTATGACTTATGGCATTGTTCTTGAAGAGTTTTCTGCCGTTTTCTTAATTCTGAAAATGTTGCGTAGTCGATAGGATTTCTAAACTTTTTCCAAATAGAGTGTGTTTTGTTTTTCTCTTTATCAAGTTAATAAGAGCTTTACTGTACCAGACGGGATAAGAATTACGGCCACTGGGGCGGACTATAGGAATTACACATTTATCAATTGATTTGTAAATAATCCTGTAGAATTTCTCAGTTACTTTATCTATTTCATTCTCTTGTTCAATAAATGTCCAGTTATGACCTGTAAATGTTTCATTAATGTTTTGTAGTCGGCCTCGACATGTATTGATATTTGTATTCTGTACATGACATCTAAGGGTGGTATTAGAATATCTGCACTAGACATGTAAATGGCAGGGTGGTAAACATCTTCATTTACTAGTGCGTCGTAAGATCTTGCAACCATGAGGGAAATATTTGAAAAACTAAATCAAGCATCTTGTGCTGATTATTTAAAATTGTATTTTGCTGAGAAAGACCTATAAAAGAACAATAAGACAGGAGATCAGAGGCCGCATTCTGAATATCGACGGAACCTTTTATAACTATTACAGGTTCGCCCGTTGTCCAGTCAATACATGAAAGATTAAAAGTCACCCGCAACTATCAAGAAGTCGTTGGGGCATTTATTACTATTATAGATAGAGCATTTATTATTTCATTAGTTCTTACTGGTAAAAGTTTATTAGGTGGAATATATCAACAACGATTTGAAATGTTAGCAGTGAGCCAATGTTTCTTCCTGGTACCGTTACCCAAATCACTTTCAAGATCATTGACATTCAAATCTGGTCTCGTGTAAGCTTGTAACTTTGAACGACACAAATCAGACACCACCTCCCAGTAAGCCCCGATCTCGATGAAAAACTGTGTAATTGTGATCAGTAATCTCAGCATCTAAAATACAATCGCATAGCCAAGTTTCTGAAGCCATAACAATGTCGATATCAGACAATTATAAATTATTACAAACTATGTTTGTTTTTGCCCGTAGACCCCTTTACGTTTTGATATAATAAAGATAATTTATTATTACCAACTTTATTCATTATGAAATATAATAATATATCGAAACAGATGCGCTAGAGTCAAGACATTATTAAAAAAAAGTCATATAATATTTAAAAATGAAAGAAGAGTCTAAACGCCATAAAATAAATATTAGGGTAATTCACTGACATTTCGCTGAGGGTGCGTAAAAGTTTAATATTTTTATTCTTTTGTCACGGTCACTATCTGAAAGAGATGTTCTAGAGTGGAATGAGAGAGGTGTTATGTGGTAACTGAATGGAGTTAGGTGTGTTGAGTAGAAAAACTGTATTAAATATAAATGAAACTGAAGTTCATTAGTAGAAGTTTTAACAGTACATATGACATCAAAGCTAACTATAGATTATTAAACAATCTTGGTCAAATCCTCCGCTGAAGACACAAGGAAAAGGGGAGATGTTTCGTTTTTTTCGGACGTAAATACGACAGTTTTTGTCAGACAAATTTGTAATTGGCTTCTTTAGCTCTTTGTTTACAGAGTTTAATAAAAGTTTATTCTCTTTAGTTAGGTGTTCATTAATAAACACCCGATTATTATCCTCCCCATTCCAGATGCCCAGCATTAAGAGTAAGATGCTTGCGTGACGCTGCCAGAATTTATCTTTAGTTGAACGTTGCGTGAAGCGAACGATGATAGGATGTATATTTGTCAAGTTTCCGGCTCGTCGAGGTTGTACACGATGAGCAAATTCAACATCATTCTGTTTGACAGCAACACCGATTTGTTGGATAATTTTAATACAATGCTTACGGTATCTTCTGTTTTTGTTTTCAGGAATACCTCTTACTTCGGTGTTCTGCAATCTACTCCACTGCTGCTGCCTGATATTTTCTTCTTCAACGCCCTAATTCTGTGCATATGTGCGGCTAAGCTTATCCTTAAGAGATTTATTTTCTTCCTTTACAATCTTTACCTCTGAGGAAGTGGCTGCAAGGAGCTTTTTCAAGTCCATGAACTCCTTTCGCATGTCGTCGTACTGTTTGCCTATGAACGCTAACAGACTCTTGATACTCCGAACATTGATTTCGTATTGCAGTAAGCTGTTCAGATAATTCTTTGAGACTAGATTGAATAACCGAGCTTTATTTCTTGTCTTTCTAATTCTAAGAAGTGCTTTAACCCTGTCTTCCGTGAGAAAGTCATTTGTTATCTCAGACTTTTTCCACAATGATACGTTGCTTTGATTTAAATTCATCTGACTTTGGTACATTTAGATGGGCTGGAGGACGTATAGATGTATTTGTGTTATCTTTTTAGGTATTTTACTTTTATATTCCAGACATCTCCACGAACACCTACTTTCGTCATTAAGAGTCCTATACCTTTGAGGTGAGATGTTAGCACATTGTAGGTTGTATTTGTGCTTGCAACCGAGACAACTCATGTACCTTCTATCGGTTATTGGTGTTCTACATGCTCCGTAAATATTTTTTTCCATCTCAATTACAATATAATATGCAATCGAAAATGTTTAAATAACAACAAATGCAATATTTTAGTTAAAGCAAATGCTCTGAGCTTTTTAGTAGGCGCTAAGAAGGTATTATGAAGAAATACGATACAGCGGGCTGACCGCGGGTTGTGGTAGGTCAGGGTCGTTGGTATGTTGACGTTTAAATAAAACTTAAATAAATTTCTTACTCCTTTGGCTGTAGATATTTGGTTGAATTTATTACACAATCACGAAGTTTGTTAAAAAAGCTTCACATACATGCAAAACAAAGGCAATTTTATGAGTGTTTTACTGTAGATATTGCAATTTTAATTCTCACACAAACAAGTTAATGTTCACTTTTACACTGTCGCGGGTATTTGCAATGTCCTTAGAAATATAATTTTAAATTATATGCTGCTAAATGCTATGTTGATTTAATTGATTTTGACCTTAGATTTGTGGTTAATTAAATAAGGATTAACGTTGTATTGCTTCGTAATAAGCCATTTTCCCGGTAAAGTTTAAAGTATAGCAAGTGAAATTTTAACACTATTTTGCGCCACATAAGCGGGTAGCACACACAAAGTGCTCTCCGCATGTATTTCATGTTAAAAAAATGTTTACATTAAAATAGTTATTGTAGTTTATTCTTAAAACATAAATTTCTGTTCTGGTAGACTTTATTGCCGACCAATTCAAGCACTACAATTATCAAACAATTTAAACTTTTGTAACACATTGCATTCATAATGTACTCCATAAAAGGCTAAACTCACGTGAAATTGGTATTTCTGCCGGCTTGTTTCGGACTTTGATCTCGTCTCGTTATGTCCCCGTTTAGTATAAAAATGAATTTTGGTAGTAAGTTAAATATAACAATTCTATGAAAAAATATTATGAATCCTTATTTATGAACTTACATATAAAATAATTTTATTAAATATACTATATATCAAATATTCATTATTAAAAAAATGTATAAAGGACGTAGGCATAAAAACATTGTACAAGCAAACAAGGCCGTTGAATATCTGTAACATGGCCGTAACGTGCACGCAGCGCAAAAGTAAATTCAGTATTTTACGATTTCCATATTCTCTCCAATTAGATTTACTTTTGTTAATTTATACAATAAAATGCTTTAAAATTTTATATTTTATATCTAATTTTTTTAAAAAACTAGCATATTTTGTGTTCAATACGAAAAGATGTAAACTCCAATTAATAAGGTTATGTCCTTTTTTTTAAATATTTGATGGAAGGTCGTTCTACGTCAAAAAATTATTTAAAACTCAATCTACATCTAAACTAAATTTCCTTATAGTAGTATTCGCCTAAAATTTTATTTAATAAATAATGATAATTTAAGATATATATACATATTCATTGCTTATTTTTATTAAATTTTAGATAATGATAACTACAGAAAAACAAAGACAATACATTTCAAAATACAAATATAATTAAGGACGCCACACGTACCCAGGTAAATCAGGACGTTGATTCAACTAACTGGTGGGATTTTTTTGGGGGCGCAATCTATGGTCCGTTTTAAACGCAAAGAAGCTAAAAGTAAGCTCGCCTAAGAAGTACGGTTAGCTGTGAGGGTACTATAAGCTTCTAGCTTTTAAGCTAGAAGTTAGCCTGCTGTTAACACGCTCAAAATGTGGTAAATGGGTAGTAGGATTAAGGTAGTTACTCCCGCACAATAAGTATGCATAAGCTTTAAAAAGTGACTCTACCGGTAGGCCTACTTTTGTTGTCCTCGTTATACAATCTTACTCATAAAATTGTTAACTGAAAACTATAGTGTTAGTAGTTATGTGTTTTGTGGTTAACGCAGACAAACTTGCATATTTATTTTTTACAAAAACACATACTAAACTAGTACTAAAGTTCTTTATGAACTGAAATTTATTTCGGAACATTAATTAAATTTTTCGTCAATGTTAATAAGCTGAATTACTATTTTTTATTCCACTTTATCTTTTCTGTAATAATATTTTATATCGTGCAAGCTAGCTAAGCTGAAAGGAGCTATCTTTTAACGTAATCGCATCAGTTTATGAAAATTATCTTGCTCGTAGAATGGATTGCTTTTGCATTAAGATATAAGATTATGTTCGTAATAATTCTTACTAGAGAGAAAACTCTATAAAAGAGTTTTCGTTTTATTTAATATGTATGTGTTTCTTCAAAGCAATCTTATACTTATCGGTCAACAGAACATTATTATTGCTTATGTAATTGATAAACGTCATTATAACTTTTTGATTTATTTTAATTAGAGGTATAATTTATTCGGTGTAAAGAAAGAACCTCATGGCTACAAAGTAAAACATTATTAGTCCACTCTTAGTTCCTTAAACCACAGAGTCAACAAAAAAGGAACTGAATAGATTAGGTCAGAAGTTTATTAAATAATTCTCATATCGCCATATATCGTATAATCGTGAAGCTACATATTGATGAAAGCTTTGTTGATAGTGGAACGACTAGATACATGCATGTTATTTATTATCGTTACGGTGAAAACAGTTAATAAATAGAGAAATAAAATAGTGTTTAACTTTAAAAATTGAAAATAACATTGCAAAGTATTGATATTCAATCAAACAAGGTAGAATGTTTGAAAAAATATTGCTTTAAAAAATACCAGATAACCTTTCTATGTTTATCTTTATAGGCTCTACGCCAATGTTATTCGTCAACTCCGTGTAAAACTCACAGGAGCTTACTTGATTGCCAATTAACAGGTGCCTTACTGAACGTTTCAGTTGAAATTTTAGTTGAGAATTTTCTTAAGGCAAAAATTGCCTCTGACAGTGCCCCCTGCTAATAATCCTCTTTAGTATGAAATATACAACTTTCGGAACATTTATTTGTAAAATCTGTTGATGTATTTAAACACTGTTCTATATTGAAGATTAATATGAATAAATTACTAAAAAATGAATGAACTATTGAATGTATTTATAAAAATAAATGTATGCTTAATTGTAATTGAATATAAGCGCGTAAATATAATTTTTATTACAGAAAATAACGAGATATCAATTTTATGAAGTTATACTTCTTCTGGCGCGTAAGGAAAAAATGATAACAGTAAATTATGACGATGTGTGCGCACACCGCCACGAAAAGCGCCTGAAAATAGCTATATTCAAGTAATGTACTTACGATTACGAATAATTACAGTCTTCACGATATTTATCACCAACGTAGTATAAGACAAAGTATATTTTTAAAAGATTTTCAACATTAATTTTGTTACGCCAAAGATGTATAACAGCTAATGCGTGTAAATAGGTACATATACACTTTTTATTTCTAGTTAATAAACTGCAAATTTTAATAAGGTTTAAAAGCAATTAACGACCTAATTGGTGCGCTTTGATTCAATATATCTAAAACTTGACATTTAACTGACGGTAATATCACTTATTTTTTGTGTAGCAAAGATTTTTCATAAAATTTAAAGACCATTAGCAACTGATAAACGACAGAAGGCTTCATTTAATAACACGATTTGATTGTTTTATAGTGTAATATGATACAATTAAATTTAAAAAAGTTTAGGAACAGTAATTTAATGTAAAAGAGAATTGAGCATTTTGGCAACAAGAATTAAGTCAGTGAAATATAAGGCCGCATAAATCTAGAGGAAAAACATTATACTGGACTTAAAAAAAACAGCATTAAGAATTGAACACTCACAATTTGTTCGGAACAGTCGTCTAAATTTACATCTGTCGTAGTAAAAATTACGAACTATCCATCTATTCCTGTTTAGTTTCGATTTATTTAAATATAACACATTACGGCAAAAGCTCTTTGCTAGCGAAAAATGTCAGCTCCACGTCAAAGTCGGAGCAGCTTACTAAATTGCCAATTAACGGATGCCACTTTGGACGTTTCAGTTGAAATACAACTGAGCATTTTTGCGTTTATGAATTATATGTTTCACCACGAAAAAGGTGTTTTGATAAGACTTCAATAGTATTCGGAATGCGTGTAAATTAATAACAAACTTCTTTCTTCTATTTTCTGAATTTGTACGTAACATAAAATAAAATATCAATCGGTACCATGTAAATAGTAAAATATAAGTAATAATAAAGTAAGTATGTAGCAGTATTATATATTAGGAATGTCATAAAGTTTTCACCATCAGCCTGTGATAGTCCACTGCTGGACATGGGCCTCCCTTATTACAAGTTTATTAAATTAATTTATTATTAATTTATTAAATTAAGAATTACAGAGCCTGATGTGAGATGATAATGAACCTGTCCTTAAATCACGACCTAAAGTGCGAGTAAACCAAATTAATCAGTGAGCTGTTAGTATACATAAAGTCTCTGCGGCACTTATTTCTCGTCTTATGACAACATTACTGCTGCTATACAAGATAGTTTGATATGTTTATGTACGTATCCATTACCTTTGAGTGAACTGGAGAAACAGTGTAAAGGATATTTCGAAGAAGTAAATTTTGCTTAAAGGACGTATTTAGATTATTAGAAACTATATTTGCGTGCCTAAAATATTTTATAATAGTCATGAGATTGGTGATGTTAAAATAACGCGTATCACCAATCCATAAAATAATGTGTATCTTTGTCCCTATATCCCTATGTTTGCTTTAATCTTTAAAACTACGCAACGGATTTGAATGTGTTTTTTTTATAAACTGTATTTGAAGAGGAAGGTTTATATGTATAATTCATGCACAACTTTGTAAGTTATCGCTAATAATAATAAATCGCACCCGTGCAAATCCGTGGCCGCTAGTATCATATATATAAATACCAATAAACTCATAATGAAATTCCAAATCTTAATTAAGTTTAGGTATTGCATGCCAATAATATATTTTGTAGTATTTTCGTCATCATTATCAGCCTGTGTCAGTCCACTGCTGGACATGGGCCTAATCTAATGCATGCAATCACTTTAGATTTTTTGATAATCTATTTTTGACCAATATTAATATGATCCAGTTATTAAGCATCTCCTATTATTTGTATTTGTATTATAATTTCAGCGAAAATATTCAGAGGGACCAGACCGTCAGGTCGAATTAACGGCTCGTTAACTTTTTCCGGATCAGGTAACTTGTTTTAATTATAGATAATGAATCACTTTTACGAACGCATTTACGATTAGAGTGTAGTTAATAACAAACTAGTCGATTTGTATTTATGTTTTATGGAGAATAAAATTTGTATAACATGTTTAAATATTTTTTAATTAAAAATCTGATTAAATTTATTTTACTTAAAACATAAAGTATGCATTAAAAAACATCGTTTATTAATTATTGTTTACAATTATATATACTAATTTTTAAAAATTTCTTGTTATTACCGAATGGTAAGCCTTTTTATTTAAATGAAAGTATGTTTAACATTTCTATTTAAAGCATTCATATTTAAAATTGCATTTATTAATTCACTTGTTTCGTCTGACAACGAATATGCAAAAGGATTACAGTTCGTTATGCCAATTTGACGCTACTCTTACATTTGAAAATTAAAACTATCTTTACTTAACATATACCTTTAACGATGTGATGATTTGTGTTCTGTTTACAATAGATTAAACTGCCCTAATTAGTATTAAAAGCTATATGTGTATCACAAATTAAGATTGTATGATTAAGAAACCAAAATAATAATAAAAACTTAACATGTTTTAAAATAAAATTCCCTAAGCTTTTAATGGATTTACCCGAATATAATGCTTATAAAATTAGATGTGCATAATTAGTGCAAATAATAGCTGTTGGACACAGCTCAGATATTAGTATAAAAAAATCTTCGATTCTTTTTTTTTTCGAATGTAGACATCCATTTGCTTAGTGTCGGAACGAAGAGTTACTATCTGATACTTTATTCATGAAACATTATATTACATATGGAAGTATTCAGTCAATATTGAAGCAAATTGGATATGAGAAAAGTCGCCGCAAGAACGGCGCCGAAAATGTTTACCGACCATCTGAAACAAAATCGACTATACATTTTGAAGATATTATTGGACGGTTTCTACTGATTCTGAAAACTATTTGGCTCGTTGCGTGCAACATGGGTCCATCATTTTGATCCCTCGACAAAATAGTAACCTTCGAAATAGATACAACCATCGTCATAGACCCGAAGAAATTTCATGCCGAGGCGTTGGCTAGTTAGGTCAAAATTTTGGGACTCAAAGGGATATTGTCGATAGACTACCTCGAGCGAGAACCACTATTGTAGGCCAATATAATGCAGCCAACTTTCCTAGTTGAGTAATTCTAAAGACAAAAGATAATGGAACTTCGAAGAGGCGTGCAATTTATATATTAACAAGGCACCCGTGCAAAGGTTGGCAGTTGGACGGCTGCCATTCAGCAAGCTGGCTTCGAATTGGTTGTCGACCCCCTCTTTGTTACCTATACAAATGGCACCTACAAACTATTTCTCCTATTGTCTGTATCCAAATTTAAAGAATACTTAAGGCAGAACAGATACGAATACGATAGCGAAGTGATGGACGCCGTGTAGAGCTTTTTGCATTTCCAAGGCACAACAATTTTTTTAGATAAAAAAAATAAGAAAGTTTCGGAAAAGCGCTGTACTTAATGTGTAAAGAGACTCAGAGACTATGTATAAAAATAAAATATGAAGTTATCAGTAGTCATTACATTAATCTCATTCTTACTTCTTTATACCTCCTCTGAGAGGTTAAGGTCTTGTACCTTGCACCTCTTATGTTTCTAATTAAATTTTGAACATAAGACTTTCAATTCTCTAGAGCGCGCTAATACGCAATTGTTTAAATAAAGGATGAATAATCAAATATAAAATATTTTAGGTCAATCAATTTTTATTACATTACTAAGAGTAAAAACAATATCTAAACCTTGTTTTAGCCATTTAAAGATTTAAAAATAAATAAGAAAACTGTACAAATATTACTGAACTTATTCTTAGAGTAAACGTGTTTACTCATACACAAATGTAATATGCGATCGTTTCAATAAACCAATATGTTTTGTCATAAATTGCATCTATTGTGATTGAGTACTACAACAAATGATTTACCTATGACGAATTGTATAAATGTATATATTATGATAGTGTGACGTTTATGCGAGACAGTAAAATAAGAAATGGATGTAATAGTCAGTAATTTAAAGAAGTAACTAAATATTATATCGTTTGGTTAATAAATTAATTGCCAAACTGGAATACGAATGGTCTTATTGATAAAAATCGATATCTTGTGTCTTTGATGTAAAACGTGACGAGTTTTTCATCTTTTGAGTTTTTTTGGGAAAATTGTATTAATGACCAATGACTTCTATTATTTTTTAGGTTTCCTGTTTATGATTACTCTTTTGTTTGTTTAACCCTGAGATGTAAACTATGATGAATGCAATAAAATTATTACTGTCAATTGGTTTACTTTATTTATTGTACATTGCTAATTTGAATGAATATTTATATATTTTAAAAGCTGACAAAAAGGCCCACTATGTTTCTGTCGCCGGTTATTCTCAGGTCCAAGACGCCCTACTCCAAACTAGTTATTGCTCCTTGACAATTAGTAAGCAGATGTTACACATCTATATTGAATAAAGATATTTGAATTTTAATTTTAAAAATATGCATAGTGTTATAATATTATTACAGTACATTATTTCTACTGCGGGTACTTAGAAAAAAGGAGTCTCAATATTAACGTCGTGTCACTCTACGATCACGTATAAAATTTGGGTACTGAAATATAGCAGATAATTTTGCATAAGCCGATGCCCAGAACGGAACACTCCTCGTGTGTGATAAGTATCGTGAATCAGTGATAATATTATTGTGTCAAGTGAATTACGCATCGACTCGTCCGTGCGACACATCTGTTGGCTGTTGTCGGGCTCAGGTGAGTATTCTGTTTGAAATGGCTAAAAAATATAAACCCTCAATATCCGATAAAAATTCATTTTTACCCAACTTTCTCTTCAATCAACTTTTTAATTTTATACTGAAAAACTGCTGACAACAGCTACAAAGAGTAAAAGTACCAATATTAATTGAAAGGGGTCAGAAGTCCTTTTGGTTTGGCGATCACGTACAAAATTTTGCAACTCAAGCATGCTATTTGCAAAAGCAATGACTGAACACAACCCTGTTTAAGCTCGGTCAGAACTTTTTTATTCACATAAATATGAGACGTAGTATAGATAACAATATCTGCCAGAAAATACTCTACTTGGAAATTTGTCAATCAAAAAATTATTAAAACGTGGATGGAATATGTTTATAATATAAAATCTGAATCTGGGTAAATTAAAAAAAGTAATATAGGTTGTAAATCCTTTATGTGTTTAGTTATTCTGTCAGTATAAAATAATGAATATATTTGCATTATTTGTATTACAAAACTATATATGAGAACCGCATCAATATTTTGTTTGTTTATCAAGTACATCATCATCATCATCATCATCACCCTTTGATAGTCCACTGCTGGACATAGGCCTCCCCTAATACACCCCTATCCATTAGGGGGTTTTGGGTGTTAGACCGTATCCCACCACGCTGGTACAATGCGGGTTGGTGGGTGGACCGATTTTTTACATGCCCATCCGACGCATGGATCATCTTACTTTTCAGACAAATGGGTGATCGGCCCAAATTGCCCTAACCAACTAGAAAACAACAATAAAAAACCCACGACCTCCGGATTCTAAGGCACATGCCTATACCACTAGGCTACGGAGACAGTTACTACAGTTATCATGTACATGCTTTCTGGAAAGTTGTGAAAAACATATCGCTTTAGCTCCATTCAACAAAGATAAAATAAAAGTAAAGAAAAAAATTAAGTAGCTTTATTATCCATAGTATTCTAGCTCGGTTCACATTAGTTGGCGGTATTTAATTAAAAACTCATAAAAAGTTACCTTTCCTTTAGTTAATTAAAATTGCTGTTATTAGAAGTAAAAACCTATTACGATATAAACTGTTAGGTAATTCTTGATCGTTTGATATGATAGCTAGAAAAAACAATAAGAAGCAATTTGGATTAACTTTATTGTTTTTGTATCTTAATTATATTAAACATTAACCTGGGTACAAAAAACGTGTTTTTGCTACCATTATATATTTCTGCTCAGTAATCGCAACAAATTGGCTAAGAAAAACCTGAAAAACTATCTATCTAGTTTATCACTATGAAACGTTTTCGAATAATATATAGAATATTAGAATATACATAATAATTTATTAAAACATGGAGCTGATTGTCTATAAACATAAATTTCTATTTAAACTTAAACTTTTCTTTTTAACCTCGAATTTTGCAATTTCGCTGCGTGTTACATAGTTACATTTCTTTCGTTATGTGTTGAGTAGGTCTAACTGCTTCAGCTCTAAAAAAATCACGAAATCTAATTACTATAATATTTAATTGAGGCAATTTAGAAAATTACTTTAACCTTTGTACATGCTGTAAGCAATCATGCCTACGGCAATTCGCGTGTTATAAATCGTGCCTACTACTTAATTAGCGTGTGCACGGAGCAGAAATAATAGTTTTTTCGTCGGCATAAGGCAGTGTAATTCGCTACAAAAGATTGCAGGAATATATGGAATTTCTCTTTAGAATCACAAAGCCAATGATAAGCTTGTTGAAATATACATGCGATATTTTATGGCATAACAAGTTTTCGTTTTATTTTTATTACTATGAATTTAAATTCGTAATATATCAGGTTAAATACTAAGCAAGCATATGTAGTGTCAATATTAATTTATTAAGACAAGTCACATGCCACATATTCGCTTACCCACCTAAAACATGCAATATTATATCTCCTTTACCTAGTAATTACGCAGTCAATGATGCCCTTCAAATCTAAAGACTGTAGTGTTTACAAACTATTGATTTGCGGCAAAAATTGGTACACCAGAGGTACCAACCTAGACAGTCCCTTGAAAAAAGCAACCTACCCGTATGTAGTTAAACAAAATACAATGTTACTATAATTACGGTTAAAGTACGTTAAAGGACAAAGTCTCCAGCGTTGGTAAGCCCAGCAGCTCATGCCATCCTGTACTGGGCACCCGGTTGGGCCAACACCTTCCAGTAAGCGTGAAGCTCCCAAAGGAGTTGGCGATCCAGGCCGTATGGGGCTTCCGGACAGTCTCCGGTGAGGTGCCTGCTGGTTGCCTCCTTGGTATGGGACCTGGAAACAGAATTCTTCGCGTCACTACTTCTGGCGCGAAAAAAGGCGTGATCTAGGGGCTGCATGCCATCTCAAAAAGTATACTAATGAGGGGACGCAGAAAATAATTTCAAGCCCTTGTTATACAGGATTGGCGGCTGGAGCACCCAAGCGCAAGCAGTCGAACGGTGGAAGCAAAACGCCAGACCTGGAAGCACCCAGAGGAGTGTCACCACCGAGCCCCTGGGCGGCCGTTATCAAATAGAAAACTACGAAGTTAAATATGTAATAAATAGGCAAAAAATTCTTGATGAGTAAGAATAAGAGTATATGC
This sequence comes from Lamproptera curius, assembly GCA_029286875.1. Classification (NCBI taxonomy): domain Eukaryota; kingdom Metazoa; phylum Arthropoda; class Insecta; order Lepidoptera; family Papilionidae; genus Lamproptera; species Lamproptera curius. Next base: position 696,332 of record JAGSMT010000140.1, read on the forward strand.
ACATTTCTACTACAGCATTAAATACAAACTTAATGCATTATTCGCTCACAAGAGAATGTACCTGGCCAACATCTACTTTTATTCAACGTTTTTATATGTTTTGTACGCTATTTGTATTCATGTTAATCCTTTTTCCGAGAAAATTTCATCTAGATCAAAGTGTAATAACGGAAAAAAATGGTGAAGGTTACTAGAAGTTTACTGTTGGTGTATAATAAATATCTTTCGTTAAAATTAAAACACAGCAAAGAAATATTAATAAGCAAAATTAAAATATTTAAAAAATATTTAACATAAATTGATTTTGCACACTCAGAATCTTTTAACCAGTACATGATCATTTTCAATACATATAATTATAATAGTTAATAGCAGTAATTTAACCTAAATCAACTAACCATGTAGTAAATTATTTAAGTTAATGCGCTTAAGCTATTTTCTTAACAAGAAAACAAGACATAACATTTAATGTATCGTAGATTCTTAATAGATCTATTAGAAAAAATACGTTTTTGTTTAACAACGCATGATTATCTTTTGTAGTCCTCGTTATACAATCTTACTCATAAAGTTGTTAGCTGAAAACTATTGTGTTAACGCAGACAAACTTGCATATTTATTTTTCACAAAAAATACATACTAAGCTAAGAAAACTACAACAAGTTCTTTTTGACATCACACTCACACACATCATCAGCATTTGTTAGTCCACTGCTGGACAAAGGCCTCCCCTCATACACCCCTATCCATTAGGGGGTTTGGACCGTATCCCACCACGCTGGTCCAATGCGGGTTGGTGGGTGGACCGACTTTCTTACATGCCATGTTCTTTATGAACTGAATTTTATTTTGGAACTTTAAATAAATTTTTCGTCAATATTAACGTTTACCAGCTGAATTACAATTTTTTTAATCCACTTTATCTTCTCTGTAATAATATTTTAAATCGTGTAAATACAGTTAAGAGGAGATTTCATTCTACGAAGGAGCTTAACGTAATCGCATCAGTTTCTGAAAATAATCTTGCTCACAGAATGGATTGCTTTTGCAAATGATTTATTAGACATTAGATAATGTTCGTAATAATTCTTACTAGAGAATAAACTCTATAAAAGAGTTTTCGTTTTATTTAATATGTATGTGTTTCTTCAAAGCAATCTTATACTTATCGGTCAACAGAACATTATTATTGCTTATGTAATTGATAAACATCATTATAACTTTTTGATTGAAAGAACCTCATGGCTACAAACATTATTTGTCCACTCTCAGTTACTTAACCTACAGAGTCAACAAAAAAGGAACTGAATAGATAAGGTCAGAACTTTATTAAATAATTCTCATACCACCATATATCATATAATCGTGAAGCTACATATTGATGAAAGCTTTGTTGATAGTGGAAAGACTAGATACATGCATGTTATTCATAATTGTTACGGTGAAAGCAGTAAATAAATAAAGAAATAACATAGAGTTTAACTTTAAAAATTGAAAATAACATTGCAAAGTATTGATATTCAATCAAACAAGGTAGATTGTTTGAAAAAAATATTGTTTCAAAAAATACCAGATAACCTTTCTATGTTTATCTTTATAGGCTCTACGCCAATGTTATTCGTCAACTCCGTGTCAAACTCACAGGAGCTTACTTGATTGCCAATTAACAGGTGCCTCACTGAACGTTTCAGTTGAAATTTTAGTTGAGAATTTTGCAGCTCAAAAAGCACAAAAAAGTGATAGGTACATAAATCAATATGAGGCCTAAGTCAGTCTGCACAATATTTTCTCTTAATGTACAATAATTGTATATTTCATATCATACATTAAACTTATATTTAATACGTATTATAGCACGTAAGTACCATCAGTATCCGTTAAGTAGATTAGAGAACGCTTAATTACAATTAAACAGTTCAGTGAGGACTAAGATACGTGGAAATAATTAAAGCTTTGCAATACTTGAAACTATTTAGCCTATTTTTATGCATCGTGCAACATACATTTCTAAAACGTTGTCTGTCAAACTTATTTACGAATGTAGTAAAACGTCAATTAAAAAAAGAAAGGTATTCAAATCAAGGTCACCTGTTATCAATAATAAATTGACCTTTATTTAAATTATGACTACGTCCATAAAAAAATTTGTTATAAATCTTAAAAATGTATTTAACTTGCCCTTGGGTCGCAATAATACAATTACGGTTAAAAAATAACTCAGAAATATGTACACTAAATATGTTTAATAGCATAATAATATCAAAAAATGGTGAGTTTAGTAGCAGGTTCCTTTTTTACAGGTGCCACTGCGGTGCCTATATCTGCCGCAAAGCAGTAATGTGAAAACACTGCTGTGTCCTGCTTCGAAGGGCACCGTAGCCGGCGTATTTACTGGATAAACGAGACTTAATTCTTTACAACTGTGTCTCACGGTAGACAGCGCGTTGGTGACACCACTAGTATTGCCAATGTCTATAGGGGTCGGTAACCACTTCCCATCAAGTGGCCCGACTGTTCGTCTGCCTGCGTAGGCAATAAAAAATAGTTAAAGATCACTATTTATTCATAAATATTATTCAGTTAATTTGTTAAAATAAATATTAATTTTTAGCTTAGTGTCATAACTTTTTCTTTTTAAATATAATTTTAGCCGTACCTTTATTTTTAATGGATTGACTGAAGAATCATTATTATAAATAAGTATAAACTAGAAAATAAGGATGGTATTATTTAACGAGTAATAGTAATTTTAGTAGTAAAAAGTAATATGTGTCATCTGATACTATTAAAATCGGCAATAGCAATTGCAATTGAAACAGTGACATTAATTTGATTATCCGTAGAAGGAGTAGTAAAATGGATATCAGTAAACAATAAAATGGGAATAAAATTTTATTCAATCACCAACTTGTTAAGGAGAGTTATATAAATTTTATGTATATATAAATAATGCATTAAAACCTATTATTTAAACATGGCTACTGAAGGGTATGAAAGTTCGAGAAAAATTATAAATTATTAAAACGCCATAAAATCCGTATAGCGTTTAAATTTATGAGTTTTAGAACTGTAACTTTAATTTATTTTTCTTACGACTTTATGAGAATATCAGTGATAATTATATCTGTGTATTTGTTTTTCTGCGTTGTGACGTTATTATATGTTCATCAACAAAAGCTGCGATCCATTCGAAAAAAGGCTTCGCAAGGTTAAATAAATGCCATATATAAGTACATTTGTACGTGTATTTTCTGATGCTCAATAATAAACGATAATTTTTCTTTTGGCTTATAAAACTTGTCTTTCTGTGCAAATCTTATCACAGTTCCTGATGTAATGTTATCGTTTACTTTTTTTTCAAACAAATTTTGTCAGATAAAGAAAATTGGCCTTATACATACTTGTGATAAATGGAAATTCTGCGTTATACATTTGTATTATGCTGTATGGACTCATAAAGATGTACAATGCTCCTCCATTAAAATATTTAATGAATTTATTGTTAATGATACTTAGATATATTATTACTAATATTTCATGTAAAGTTCAGCGATAAAAATCTCCATTTTATCGTCTACTTCTAAGTCCCACTCACCGCATCGATCTTGTTCACAAAGCTTTTCATTTATCCTATTTTGGAATTAGCTACCCTCAGAGACCAGGAAGGCAAAGATTTATTATGAACTTAAACGAACCCGCATATTTCTGTCCGAAGAAGTGTCAGATTAAATTTTCTGTAAATTTGTAATTTTATACATACTTTACGGTATTTATATGTGTATGTATTATGCAACTACCTCTTTACCACCCTAAGGTTAGTTGGCAGATAATGGCAAGGCACTAAGCTCGCCTTTGAATAATTGCGTTTGGGCAATAAGTTTCAATTAATAACTACAAGTAGCATTAGGAATCATAATATTATTAGAAATAAATTTTATTATAATAACAAAACACATATTATTACCAAAAAAAATAATTTGTTTAATATAGATAGGCGCACACTACATCTTAAAGCTTGTATGAGACCGTAAGTCCTACTCTTTTAATTACGTTCTGTATCCAGATCTGTAAACTATTTTAAAGAAAATTTGTAGTATTGATTATTTTAAAATATGCTATTGCTTTCACTGTTGCGGACAGTGCATTGTCTTATTATTACATAAAAATTATAAATTGATAATTTTAAATTATTATTAATTTATATAATTTTTTAATTAATACATAATTTAAAATAATACATATAAAACAACGTTTGACGCATTTTTATCCTATAGGAGCTGGTACCCTGAAGTAAATAGAAAACATGTTTTGTATTGCAGTAATAGTTAAAGCAATCATCACATCACGTTTTCTAAAGTGAAATAGGAATACTTAAAATTTCACTTCTTAATTTTATTTAATTCTTAATTTAAAACTTATATATAGTACGATGAAATGTATCAAGGTCAATGCGTGGTTGTTCTAATTACTACCAAATTTGTAACAGTCGCAAATTGAGTATCTATTTGGTGCTTATGGTTTTTGGACAAATAATGGTACTTAAATCGGTGGGTGCGTTGTTTTATGTATATACAGGGTGTCCCAGAAGTCACGCACTTCCTTGAGGGATCGGAAAAGGACATTATTCTGAGACGAAAAGTCCTTAGCCATTTTTCTAATCAGACGCATAGATAATTAATATTAATTAATGAAAGTGACCAATCAGGAGCGCGCTACAGAAGAATAAAAAGTTGAGGCTCTGGGTGGGTGTGACTGAATTTTATTTTCATTTGGAAAATTGAGACAATTTTAAATAAAAATTTAGTAGCGAAGGTCAGTTAGAGGCTCTAGGTGGATGTGAATAAATTTTATTTTATTTGGGGAAATTGAGGCACTTTTTGATTTGTTAAAATGAGTAGTGAGTATCAGTTAGAGGCTCTGGGCGGCCTGTTGAATTTGGATTTTATTTAAAATAATTAGACAAATTTTGATTAAAAATAAGTAGCAAGGGTCAAGCAGAGTCACTTAGCGGCCATGGCTGAATTTTGATTTTTATTTATAATAATAAGACAAATTTTATTAAAAAAATAAGTAGCAAGGGTCAGTTTAAGGCAACAAATGGAATATGTCCACATTCAATCGAGTAAATGCTCAAAGTGTTGTCCGTTTTCTTGAAGACAGAGCTGGCATCGCTTGAGAAGATTTTTCCGGACAGTTTCAAGCGTTTCCGGAGTGACTGTTGTCTGAGCTGCATGAATTCAGTGACGGTCTCCATTTGGTTCTGGGGCTCATCGAAGTAGACCATTTCTTTGAAATTTCCACACAAAGAAGTCCAGTGGCGTCAAGTCAGGTGATCTCGGGGCCACCTTCGTGGTCCGTTTCTTCCCAACCAACACTGAGGTAAACTCCGTTGAGGAAATCTCGCACTGTTCCAGCATAGTGACTCGGTGCTCCATCATGCTGAAACCATGTTGGCTGCTCATTTACTTCACCAAGTAGTCGAGGAAGTTCGTCACGCAGGAATGTTAGGTATTTGGTGCTCTGTAATAAGGAGAATTCATGGTTTGTTGTAGGAAACTAGGAACTAGGTACATGGAAGTGGTGAATTGAGTTAAGGAATATTTAAGGACGACGAGGACGACGAGGACGACGAGGACGACGTAACTAACTATGGAAAAGCAAATGATTCCATTAAAATACAAAATCACTATCGTAAAACAGGCTCAATGTTTATGAATGATAATAGCTCTCAATTAATTTCTAAAAGATTCAATTCAAATCCTAACACTCAAGGATTTTACTTGTGTATTCAAATCTTAACTTACGTCCATTGTTTCGGTAATTCTAAAGAATTACGGGTCGCGATGATTCCACCCCAAACATTAATCTTCCATTTTTTGAAGTTACGGTCCACCGTCATGTGCGGATTTTCTTCTGCATACCAATGGCTATTATGCTGATTGAAACACCTCCGAGTAAAGAGTGATTCATCAGTCCACAATATTCCCTGTAAAAATTTGGATCCGCATCGTTAGAGTCAAAATAAACTGACAGAAGTCCATTCGCAAGCGATAATCTGTGTCTCTAACTTTTGCACTTTTCTTTGTGGTAAGGGTGCATCTTCTCAGTGCGAATAATACGATTGACTGTGGAGCGTGGAATGTGAATCTCACGTTCAACCGTCTCGTACTCTTACTGGGATCTGCACGGATAGCAGCGAGAACGCGCTCTTCAATGCGAACGTTCCGAACGTCACGAGGTCGACCGACCTGCTCGACGTTGCTGGGCATCAAATTGCCGGATTCGCGACAACGATGAATCGCGCGGAGGATGACGTTTTATCCGGATAGCTGTCACGATTCGGAAATCTCCTCGATAAACGCGTGCAGCCAATACAGCATTGCGATTACACTCGCCATAGAGAATAAGCATCTCGGTATAATGTAAGTATAAACATTATAAAGTTGTTCGTTGACAGAAAATTCAGAAACGACTGACAACGAAAACAGTAAGCCAAGAGAAGGGAAGAAACAAATGAAATCGCAAAACAAAGCGTAACCATGATAAATCAACTGACGGAACTCTCGGTTCGTCTGAGTCCATCGGTATTTAGTTTCATCAATAAAACAAAATAAAAATTCAGTAACAGCCGCCCAGTGCTCTTCACTGGTGCCTCTAACTGATCTTCGCTACTAAATTTTTATTAAAATTGCCTCAATTTTCCAAATAAAAATAAAAATTCAGTCACACCGCCCAGAGCCTCAACTGTTTATTCTTCTGTAGCGCGCTCCTGATTGGTCACTTTCATCAATTAATAATTATTATCTATGCGTCTGATTAAAAATGGTTAAGGACTTTTCGTCTCAGAATAATTTCTTTCCGATCTGCGTTCTACAAGGAAGTGCGTGACTTCTGGGATTGGCTTGTTACACTCCACCTTTTCGATTTTAATAATTATTAAGCAGTAAGGTCGTAGCAAGGAAGTTAATAACACAGCATTTATTAATATTTATTTAAATAAATACACAAATTATGCACAGTAATTGAGGTACGTCGAGTCTTTGGCTTATCTGACCTTACTGCTAAATAATTATCAAAATCGAAAAGGTGGGAGTAAAGCATACATCAACTCAGTTCAGTAACTTAAATTTTATATTGCCAAATATCTAAATAAAGTTATTATTTATTTAGGATTCAGCCAACGCCCACTAGTCTTCGTAACTAAGCTTTACAAATTTATTTAGTATTCATAGTACATACAATTGTAAGGAGTCTAATAATAAATTCAAATTCATTTCACGCATCTCGTCCATCTTCCAATATTCTATGCATTTCCGATGAAATTTGACCGCGATTTTGTTTGGAACCTGAATTTTGTTTGCCTTGAATATTAATCGTACAGTCGTTGAATACTCGATACTTCTCTTAATGCTTAGTTAGTAGTAGCTATAAAATTTACTTTATATTTTTTTACAATAGCTTGCACTGAAAAACTTTATATTGAATGGTCTGGCTTTCCTCTATTTTATCAATTTATAAACCTGCAACAAATAGCACAATATACAAGAAATTTCTTAAAACTATTCATACTGCAAGTTAAATTTTCTGTGGGCTTAAAGTTCCTTTTAAAAAGTTCTTTCATACCGAAATTTAAAAGCATGACGATATGCAGACGTGCTGTTCTTTAATGACGCCAAAGAGACAAAAACTGCCCTTTGATGCATGTCAATTTGTCTTTACCTTGCAATATCACAAGACTTGAGTAAAATTTTAATTGATTAAAAATATATCTATCCAAAAATAAAATTACTTTACGGATTTTATCGCCTTATTTTTATATTTTTGCTTTTTATCCCATACCCTATGGGGTATGCCCCATGATATACTTGCACCAACTAATACCACCCTCTGTAGCCTAGTGATATGTGCGTGTGGTTTAGAAACCGGAGGTCGTGGGTTCGAATCCTTCGGGGACTCAACAAATTTTCAATGTTGTTTCCTAGTTGGTTAGGGCAATTTGGGCCGATCATCCATTTGACTGAAAAGTAAGATGATCCATGCGTCGGATGGGCATGTAAAAAGTCGGTCCACCCACCAACCCGCATTAAACCAGCGTGGTGGGATACGGTCTAAAACCCTCTAATGGATAAGGTTGTATTAGGGGAGGCCTATATCCAGCAGTGGACTATCACAGGCTGATGATGATGATGAAAACCGCCCACGTTTTTACGGTTGAGTTATAGGGACGTTTAGCACTCTTCGCCGAGACAGCCCAATCTCTGGCTAATGGCCCACTGCAACTTGGACGCGTCAGAATTTACGTGCTCTTTGTCTTGGCCCTTTCACTTGCTCAGCAGACTCCCTCGAATCCGTTACCGAGAGGCCATGAAAGCCAGGAGATCTATGTTCTTGCAAGAACAAGACTCCCAGCAGTGGCCATGATATAAGCCTCCACAGCTAGCCCTGTTACTGCCGCCGAAGAAAAGAGGCGATGACACCATGCTCAAATGTTGGGGTAACATGTAAATACAGTAAGTTCGATATATAGTCTTCGAGTTTGTATAAACAAAATAATGATTTCGATTCTCTTAGAGCTTTTTTTATCTATGAAGGCAGACGAACAGTTTGGCTACCTGATAGAAAGTGGTCATCGGCAATACCAAGGGTATCATCAACGCGGCTTACCTTAAGCGTAGCTACATACATTTGATATAACGTCTCGTTTATCAAGTAAATACATTGGCTTTTAAATTGGCTCTTAAATATTAAGGATTACCAAATTAATATCTAAGAGACAGATAACAAGCTATACTTCAACTTTACCTATTTGTAGATTTAAATTTCCACGTCCTATCTTAAAAAAGATGTTAGGATTTTAATATAATGAGCGTAAATAATTATATATTACATTCAAATTAAAAATTATGCTTTACCTTGAAACAGATCGCATGAACTGAGTAAAATTGCAATCGATTGTTACGGGTAAATACTTCATGCGAAACGCGAGCCAATAGCAATGTTAACGTAAGAATTAAGTATAATTTAAGAATTGATCGTTAAAGTACTGGTACATTTTCTTTTTGATCATTTGGAACTATCATTGGTTATGAAATGTTTGTATATAATCAATATAAGAAGGTCAATTTTGATGCAGTAAGAAATTCACTGTAAAAAAGATTTTCTTTGTTTTAATTTTCATAGGAAGTTTATTTTTTATTTTATTATTTACACTCCAGTGCACACATAAATTAGTAAATATATTTAAGCTGTATCATTATGATGGAGTAAAGATTGCAAAACTCACTTACTATTTCGGCTCCGTAAATTAACACTAAAAAAAACACCACCTTGACAACATTCAATTAATTAAATTTTAGTAATTCAAACTTTTACATTTATTTCTATAAACTTGATATTTTATTAAAATATACATGTATTTTAAATATAAATATATTTTGTTAAATTACCGAGATAATTTAACTGCTTTTACGCCAAATGACAAATTATACGATATTAAAAAAGGACTTGAATGAACTTTTACATGTTAATGTGTTTTTGAATAGTAAATTATGATAGTAAAATGCTATATAAAGCATAGCATAGTATAGAATACTATTCCTATCGACTACCCTTACACAAAGTGCAGGTTATGTAATACCTATTTGACTTTCATTAAGATCTTGAATGTTAACACAATGCATAAAACACAACAATGTTAACCACATTGGTATTATTAAATCATCAATCTTAACACCAAATTATTTTCATGCTGTACGTGGCTTCAGCGTCAGTCTGATTACACGAATAAATTGTGATCGATCGACCGCTTAAGGTAACGTAAGCAACCCAGTAAGTGATTCAATACCAATGTTAATATATAAACTTGTATATATATTTAATCAATATTTTTATGATGACTCCAGGCACGATGTATATTTACGTAAAATTTAGTAAGAACTTTGTAATTGTTGTAATATTATAATGAGTGATGGAGCACGTCAAACATTTATACTTTCATCTCTGTGAGTCAAGTGTGTAATATTAAATCTGGAATTTTAAAACTTACCTATATTATTAGTATCCGATGTTAGATAAATATGTGAAAAATTCTAAAGAATTTTCTTGTTCTTTTAAAATCTTTAAAAACCAGAAAAATATTTTTTCGATATTAATTATAAAAAACGATTTTATTTTATAAAACCTTAAGCAAAGTATCAATTTCTTCTTAAAGGTTAATTGAGAAGTTTCGGTTGTATTTACGATGCGTTAGATTGCTATAAAATGTAGTTGTACTTAAAATAACACATATAATTAATATAATAACTTGCAAAAAAATAATAATTTAAAATTTTAGTAAGAACTACAATTGAGAATGATTTCCTTAGAAATGTTAAATTAGTACACAACATTTAGTTCGGATAAAAGGAAAAACTGCTTCCCTTGGGCTTTATTTAAAATCTGTAAGTCAACGAGAAATACAATTGAATATTTTCCAAGGCGGGCGTTTCCGAGCGTTCATTATCATGTTTCGAAGCAACGACTGCCTTAATTGGCGTGCTCTAAGGCGTGCTTTAAGGTGCCTTTCTCGCTGCATCTGCAACTTGAAAATTAACTCTGGTGTACGCTTTGAATAGAACCTTGAGTATAATATCAGATTGATTGATTGATTTAAAAGAATCATCAAAACTGTACATTACTCTGCAAACGCCATAACATTTTTTTGTCCTTATCGCAGCTAATTATTAACATTATTTTTGTACTTTTCACAACCTGTGACGTACTGTGGGTGGGAAAAATGATGAATTCATACATAAGAACTAAAGGAAATTAAAATATATTGCTAAATTTAATTTAATTAATGTAGAAAATCTACACTGCGTATGTTTTTTTTTAATGTTACTTACAATCTTTCAATTTACCAACTAGCGTCGTGCAGTTAATACAACGTCATATTTCATATAACATACATCTAAAGATACCGGCCGTTCAAAAATATGGTGTTCTGGTGTGATGGGTTATAAAATGATGTAAATAAAACGTATTCTAATGTTCAATCGAATTTAGTTTTTGAATTTTTAAGAAAATAAAATAAATCAATTAATTATCTATTTCGAACCTGTTCGTCTTTAAAATTTAAAATCCAGGACGTCTATTTTCTATTCAAAGCATGCCACTTTTACTAAACTCGGAAAAAATCAATAATTCGAAATTCTGCAAATCATTTAAGTACAAATCGGATATTCACTAAACCAAAGTATTTGTATGAAATTAACTTACTAGTCCACAATCTACTCTTGGAGCTAAATTGAACTAACTATTACAAACGATTCAGAGTGAATTTTACCACACACAGTAAGAAAATGCTATAAGTTATAACAGGTTACGTTGTCTTTATTCTTTTTTTATTGTTTCTAACCGTCCATATTGTTTTGAGCTTTCAGATGTTTTTAGATATTAACTTTTTATGTTTTCCTCGGGGGTCAACATAACATTTCCAATGTTTATTTTTGTAACGATAAAGAATATGTTTTTTTTTTGTAGACTAATATTTTTTATAGCTTTTTACGTTAACTAAGTTTTGTGTACACAACTAGATAAGTACTACAAATGTCCAAGCCTCAGTCACAAACAGAACCCAAAAGTCATCCGGCTTTTCATTTATTTCCTTTATGTTTGAATCGTTGTTTTTGTGGCAGAGAATTTTTATGAGATGTCTTCGACAATCTGTTTTTATTCGAAGAATCTGGACGGCGTCTAAAATGTCAGAGGTCATTGTAAATTAAATAATCGTTAAATAATCGATAAGTTTATTTTATCTAACATATGCACAATCGAACTTTTTTTCATCCATGATGGTTCAAAACTTGTTGCTGATTATTATTATGTATTTTCAATTATTGTAAGATCTATTTCATCACTTCCGATGTTATCATTAAAAACTGCAATTAGATTGTACTTTTTTTTATATAATTGAACAACCCTACATTATGAAGATTTTCTATACGATGTTAAATTTATTTATTTATTTTCTCGCACCGTTGAGAAAATTGTGTTTTTTTTATAAATGTTGAAAGCAAATTATTGTTAGGCGTTTCGCGTGCCCTATGTCGCTTTTTGGTTCTCATTTGCGTGTGCACTAGGCAGAAACTGAAATTTGATTGTATTACAATGTTATATTATTATAGGATTGCGAGAGTTATTTTGAATTGTTTCTTAAGATTTCGATCAGAATTTCGTTTCTTGTTGTTTAAAATATACACGCAATGCATCAGTAATTTCATATATATATTTTTTATTTTTTTTTATTGCATACGCAGGCAGACGAGCAGTCGCCTCCTGATGGAAAGTTGTCACCGACGCCCATAGACATTGGCAATACAGGTATCGCTAGCAATACAGGCCAACGCGCTGCCTACCGAGAGATATGGGATGTGAAGTCTCGTTTACCCAATAAATACGCTGGCTACGGTGCCCTTCAAACCGGAACACAGTAGTGTTTTCACACTACCGCTTTGCAGTAGAAATAGGCACCGCGGTGGTACCCACTCAGACGGTCCCCTGTAAAAAGGGCACCTACTACCGGTGTACCATATATAAAATATGGCAATGTATTTTTCTAATCCATTCTTATCAAAAACTGTTAGATATATTGCAAATCTGGAGGGCTAATTTGGAGCTTAAACTTTATTAGTTACACTATGGAAATATAACCAATAAGATTCCAAATAGGCAAATGAAAACTATTGTTATCGAACATTAATAAATTGGATTGGTAGTGATGTCATCATCATCTTCATCATCAGCCTGTGTCAGTCCAGTACTGAACATAGGCCTCCCCTAATGCACGCCACTTATCCAGTCCACACCGGCCACTTTGCGAATCTGGTCACTCCATCTTACCTACACTATGTTTGCTGAGCCTCTTTCTGCACTCCCATCACTTTCAAAAGTTTTTTGACTGCTGATTTTTTGTGCATTTTTGATAGGGCGGCAACAAAAGATTTCAATTGAATGCTTTTATTTCGATAAGCAAAATGTTTTTTTGATATCAATGATTTTTCTTTATTCCACGTCCAAAATGGCCAAAAAAAAAGCACATTGAGAGAACTATTCAATTCTGAATAATACGTCTAAATCATTAGGAAGATACATATGAGGCGCCACGACGTGCATATATGAGACATAGGAACTCGATATGCAGATGCCACCTCAAGGCTTTGATTTGCATGCAAAATTAACAGCCTGATTAAATTCCTGCCGTTATACTTGCGTAGTGCCTTTAGGATCGATTTATCTCGCTTTTTTAAACTATCTAACGCACAATTAAAATTATATTTTAATATTCAATACTTATGTTTTTTTTTTTTTCACTTTTAATGATGTTCTATAGCGAGAAATAAAACGTCTTTGCAAACGTCAAACCACACTGCAGTTTCAATTACAATGAATTTTGGTTAAGATTAAAATTTTGGTATAGCTGTTATGAGAAATAAAAAGCATTAAAATAATTCATACTCACCTTTTTGAGTAAATTTTAACAAAGTGATGCACAATAACAAGATGTTACTTTGAAAAACCCCCCTAACGGAAAAATTGTATTAGGGGAGGCTTATGTACTATCACAGGCTGATTATGTATGTATGTATGCGTAAAAAGATTTTAACAGGTTGGAGTGGTCTTTTTAGTTGGAATGACTGTAAAGGTAATATTATTAAGTAAAAAAAACGTATGTTTTTACATTCAGTAAGTACTAGGTAACTATAAAGTAAATTTGGATTGTAATTAACTTTTAATGAATATTTAACACAAATATATGCGAAATATGCATTCTTTGAAAAGATAAGATTTGTCTCTAAACTTGTGACTTAACCTTGTCTGTTCTCCTTCAAATGTTCTCCATTTTTGATAAAGAAGTTTTGAAAATTTTATAAAACGTGTGATATCGCTACTGATCGAACAATTACCTGGCACTTTTAGACAGCTTTTTGGTTCTACACTTTGTATGACTAAAAAGTAATTTATATAGAATTTCATTAATATATAAAATTTAATGTTCAAAAATGTAAGAATCACCACGATAAGTGAATTAAAAAAAAACGACTGACTCGATCGCGATGAAACGATCGCAAGTTCAAAAACTGCCGGAAACAACTACTTGTTTTTTTTTTCTTTCTTTGTTTTCTAAATAACTTATTAAAATTTTTTATAGTGATTAATAAAAAACCTTTATTACTATTTAAAGGGTTAACATCTGATTAGTTGCTTCTGTATAAATTTTGTGTTATATTTTTTAGTATATATACAGTTTGCTAATCTGATATTTGTAATATTCATAGAAATATAATTTTGAATAACATGCTACAAAAGGCCATGTTGATTTTTATTTAATAGACAATGTATTTAAGGTCCTCAATTCTTAAAGGATTAATGTCGTATTGCTTTTTAAAAAAGCCATTTATCCTGGCAAATTTTAAAGGATAACAAGTGAAATTTAAACTAAAAAATGTAAACGACTCTAAATACTGTATTGCTATTTTGCGCAGTATAAGCGAAATTATTATATACGAAATTACACCGCGATTTTCTTTTTCAGCTATGAATACGCCTTATTGCCATTGTTTAAAATTTATAGATTAAAATGATTACTGTAGGTCATTGATAAAACAAAAATATATGCTCTCACGGACTTCCATGTAGACTATTTCAAGAAGTACCAGTATAACTTTCGTGAGCTATTGTGAATGTACTTTATAAAAGTCTGAACTCACTTCACTTCTTTGGTGACGTTTAGTTTCGGACCTTTTAAAGTTTCCGTCTCGGATTGTCGCAGTTAAGTATAAAAATAAAATTTGGTGTTAAGATAAGTTAGTTAAGAAATATAACAATTCTATGAATAAAAAAATAACATAAATTAATTCTCGTAATAATATATTTAAGTTTCATTTAAAATTTTATAGTCTTCATCATGGTCATAAGACAGTGTTTGTCCTATGCTCGACATAGGTCACACCTAATACATGATTCCACCATTTTCACCGTTTTTGGACCTTATCCCACCACACTTGTCTAATGCGGAACGGTGGCTGAGCCGACTTTATACATGCCCATCCGACGCATGGAGCATATTACCTTTCAGACAATTGGGTGATCGGCCCAAATTGTCCTAAACAAGCAGAAAACAACGATTACACAAGGTAGTTTCCCTGGGACTGGGGATTCGAACTCACGACCTCCGGTTTCAGCTAGGGCTAATATCGCTGGGCCTTGGATGCGGAATTAAATATTACACATCATACATACATACATCATCAGCCTGTAATAGTCCACTGCTGGACATAGGCTTTCACTATCCATAAGGCGGTTTTTGGACTGAATCCCACCACGCTATTCTAATGTGGGTTGGTGGGTGGACCGACATTTTTACATGCCCATCCGACCCATGGATCATCTTACTTTTCAGACAATTGGGTGATCAGCCCAAATTTCCCTAATCAACTAGGAAACAACAATGAAAATCTGTTGAGTCCCCGCGGGATTCGAACCCACGACCTCCGGTTTCTAAAGCAAACGCCCATGCCACCAGGCTACGGATTAGGAGGCAGTTATAAAATATTATTAAACCTTATTTATTATGAATTTGCATATAAAATATTTCTATTATATGTTTATAAAATATGTATTATTTGAATAAATTATACAAAGGACGTAGGCATAGAAAACATTGTACAAGCAAGGTCGTTGAATATCTGTAACATGGTCGTAACGTACACGCGGTGCAAAAGTAAATTCAGTATTTTACGATTCCATATTCTCCCCGAATAAGATTTCCTTTTGTAAATTTAGAGTATATAATGATTTGAAAATTTTGAATATCATAGGAAATGACCATAAAAATTGATGGCACACTTTGTGTTTTATTCAAAATTATGTATGTTCATTACATATGAATTTAAATTAAAGACCCTTATGTTCTCTTTGACCAACTTCTCAAAAGAAGTATGTACTCAATTCGGAGCGTATGTTTTTTATATATGTGTTCTGGTAGTCCGGTTTTGTTTATTCTTATTTAAATGATAGGTATTAGCTTTCTTTTAGTTAAATTTATTTTCAATGATTTAATGATAAGTAGTTTAACGTATATTTAATAATTAAAAAAATATTGAGAACCTAAAATAATAACTGCGTGCGAATAAATTGCAAACGGTACCGAAACCTAATAGATAGACTTAAAGTTCCACGCGATTGTAATATCTAGAAATGATCTATAATAAAGTCCGCGAGCACTTACACCTATCTCTTAAGAATAGCCTACATTAACCATTTTAAGGTAAAACATTGATAAAAACAGCCATAAAAAAGAAAGGGCTCATTATCTATAGCCCGGTCCAGCAACGAGGAAGCTAAAAGTAAACCAGTCTAAGGCTTGCTGTGGTGCTGCTACAAGCTTGCTGTGGTTCCGCTCAAAAGGGGAGAGATGAAGTCTGTCATAGGCCCCAAATTTTGGTCTATTAGTCTCGGAGGGGTCTCTCGAAGTCTGCGAAATGATTGCCTGTAATATTATCTCTTCAAAACCTGGCAGGAAATACGTAGTGGTTTTAGTAGTTGCGAGAGAGATATAATTTTCGCCCACGCAAAATGTGTATGCCCAAGTAATAAATAACGTGACTCTACCGGTAGGTCTTTTTTTGTAGGCCTTGATATATGATGTCAATCATAAAATTGTTAACAATTTTCTGAACAATCTTGTGATATTTATTTAATAGTTAACGCAGGCAAATCTCTGAATATATCTTACGCAAAAACTACACACTAATCTACTGTAAAAATCTAATAGAAAAAAAAGACAAGAAATAAATGTATGTTTGGAAATAGAAGTTATCATATAGTTAATATTACTGTTTATTTCTTGAGATAAATTATTATTATTGTGTCAGTTTATTGTTTCGTTAATGACATCATATTTTGTAAATACGTCTAAAAGATTTCTACGCAGGAGTTTAACGTAAATCTGTTTACAAAAATAATCTTGCTCATAAAATGGATTGCTTTTCCAAATGATTGATTAGATATTCTGAATTATTGAGATATTTGATTCTGGTCGTAATAATTCTTACTGGAGAAAACTCCATTAGAGAGTTTTCGGTTTTTTTTTATTACAATTGTATTTGTGTTTTTTCAAATAAATATTATTCGTAACGTTCAACAGAATATTATTATTGCTATTTTTTTAGAAAAAACATTACTATACGATTTTTTATTTACTTTAATTTGAGGCATCATTTACTCGGTGTTAAGAAAGAACCTCACAGCTACATACAAAGTAAAACATTATTAGTCGACGGTTGTACTTAATAGATAAGACCAGAAGTTTATTAAATAATTCTCATACCGCCAGATATAATACATCATTATGAAGCTACATATCGATGATAGCTTCGATAACAGTGGAACGACTAGGAAATACATGCATGTTATTCATACTTGTTTAGATAACGGCAGTCGATTATTAAGAAATATAGACCGGTGTTTAGCTGTACAGATTTAAATTTACAGTGCAAAGTATTGATTATCAATCAAACAAGTTGCAATGTGTGATAGATTAATATTAATTTGTCAAACAGTAAATGTCTAAAATAACATTTCAATGTTTATCTTTATAGACTCTACGCCAATGTAATTCGTCAACTCCGTGTCAAACTCACAGAAACTAACTTGATTGCCAATTAACAGGTGCTACACTGAACGTTTCAGTTGAAATTTTAGTTGAGAATTCTCGAATGAAAAAATTGCCTTTGACATTGCCCCTGCTAATAATCATTGGTATGAAATATACAACTTTCCGAACATTGATTTGTAATATCTGCTAATGTGTTTAAACTCTGTTCTATCTTTCAAGATTAATATGAATGAATTATTAAAAATGAGCAACTAATAAACAATAGAAGGTGTATTGAGGCTTTATTTGCTAATGATATTTGCTTATTTGATAATGTAATATGATACAATTAGATTTAACAAAGTATTGGAACAGTCATTTAAAATAACAGAGAATTAAGTACGTTGGCAACATAACAAGAATTAAGTAAATGAAATATCCGGTCGCATACAACTAAGAGAAAAACGTGATATTAGACTTAAAAACCAGCAATAAGAATTGAACGCTCTCTCTTTGTTCGGAACGGTCGCCTAAGTTCACTTCGGTCTTAGTATAAATTACGAAATTTTCGTCTATACCATTTTAGTTTAAATTTGTTTAAATATTACAGCAAAAGCTCTTTGCTAGCAAAAAATTGTCAGCTCCACGTCAAAGTCGGAGCGGCTTACTAAATTTCCAATTACCGGATGCCACTTTGAACGTTTCAGTTGAAATTAAACCAAGAATTTTTGCCTTCAGCTTTATTGCTAATTAAAATTATACTTTTCGTCACAAGCAAAGTGTTGTTTACAGTGTAAAAATAATTTTTGAATTCAACAATAGTGTAAACTTTACAATATTGTCAAATGACAGGTAAATTAAATTCAATAAACTTCTCCCTCTAATATTAAATTACAAGCATAAATTATTAGTTTTACTACTTCTAATTGCTGGATTTATACACAGTCAAAAATAGACGAAACTGATACTGAAAAATAGAGCATATGCACGCACAATAAAGCGATGATATGTCTCGATTCGGTACAATATAAAGTGTGTATGTTCCTATTTATTAATTCATATATAATTTTAAGTTACTAATGTGATTAAGCAATAAAAAAACATTATCTAAATTTGTAAAACGCAACTTTTAATTACAAAGAAGAAGAAGAAAAATACAAAGAAGAATTTACATTTTGTTAATTTAGTTATGTGTAGGGTAACAAATAAGCAATGTTAAATACACACTGCTTAATATTATAAAATAAATAATTTATACAACGCGCTGCTCGAAATAATTATTTTACATGCCGTCTGGGATCGTACCACCGCGGTGCCTATTTCTGCCGCAAAGCAGTTGTGAGAAAACACTACTTACTATGTCCACGGTAGCCTTAGTGATGTACTAGATATTGCGGTTTCACAAACAGCTAATTAGACATTTAAAAAGAGAAATTGTCATGTGATGCCATTTTTAAATCTACACTTATTTCGTGCGATTATATAGGAAACGCTGACTAAACCTTAAAAGCTGTTTATAGAAAAAGTTCTCCATAAGCGTATGATCTATAATTGTAGATTTCGATAACGAAAGCAGATCTATGCTAGAGATCAACCAAATGTGCCAGAGAGATTATAGTGCACAAGTAATACGCGTGCAGATACATCTCATGCTCTTCCTTTACTCTAATGGTCCGATGGGACGAATAACCGACACGACCGAAAGAGAGATCAGGCTTAGCCCCAACTTTTTATATCATGTTACTTCACATGCAACTGGGTGATTAGACCGTATCAAAGCCTGCCTCTACCAACTAAAGAAAACAATCAAAAGTGGTTGAGTCCCCGTAGTATTTTATTACTCGACCTTGGTAATGGATACACACACACACACACAATAGACAGTGCGCTCAGGTCTTCGGATCGACCGGACAAGCCGCTCGATCCCCTGCTACCTGTGCGCTCCGCTTGGCCCACCGTGGCCACGCCTCCCCGACGCCGCCAGGGGCAGAAGAAGAAGACGCCGAGTTCGCCGTGCCGTGCAGTGACTGTGTTACAGTGCTGTGTGCCGGTGTAAAGTGTCGACGCGTTAGGCGTACGCGCTCGAGCGCAAAAGCGGTAGCCGTCTGGTCGGGTGAGTCGTCCTGATTTTGCCTATCAATTTAATTTTCCCTTTACAGCGTTCAGACACCTTCTGTTGAGATGTAGGGACCCTTTAACTTTAGTTTTGTTCAATAAGCTCACGTCACACCGTGATTTTAATTAAATTACACGCACACTCACTCACTTGGTATTTATTAGAGTCAATTTAACGTCGCTTGCGCACTCAGGCAGCAGCGTAGATATTCACCTAGCGCTCCCAAAGCGCAGAGTTTTCAAACGCGTTAGGTTTACACCTCCCTGCTCACTGGGCGGGAGGGTAACACAACCCCCGGCTTCACCGGGGTGCCTAACTGGTAATTTTAACGTCTTAATTAATTAAAATTAAAAGCATAGCATGGATTCAGTCACCCTAAGTGACCTAGGCCTCGACTTCGAGGACCTAAAAAATCGTCCGCCGGCGGACACAGTACGTGCCATCCGCGAGGCCCTCACCGCGCAAGGGGGCCAAATACACTACAAGCGCACACCATGCTCAACGCGAGCAACCACACCCGCGTCGGAAAAGTGTCCAACCATCCATTCGGACACCCTATCCCCGCTCACATCACCCAATAACTCCGACTCCGAAATGGAGCTGGATCAATCCCGTCCGGTCACCGAGGACGAAGACGCAGGAGGGTTCCTGCCGGTTGTTCGCGCAAGAAAAGCGCAAGAGCAGGGCCTCCACATCACTCAACCCGCCACCTAAGGCGCCAAAAGCGTCGGCGGAAATTCTATCGGCCCCTAGGCCAACAACATCGGCCACAGAGCCAAATGCCGCCTCACGGCAATCCATTCAGGCCGCCTCACGGCCAACAACATCAGCCTCATCAAGGCAACCACTTGCTGCTTCACAGCAAACACCATCCGCTGCTTCACAGCAACCTCCGGCTGCCTCTCAGCCACCATCAATCCCACCTAGGGATAAGAAACCTCCGCCGATTTATATTCGGTCGAAGGAGAAATGGGCAGAACTACGGTCCGCGCTGTCCAACAAATATAAATTCACAGCAGCCGACTCGAGCCAGGGCATTAAATTGCAATTGGAGAACAGTGACGCACACCGTCAAGTAACGTCGTATCTTTTAAAGAACGACTATTATTACCACACATACGCGCTCCCGGAAGAGCGCGTACTTCGGACAGTCGTCAAAGGACTGCCGAAGGAGATGCCCACAGAGGACATCTATAATTTCATTAAGGGACAAAACATCCCAATTTACTCGGCCTTCCGCCTAACCCATCCCAAGACTAAAAACTGTTTAATGTGTCCTTCTGACCTAGAACGCTCCACTGAGGGCAAAAAGGTGTACGATCTACCACTATGCGATAAGTCGCATCACCTTCCACGCGCCACACTCAAATGGCCTTCCTGCGCAGTGTCATAACGCCAAATGACGGGCACTCGGCCCGTAACTGTCACGCACGCCCTCGCTGCGTCAAATGCCTGGTGACCATGGCACCTGAGTTGCCCTAGACCCCGAGATAGAGTACTCACCACGTACGAACCGCCGGCATGCGTTAACTGCCAAGCGCTGGCCACACGGCTAATTATCTGGCTGCCCTAAGGCACCCAAGCGCAAACCACCACCACCTTCATCCGTCCCAAGGCGCCCCAGGTGCCTCCCTTACTCCTTCCCGCCCTCCGACCTATTCCGGCGTGGCAAACGCAACAGCGCTCCGCGCAGCGCTCCAATGCCCGCGGGCAACAACAACAACCGCAGGTAGCGCCGAAGCGCCCGCGTGGCGCCGCACCAAAACCAGCGCTCCGCGTAGCGCCCCACAGCTTGCTAGCCATAGCAATGGCAGCAACTTGGAAACATTAGCCGGACAGATCGACTTCGCAGAGCTCGATCGTCTTACCGCAGAATCGACGCCGTCGCGGAAATTTCGGAGCCGCTGCCATACTTCGCAAGTATAGGAATTAGTCGACATAATTACGGGACGTAAATGAATAGTACGCCCATACTAATAATAGAAACGGCCCGGGCCGTCTAAAGCCACGCGCAGTTAACATTTCATTTTCAACGTAAACGGTCTCGCGGACCAAAAGACCGAAATCTCAGAATTTCACGCGAAAACGACGTCGACATTCTACTGGTGCAGGAGACGTTCCAAAGCCCGGAATAGGGATCCGAAAATAGCTAACTATAATATCATAAGAAATGATCGGGCCGGCGCTTCACACGGCGGCACGCTCATTTATTATAAAAAGTCCCTGCACTGTGTAGCAATCGACACGCCGTCGACGCTAACGCACTTAGAAGCCTCGGTCTGTAGGTTAGCCATGACAGGACACGCACCAATCACCATAGCCTCGGTCTACTTACCATGTAGAAGCTCTTCCGAGATAACTCAATCCGACTTCGAGACGCTATTCTCCCTAGGAGGCGCCGTCATTCTGGCAGGCGACTTCAATAGCAAGCACACCCGATGGAACAGTTACACAACCAACTCGCGAGGTGCAGCACTAGATGCACTATCTGAAAAACTTAACTTCAGTATCGTTGCTCCGCTTGAACATACGCACTACCGCACACGGTAGGACACAGATCGGATGGCTTGATATTGCCCTCCTTAAAAATGTCAATCTCACTTTTAGAGGTATAGAGGTCATAGAAGATCTAACTCCGATCATTGCCCAGTCATCCTCAAGCTAGACCACCTGACTCCCAAAACATCCAAACCAAAACCATAATTGACTGGCGCAAACTGAAATGTCAGCTAGACAGCACTTGCTCACCGCACCAGATGCCATTCCAAAGTCCTGCACAGTGCTAATGACGCGAATCTCGCTGCTCATGCGCCTCCAAGACATGTCCAAAGGTTGTCGAGGCCTCCTCGAAGCAAGTCCCGTGGTGGAAAACCCCGCTGGGCCTTGCCAAACGACATGGGACCTCTTGCGACGCAAGAGGGCTGCGATTCAGTCCATGATTGGTATCCAACCGAACGGAACTGGAGACAGTTCGCGCCCTTGAACATCAGTCCAAGAGCGCATAGCTGAATTCAGGAACGATCGGTGGGATACAGATCTAAGCCAACATGCACCCATCCCATCAAGCCTTCTGGCAACTTCCCAAAGCCTAAAGGTCGGAATCGGAACCCTCCGATGCCGCCTTTATCCCATCCTAACCTTCCTGATGCTCCTCTAGCGTTTCTCGACGAAAAAGCCGAATGCCTAGCCGACAGCTTTGAGGCACAAGGCACGCCAGCACTCAACTCGAAAACCCCGGCACCGACGGAATAACCAACCGCGCATTAAATCCTACCGGAACATATAATTAACATCCTAGTCCCTAATTATAACGCAGCTCTTCCAGGGTATTTTCCAAACACTTGGAAGGACGCTGAAGTTATAGGTTCCTCAAACCCGGCAAACCACCCGCACTTCCCAGTTCTTATCGTCCCATTAGCCTCCTAAAGGGTTTCGGAAAATATATGAACGACTTGTCCAAGCCCGCTTATTAGATTTTTGAAATCTAAAGGGCTCCTACCCTATTCAATTCGGCTTTCGAGCCAAACATTCTTGCACTCACCAAATTCACCGCATCACGGAGAAAATTAAAGTCAGCTAATACGAGGCCATCACACGGGAGCACTTTTCCTCGACGTGCGAAGGCGTTCGATAAGATGGCACGAAGGCTTATATCAAGTTATATAAGCTCGGCGTGCCAGACCGTCTCGTACTCATCATACGAGACTTCCTCAGGAATCGAACGTTCCGATACCGCGTAGAGGGAACCAAATCACACTCGACCGGTCCGTGCCGGCGTACCCCAAGGCTCCGTATTAGGACCAATCTTTTCACATTATATACTAACGACATCCCACAACACCGTCTTGTAGACACCGCCTTATTCTGCAGACGACACCTGCATATACTCAACCAGTAGATGTCCTATCCTAGTTAGTCAAAGACTCCAATCCGCGGCCAATATCCTAGGGAATGGTTCCGGAAATGGAGAATAGAAATAAATCCGCCAAAGCGCGGCTATTTTGTTCACGCGACGAAATCCGTGCCTTCCTTCCAATGTCCGACTCTAGATTGCCCTATCCCTTGGGTCAAACAGACCAAATACCTGGGGTAATCTTAGACAAATCTTGACATTTGGCTCCGGCTAACGCGGGTCAAAAACAGAGCGGCCACGTCTTAGGTCGACTATTTCCATTAATAAATCCTAAAAGCAAGTTTTCCTGCGAACAAGGTGTTGTTATACAAGACAGTCATACGCCCAATTTTAACATATGCCAGTCCTGTCTTTGCACATGCAAAACAATCACACATTGACAAGCTTCAAGCCCTGCAAACTGATTCATGCGCAGGGCCACTGGTGCGGCATTACCGCGCAACATTGACCTGCACCTGGATCTGAAATTGCCCACCATCAAACAATATCTAAAACTAGCATCTATCCGATATTTCGACTCGGCTTCGCAACACCCAAACGATCTAGTTCGGAGCCCGCCGCTTACGAACCAACAATTTCACTCGCCAAAACGAGACGTCCATCGAAGAGCGCGAAACGCGATAACGGATCCGGACGATGGATCTACAATCGTGCAAGCACGTTTTAACTCATTACGCACACAACTTGTCCTCGCCGCCGAGGACAAACTATACACCGTACAACAGATATCGGCATCGTACCAGGCCGATTCTCACCAACCTGATAGGGCGGTTAAAAATCTTCCACTGATAAGTCCTAAAAGCAATTATCGAGCCGAGGTTCGGCCCACCGGGCGCCTCGATAAATGTTGCTAACGGGATAGGCATGGACCTGACCAGCGGCTGGATCGAGCGAGGCTCGGCCCTCTTGGGCACCCTCGATCAGCCGCTTACGGATAAGTGAGCTGCGAGCCGAGGTCCCCTTCTGGGGTCCCTCGAGCTAAGCCACAGAATAGAGGTGAAGTCTTGCACACTTAAAGTTGCACAGCCCTCGAACCCGACGGTTGTAGCGGTTAACTCCACCAACGTGAGTCATCCGTAAAAAAATAATGTGATACACTACGTAAATTTGTAGTCGGTCATATTTCTTTATATTAAACTAATTTACTACAGAGCATTGGCAATATTAAATAAAGGGAACTGAAGAAAAAATGTACCTTATTAAAAAAATGCAAGATATTTTTATATTTTACTGCGCATGTATTAAAAAAAAATAATAAAATAAGTGAGAAGTATAGGTATATTAGTATATCATAAATAATTACATATTTTATAAAATATGACTTTTAATCAACAAAATTTGAATGGTATTTTAAAATAAAACTATAAAAGTACTTTGATAGCCATGTACACGAAATAAAATTTTTCAGTTCTATTTTGTACAAAGGCTTTGCCGTCATTGCTGAAAGTTTCAACGGAATTACCAGTTGTGGTTGGAAAAAGCGCAGTTTTATTAAATGTTATTTCTTTTGCTGAGTGACTTCGAATTAACTTTTGAAACTTAATTTGAATTTTAAGAAGTAAGTTTAGTTTCATAGGAAAAACTGTATTCTAAAGTCGTTTCAAAATATCGTAGTTAACTTATTACTTTTAATTATTGCATGCAGCCCACACTGTAAATTGCAATGATTGCAATCAATTTATTTTGATTTCATTAATATACGTTGAAATATTAGTAAGTATTTGTTTCGATCAGATATAAAATAAAAATTATTAAACGTGATAAATATGCAGCATAGAATATTTTTATAATTGTTTAAATGAATATGAAATATGGAAGAAACGTTATACAAAAAAAGATTTAAAGGTAAACTACACACACTTACATAGGAACGCATAAGCCTATACTACAAAAAGTTCTGTAACACATTTATTGTGAAATATTTTTTCAAGCTAGTTAAGCACTATAAGTCTTTACCTTCAACAGCTAGCAGAGCAGAGCATACGCGGCACACAAGAGTAGACAAACCTTTACACATAAGTCATTGAAAATCATATATGCATATATTTATTTAAACTTTTTGCACCTAGTGTACATAGGCGGACATAGTGCCAAAGGCATTTTCTGCCAGTCAACCTTGGTGTGATGCAAAGGCAAAAAGTGGAAAGAGAGAAAAAATACGAGGTGTATTCAAAAAGTATCGTGAATTTTGTATTTTTTAAAAAAATATTTATTTATTCATGAGTATTTATTGTGCCCCCTTCAAAGTATTCTCCATGAGACTTGTGCCAATCATTTTATTATCTTGTTCAGCTCCTCCTTCTTTCGATGCCGTCTTTGTCTCGTCAAGCGTAGCGTAACGTCGTCCTTTCATGGGCCTAAAAAAAGAAGACGTTCCAAAACACATGCAATCAAAGCAGCTGTCAACAATTAAGTGAACATTCAAAATGGCCGAGCTTGTCGGCATAAGTGAGAGACATGAGTACCAACATAACGCCACAAAAAAAATCGAAATTCGAACATACGTAACCCGCGAAACTTCCAAAAATCGCGATACTTTTTGAACACACCTCGTACATAAATAAATTTAATAATACTAAAATCTATCTTCGCCCATTTCGGGCTACCTGATAGAAAACGGTCACGGATGCCCATGGACATCGACAATATGCCTACCGTAAAACCGATGGCATCTAAAATATTTATTTATTTCACAATATTAAACAGTTTGTATTTAGCATTGCTTATTTTTTCCCTACATATTACTACGTTTACTATTTAGTAAACGTAGTAATATACCAAAATGTTAATTCATTTTTTCTACATATCACGAGTAGTTTTTTATTTTAAACAAAATCAAAAGAATCATTATTGTAGCATGGCATTTTTTTTATTAAAAGAACAAGACAAATAAAAATAATGATTACTGTAAGAATTCTAAAGAATATTATGTTATACATACTAAATATATTTATTTTATTAAATTAATTATCTATAAATTAATTAATTTAATTTGCAGTGAAATTTTTAATTAATTTAATTTAATTAACGTACTTATTGCATTAAGCTATTAGCAACATTATATAAACATATGTATATATTATTTTGTAAAGGGAAGGCAAATTCAGGGTCCAATGTCAAGTATGTCCTGAGAGATTAGCTCCCTGCTATGGGGATTTATTTGAGCCAGATAGTGAAATTCCACGCCCTAGATAGTTACAAAGATAATATTCTAGTGGCTGATTTTAATGAGGTTACAATTAATATAAACATCGTTAATAAACTATTTTATGGCTTTGAGCTTAATAACTTGACTACAACTAAAAAATCTCTTCAAGTTTTAAATAAAAAATATTTTTCTTGCATTTCAAGAGTTTATAGAAATATTAGTATGAACCTATACATTACTAACTTAAAATAACAGATGCTAATAAATACTTTGTTAATTTGTTCTGAGAATAACAAACCAAAATTAGAGAAAATCAAATTCAACAGTAAGCTGTTAATATACATAAAGTCTCTGTCAAACTTATTACTCGTCTTATGACAACATTACTGCTGTTATCTAAGATAGTTTGGTAACATATTGATATAATTTGGTATAACAAATGAGTTAAGGTATTAACTATGATTGAACTATGAAAATACATCCTTTAAGCCAAACCTTATTAAAGCGTAATCTAAATAGATTACATCGTCGTGGGGAGTCATCGTGAGAATTACATTTACCATTGAGTACAATTATATTTAACTTTTAGTTTTCGCGAACGGTAAGTAGTACGAAGGGTGGAATAATTTTTGAATGGATATAAAATGAACTGAAACTGCTCTTTATATCATATATTTTTTTCAGATTATACATTAACTATTCTATATACTTAATAATAAGAAAAAAAAATATTCTTCGAAGGTTTCGTTTAATTTTTTTATCATACATGGAGAATCGGAAAATGGACGCGAATGCTCATGAGGTTTTTATTTATAAAACAACTTATAGCTTATAAAACACTATTAATTATATACGAAATACTTTTAATATACACCTTTAGGCTTTGTTTTAAATCAAGTTGTTTAGAAAAATTCTATAAAATATCGTGTTTTTAGCCGAAACCTAAATACATGAAAATCAATGTACCATCGTGGAAAAGTTATAACAAACGAATATTATTCTAGCAAGTGGCAAAGTGATAAAAGACGGTGGCGTATTTTTGTATATTTACCAACAAATAAAATCATATATATACGTATAGTTGATGTTTGACCTCATAGCATTACTATGCACAGAGAACCAGTTTAGGTATTGAAACAGCAATCTGTTTTGATCGTAATCATCATTACCAGCCAGCAATCAACTGTGGACATGAGCTTTTCCTAATGACCCACCGCTTTCGATATTTTTGACAATCATTTTTGAACAATATTAATAAGTTTTAATTACCAAACATGCCATGCAAAATTATTTCTTTGTATCATGATTTTAAAGAAAATATTAAAGGGACCAGACCGTCAGGTCGATTTAGGCCGTTAACTTTTCCGGAACAGGACTTGGTTTAATTATAAATAATGAACCACTTTTGAAACTGCCTCCGTAGCTAGAGGTGGGTGTGGGATTAGAAAGTGGCGGTCATGGGTTTGAATCCTGCGGGGACCCATACTAAAATTTTAATTTTAAATTTAAGCATCCCACCACGCTGGTCCAATGCGGTGAACTGACTTTGCATGCCCATCCGACGCATGAATCATCTACTTTTCAAACAATTGGGTGATCGGCAATTGCCCGGAACCAACTAGGAAGAAAATGAAAATTTGTTTCCTAGTTGTGTTCTAGTCTAGTTCCCCGAGTCCTGCAAGATTTGAACCCACGACCTGGTTTCTAAAGCACACACCTACACCAATAGGCTACGGAGGCAGTTACAAAAGTGTTCTATATATATATATATATATTATGGCTATATTGTAGGCTGATTATTCAACAATATACTAATTTCTAATGCGGTACTAAGAAAAGAGAAAGCTCGATATTGACGTTTTGTCACACGATCGACCATGAAATTCGGGGACTGAAAATGCTGACTGTAGCTTTGCAAGCCGCTGCCCGGAACGGAATTGACATCGTGTGTGATAAGTGTTGTGCATCTATGATGGTGTTATTGTGTCGAGTGGTTTAAGGCAGTGTTACACATCGACTCGTCCGTACAAGACATCTGGTGGCTGTTGTCCGGGTTTCGTGAGACATTTTAATGTTTTTAAATATAAGAGATGTTCAGTTATTCTTTATTTTTTGGAATTCTAATTGAGTTTGCTAAATATATATACCCTCATGTCCGATAAAAGTTCATTTTTAATGAACTTTCTTAAATAAACTTTTTTCATTTTCTTTTAAACAAACGATACCAAAATAAGACATTGAAAAGGATAACTTATCATCAGAAAAGATCCTAATTACACCTAATTTAAAAGTTTTAAAGTTTGCAACGTGGACAAACCAAAAGTTATTAAAACGTGGATTGAATGTGTTTTTGATATGTAAATAACTGTTTGATCGATTAACTAAAAGTACATAGGTTTTAAATCTTTCTTATGACTATGTAATCGTCTGTAAAATTGTTCAATTTATTAAACTAACTTATTTTAAAAACGATACATTAGAACCACGTCAGTATTTTGCTCGTATAAAAGTAAATGCTTTCTGAAAAACTCATAAAAATCATATCGCTTTAGCTCATTCTGACAAGGATATAAAGTGAATAAGAAAATAAAGTAATATAAGTATTCATGTTCTCTAGCTATCTTTTGTTTTTTTTTACTTTTATTAGCAACTTAATCTTCTTGTTAGTTAACTTTTTTTAATTAAAAAGCAATCTAAAGTTGCCTTTCTTTTCCAAATCATAATAGCTATTGTTAAGAATACAAAAAAACCATTACAATAAAAGTTGTTATATAATTGTTGATCATTTGATATTATAGCTAGAAGAAATAATAAGAAGCAAATTAGGTATACAATATTGTCATTTATATCTCAGTTACTATATAGATTAACCCAGGGTGCATGAAATTTAGTGTTTTTGCTCGAAACGCAACAATTTCTCAAGAAAAACCTTAAAACTACCTATCTAGTTTATCACTTATGAAACGTTTTTAAATAATATAATATATAATATATGGCACATTATTTGTTTAATAATGTATTAAACATGTAGTTAAATGTCTATAAACAGTGATTTCTATTTAGACTTAAACTTTCCTTTTAGTCCTCGTATTTTGCACTTGCGCTGTATTTACATAAAAATAAATTTAAGTAATATTTTTACATTTAATGTGTTGTGCTTACTGTTTCAGCTCTAAAATCATGAAATCTAATTACCTTTTATTTCAAACGTCATTGAGGTAATATAGAAAATTGTTTTAACTTTGTACATGCTGTAAGCAATCATGCCTAAGACAATTTGTGTTCTAAACCAGCCTGCTACTTATTAGCGTGTGCACTGAGCAGAAACTAATTGTTTTTCGTCATTATAACACAGCGTTATTTATACAGAAGATTGCGGAAATAATGAATTTCGCTTTGATATACATCACGTAGCCAATAATAAGCTTGTTGAAATATACATGCGATATTTGATGGCATAATAAGTGTTTGTTTTATTTTTATTACTATGAATAAGAATTTGTAATGTATCATGTTAAATCCAAGAATATGTAGAGTAAATATTAATTTATTATGATAGTGTTTCTTTACTCTAGTAATTATGCAGTCAATGATGCCCTTCAGACTGGAAGACAGTAGTGTTTACAAACTATTGATTTGCGGCATAAATTGGTACAGCAGAGGTACAAACTGAGACAGTCCCTTGTAAGAAGCGACGTACCCCCTCTAAAGCAGAAATAAGAATAGGTACGTAATTAAACAAAAATAAAATGTTAGCTTAATTATGGATAAAGTTCGTTATAAGACAAACTCTCCAGCGTTGGTGGACCTAGCAGTCCATGCCGTCCTGTACGGATCACCCGTGTGGACCGACACCCTTCAGTAAGATTAGTATTGCAGAGATCACAGAGAAGTTGGCGATCCGGTCCGTACAAGGATTCCGGACCGTCTCCAGCGATGTGACGTGCCTGTTGGTTGCCTCCTTGCCTTGGGATCTGGAAGCAGAGTTCTTCGCGTCTTCTGTCGCGAGAAGGCGTGGTCTCGAGGCTGAAGTCCAGCCCCAAAAGAATAGTAATGACGGGGCGCAGACAAGAATTGCAATCCCTTGCTGTACATGAATGAGAGCTGCGGTTTCAGCATCCAAGCGCCGGCAGTCAAACTGCGGAGGCAATACGCCCCGCCTTAGTGTGGTGTCTGAAGAGAAGACACGGCGCCCTCACATTTCGCGCGAAGCAGATTCTTTCAGGACACGGCTGTTTCGGGAGATACTTGTGCCGCGTGAGCGGTAACAGGCACTAAGAGAAATGTCACCACTGAGCCCCTGGGCGGCCGTCATCAAATAGCAAAATTCGAAGTTAAATATTAATCATGTAAAATTTATAATATGTAAAATTTATTGTAAAAACTAACCGTATACTGTTTAGTCCAGACGAGTATATACTCATTTATATACAGCGTTAAATACAAACTTAATGCATTATTCGCTCAGTAGAAAATTTATGTGGCCAACATTTACTTTTATTCAACGTTTTTATACGTTTTTGTATGCTATTTGTATTCATGTGAATACATTTTTCCCGAGTAAATTTCATCTAGATGAAAATGTAACGGCGGAAAAAAATAGTAAAGGTTACTAATAGTTTATTGCAAATGCATAATGAATATCTTACGTTCAAATTAGAGTACAGTAGAGAAAAATTTTATTAAGCAAAATTAAAATAGATAAAAAAATGATTTGATTACTTTAAACAAATAAGTTTACTTTTTTAATTTTTTTTAAAGAAGAATAATTAAAATAGAGATATTAATAGTACTAATAGTAATAATAGTATAATGGAAAATAAGTAGTAAATCACTTCACCTTGTCATTTTAAAATAAGTAAAATACTATTTAGTTTTACTATTTAGTAAACGTAGTAATATATACCAAAATTAAATTCTTTTTTCTACATATCACGAGTAGTTTTTATTTTAAACAAAATCAAAGAATCATTATTATAGCATGGCATTTTTTTTATTAAAAGAACAAGACAAATAAAAAAAATTATTACTGTAAGAATTCTAAAGAATATTATGTTATACATACTAAATATATTTATTTTATTAAATTAAATATCTATAAATTAATTAATTTAATTTGCAGTGACATTTTTTATAGTAAATTTTAATTAACGTACTTATTGCATTAAGATATTAGCAACATTATATAAACATATGTATATATTATTTTGTAAAGGCGAAGGTAAATTCAGGGTCCAATGTCAAGTATGTCCCGAGAAATTAAACTCCCTGCTATGGGGATTTATTTGAAGCCAGATAGGTGAAATTCCACGCCCTAGATAGTTACAAAGATAATATTCTAGTGGCTGATTTTACATGAGGTTAAAATTAATATAAACGTACGTTAATAAACTATTTTATGGCTTTGAGCTTAATAACTTGACTACAACTAAAATAATCTTCAATGTTTTAAATTAAAAAAATATTTTTCTTGCATTTCAACGAAGTTTACTAGAAATATTAGTATGGACCTATACATTACTAACTTAAAATAACAGATGCTAATAAATACTTTTGTTAATTTGTTCTGTGAATAACAAGCCAAAGTTAGAGAAAATCAAATTCAACAGTGTCAATTTCAACAATCAAATTCAGCTGTTAATATACATAAAGTCTCTATCAAACTTATTACTCGTATTATGACAACATTACTGCTGTTATCTAAGATAGTTTGGTAACATATTAATATAATTTGGTATAACAAATGAGTTAAGGTATTAACTATGATTGAACTATGAAAATACATCCTTTAAGCCAAACCTTATTAAAGCGTAATCTAAACAGATTACATCGTCGTGGGGAGTCATCGTGAGAATTACATTTACCATTGAGTACAATTATATTTAACTTTTAGTTTTCGCGAACGGTAAGTAGTACGAAGGGTGGAATAATTTTTGAATGGATATAAAACGAACTGAAACTGTTCTTTATATCATATATTTTTTTCAGTTTATACATTAACTATTGTATATACTTAAGAATAAGAAAAAAAATTATTCTTCGAAGGTTTCGTTTAATTTTTCTTATCATAATGGTGGAAAATCGGAAAATGGGATACGAATGCTTATGAGGTTTTGGGAAATTTTTTTTTTTATAAAACAGTTTATAGCTTATTAATCACTATTAATTAGGGGAAAACGAAATACTTTTAATATATACCTTTAGGTTTTGTTTTTACAATCAAGTTGTTTTGAAAAATTCTATAAAAATATCGTGTTTTTTTAGCCGAAATCCCAATACAATGACAATCAATGTACCATCGTCGGAAAAGTTATAACAAACGAATATTATTCTAGCCAGTGGCAAGTGATAAAAAGATGGTGGCGTATTTTTTGTATGTTTACCAACAAATAAAATTATATGTATACTCGTATACTGTTGATGTGTGACCTCATAGCATTACTATGCACAGAGAGCTAGTTTAGGACTTAGCAAGACAGCAATCTGTTTTGATCGTAATCATCATTACCAGCCTGGGTTAGTCAACTGCTGGACATAAGCCTTTCCTAATGCACGCCACCGCCTCCGATATTTTTTGACAATCTATTTTTGAACAATATTAATAAGTTTTAATTACCAAACATGCCATGCAAAATTATTTACTCTTTGTATCATAATTTCAACAAAAATATTAAAAGGGACCAGACCGTAAGGTCGATTTAAGGGCTCGTTAACTTTTTTGATCAGGTACTTTTAATTATAAATAATGAACCACTTTTGAAACTGCCTCCGTAGCCTAGAGGTGTGGGCGTGTGGATTAGAAAGTGGCGGTCATGGGTTTGAATCCTGCGGGGACTCCATACTAAAATTTTAATTTTAAATTTAAGTATCCCACCACGCTGGTCCAATGCGGGTGAACCGACTTTTTACATGCCCATCCGACGCATGAATCATCTTACTTTTCAGACAATTGGGTGATCGGCCCAAATTGCCCTAAGAAAAATGAAAATTTGTTTCCTAGTTGTGTTCTAGTCTAGTTCCCTGAGTCCTCGCAGGATTTGAACCCACGACCTCCGGTTTCTAAAGCACACCCTACAAAAAGTGTTTCATATATATATATATATATAGATATATATATATATATATATTATGGCTATATTGTGGGTGATTATTCAACAATATACAATAAATACTGCAAAATATACTTAATTTCTAATGCGGGTACTAAGAAAAAATAAACCTCGATATTGACGTTTTGTCACTCTACGATCGACCATGAAATTCGGGGACTGAAATATAGCAGTCAGCTTCGTATAAGCCGCTGCCCGGAACGGAACTGACATCGTGTGCGATAAGTGTTGTATATCTTTTACAGGCAGTGTTACACATCGACTCGTCCGTACGAGACATCTGGTGGCTGTTGTCAGGGTTGCGTGAGACATTTTAATGTTTTTAAATATAAGACATGTTCAGTTATTCTTTAGTTTTTGGAATTCTAATTGAGATTGCTAAATATATATATACCCTCAATGTCCGATAAAAGTTCATTTTTAATAAAATTTCTCTTCAATAAACTTTTTAATTTTCTGCTGTTTTATGCAAATAAACGATACCAAAATAAAGACATGTGAAATAGTGATAACATTATCTAACAGAAAAGATCCTAATTACATCTAATTTAAAGTTTTAAAGTTTGGTAACGTGGACAAACTAAAAGTTATTAAAACGTGGATTGAATGTGTTTTTG
Source organism: Lamproptera curius (assembly GCA_029286875.1). Lineage (NCBI taxonomy): Eukaryota > Metazoa > Arthropoda > Insecta > Lepidoptera > Papilionidae > Lamproptera > Lamproptera curius. Next base: position 730,870 of record JAGSMT010000140.1, read on the forward strand.
ATATGGAAATAACTGTTTGATCTATTAATAAAAAGTACTATAGGTTTTAAATCTTTCTATGACTAGTTATTCTGTCTGTAAAATTGTTCAATCTATGAAACTTTTCATTTTAAAAACGATACATAATAACCACGTCAGTATTTTGCTCGTTTACAAAGTACATGCTTTCTAAAAACTCATCAAAATCATATCGCTTTAGCTCTATTCGACAAGGATATAAATGGAATAAGAAAATAAAATACCATAAGTATCCATGTTCTTCTAGCTATCTTTTGTTTTTTTTTTTTTTACTTTTTATTAGCAACTCTTATCTTTTTTGTTAGTTAACTTTTTTTAATTAAAAAGCAATCTAAAGTTGCCTTTCTTTTCCAAATCATAATAGCTATTAAGAATACAAAAAACATTACAATAAAAGTTGTTATATAATTGTTGATCATTTGATATAATAGCTAGAAGAAATAATAAGAAGCAAATTGGGTATCAATATTGTATTTATAGATTAACCCAGGGTACAAAAAACTTAGTGTTTTTGCTCAGTAAACGCAACAATTTCGCTAAGAAAAAACCTTAAAAACTACCTATCTAGTTTATCACTATGAAACGTTTTTTAAATAATATATTATAATAATATATGGTACATTATTTTGTACATAATAATGTATTAAAACATGTAGTTAATTGTCTATAAACAGTGATTTCTATTTAGACTTAAACTTTCCTTTTTAGTCTCGTATTTTGCAATTTCGCTGTATGTATTTACATAAAAATAAATTTAAGTAATATTTTTACATTTAATGTGTTGCGCTTACTGTTTCAGCTCTAAAAAATCACGAAATCTAATTACCTTTTTATTTCAAACGTCATTGAGGTAATATAGAAAATTGTTTTAACCTTTGTACAAGCTGTAAGCAATCATGCCTAAGACAATTCGCGTGTTCTAAACAGTGCCTGCTATCTAATTAGCGTGTGCACTGAGCAGAAATAACTGTTTTTTCGTCATTATAACACAGTGTTATTTACTACAGAAGATTGCGGGGAATATAAGAAATTTCACTTTAGTATATCTAAAGAGATGGCACATCACGAAGCCAATAATAAGCTTGTTGAAATATGCATGCGATATTTTATAGCATAACACGTTTTTTTTTCATTTGTATCACTATGAATTTAAATTTGTGATGTATCATGTTAAATACTAAGCAAGAATATGTAGAGTAAATATTAATTTATTATGATAAGTCACACGACACATATTCGCTTACTACCCTAAGACATGAGATATTATGTTTCCTTTACCTAGTAATTATGCAGTCAATGATGCCCTTCAAACTGGAAGACAGTAGTGTTTACAAAATATTGATTTGTGGCATAAATTGGTACAGCAGAGGTACAAACTGAGACAGTCCCTTGTAAGAAGCGACCTACCCCTCTAAAGCAGAAATAAGAATAGGTACGTAATTCAACAAAAATAAAATGTTAGCTTAATTACGGATAAAGTACGTTATAAGACAACTCTCAACTCTCCAGCGTTGGTGGACCTAGCAGTTCATGCCGTCCTGTACGGATCACCCGTGTGGACCGACTCCCTTCAGTAATGTTAGTATTGCAGAGATCACAGAGAAATTGGCGATCCGGTCAGTACAGGGATTCCGGACCGTATCCGGCGATGTGACGTGCCTGTTAGTTGCCTCCTTGCCTTGGGATCTGCAAGCAGAATTCTTCGCGTCTTCTGTCGCGAGAGGCGTGATCTCGAGGCTGAGTTCAGCCCCAAAAGAATAGTAATGACGGGCGCAAACAAATTGCAATCCTTTGCTGTACATGAATGAGAGCTGCGGTTTCAGCATCAAGCGCCGCGTCAAACTCGGAGAATACTCCCCGTCTTAGTTTGGTGTCTGAAGAAGACGGCGCCCTCACATTCCGCGAAACAGATTCTCTCACGAAACGGCTGTTTCGGAGATACCTATCCGCGTGACTGGTAGCAGGCACTAAGAGAAATGTCACCACTGAGCCCCTGGGCGGCCGACATCAAATATCAAAATTCGAAGTTAACTATTAATTATGTAAAATTTATAATATGTAAAATTCATTGTGAAAATTAACCGTATACTGTTAGTTCAAACGAGTATATACTCATTTATATACAGCGTTAAATACAAACTTAATGCATTATTCGCTCAGTAGAAAATTTATGTGGCGAACATCTACTTTTATTCAACGTTTTATACGTTTTTGTATGCTATTTGTATTCATGTGAATACTTTTTTCCCGACTAAATTTCATCTAGATGAAAATGTAACAGCGGAAAAAAATAGTAAAGGTTACTAAAAGTTTATTGCAAATGCATAATGAATATCTTACGTTCAAATTATAGTACAGTGAGAAATATTTTATAAAGCAAAATTAAAATAGATAAAAAAATGATTTGATTACTTTAAACAAATAAGTTTACTTTTTTAATTTTTTTTAAAGAAGAATAATTAAAACAGAGTATTAATAGTACTAATAGTAACAACTGTATAGAGGAAAATAAGTAATAAATCACTTCACCTTATCATTTTAAAATAAGTAAAATAGATCCTATATCTACATTGTATATCTGCTTTAATATTGACGTGACAACGTCTAATAAATTGGTTCCAGATAGGGAGGCACTCTCGAAAACTGCGTCAAATCGCCGCTCACGTAACACTCTCCTAAGCAACCATAAGAGAAAGTAAGAGGCATGCGTCTCTCTTATTCGTGCGCAGTTGGCTTCCTTAGGTGAAAAAGAGACAGAGAGAAAGACAACGGCAGTTGATCCTTCTTCCTACTATACAAATGAATATTTACATTACAATCATTCTATCACTAAAAGACGTTGTCACGTATAATTTTGGCCCGTATAGCGATTTTAGAGGCAACAATTTTTTAATTAAGACTTCTGAACGGTAATAATTAAGTTACTTAACAAAAAACTTAACACTCATTTACTACGTGTGTAATTTTATATAATAAGTCAAGTGCGATAAACTTGAAAATCTATTGTATCATTTAAAACACGTCATTACTTTAGCATATTTATCATTAATTATTCTTTTTAATTTTTCTATTTCATTTTTATTCTATTAATATTGAAATATTATGATACAGTATCCATAGCCAATGCTTTAAAAGCTAACATTCTAATACCTATCTAATTAATCGTGGGGAATTTTTAGAGGTAGTAGTGGTCTTCATCTTACAAAAGATCGTCCAGAGAAGTAACATCTGTATCGTTGCAATGCAGTACTACATCAAATAGTGCTATCTTCTCGCTTAAAGGGCATCTATGCCAGCGTAATTACTGAGAAAATGAGACATGACATCTAATTCATCAGCGCGGCGGGCGGAGTAATGGTCTTTTACGCTAAAATTTTTATGGGCAGAGTATAACTTACCATTAAGTGAACATCGTGCTCGACTCTCAGTCACCTTTATCAACAAAAAAAAAGAGTAGCCGTTTCAGGAAATATCTTACTTTGGGTTCAATATCCAAATACGATAAAGTAATCTACGTCATCTTAAGCAAATATGATACATTTTTATAAACATATATGCATGATACTCTGTTGTTTTTAACATTGTTAAATATAAACATAAATTCTCGTTATTAATTTACGTGTAACGTTCTGTAATCTATTATTATTAATTGTTTATAAAATGTTTTCAAATCCACTTCCTGAAACGGATGTAAAATTATATTAAAGCGTGCAACTTATTATTGTTATAGTTTAAAAGTAACGCACGTTTATCCTCAATAAGGAGTTAGGACATAGATAAACGTGTATTACCGATAGAAGCAAAGGTAGCTTCGGTAAAATAAGTTTGCCTTATATATATATATATAAATTCTTACAGTAAACATACATATACTATGTATCATAAGTAAATCAGTATCCGTTAAGCGGATTAGACAACGCTTAATTACAGTTAAACAGTTCAGTGAGGACTAAGATATGTGGAAATAATTAAAGCTTTGCAATATTTGAAACTACATGAAATGATAATATGATTGATACCTAATTATTCGTACCTAATTCAGTCAAAAAAACATTTAATAAAGAGCAGTAAATAGGTGGTGTAAACACGTGATTACAAAGTGACACTAACTTCGTCCTTATGAATCATTCACAACGCCGTTCAGAAAAATAATTTTGGTCATTCTTTTGTTAATGCAAAGACATATAAATAGATAATTTTACTACTATACTTTAATTATAAATATTATTATTAAAGCGAAAACGAAACAAATATCTACATATAACATTTTTCATAATCCTTTGATAATAAATTGCTATATTTCGTAGGATTCGATGTTTCTCAGGAAGAAAAGTTTCGATTTATATACATCGGCTTTCATAAATCTACCTGTGCCACTCAAAGGGAACACGCATTGGGAAGGGCCGAAAAATATATTGCATCATATATATAGAAAAAGAAGCCAATTAATGCGGTTTTTATGGGTTGCATTATATACCTAGCATGTTGCTCCGTGCTCTTGAAATATTCGCTGTACTTTTAAAACTGGAAGGGAACATAGATTTGAATTCTGTGGGTGGATAATTTTATGTTATCGTTGTTTTATTAATTTAAAAAAAAGGACCCACACTCAATTGGAAAAAAGCATAAACATTACTGGACGTATTTATTGTCATCTTTTACAGTATAATTGAAATAATAAACAAAAGAAATTAAAAGAGCGTTAATCCTTTTCAAAATTAATTTATACAATAATAATTACTTACACAATCGTTCTTTTGACAACTTTTTAAATTTATTAATGGATAAATCTTGACCGTTTTCTAGGATTATGTTGTAAAAGCGAATGCATTGTCCCATAAAAGATTTAGATATTATTCGCTGTTATTAGTTGCTGGAAAAATTAATCTATGCTTGTTTCTAGTATTAATATGATGTGCATTACAATGCCTTATAAAATTATTTTTGTATTTCTGCACATACATTAAATTTTTAAAAATATATTGAGAACTAACGGTCAATATTTTAATTTGAGTAAACAACTCTCTGAGTGACTCTTGAAAATTACCAAATTTTACATTAGGGGTCATAAATTTAATATATTTAGTCTTGTTTTGTTGTTTAAAACTAAATGACTGTCACTGAACCAATGCACTACTTTGGAGAGAGTATTATTTACATCGTCATTAATCACTGTATTACATCCGAGTTTATAAATCAAAGAAGTGTCGTTTGCAAATAATATTATCTCATTGTTATTGTTAACTATATGTGGTAGATCGTTTACAAAAACAAGGAAACAAAAAGGTCCAAGAAAAGATCCTTATGGAACAGCCATATTTACTGGGGCCCCAGGAAATCTCTTACCATTCACGTCAACCCTCTGAATTCGATAGCTCAGGTATGAAATCAGAAGATTGAGTGCGGTATTTTTAACACAATAGTGGCATAGTTTCCTGACCAGAGTCGCATGTTGAACACATTCACTTTTGAAAGGTCGCAGAAAATATCAGGCATCCTGCGATGCTTCCCAAGCCTCGATCTACTTTTGACAATCGACACCTGCGTCAGTAGTGGAGCAGCCCCTAGTGAAGCCGTACTGCTTATTATTTAGAAGAGTTTTTCCATAGAAGTGTTTGACTAATTGATCCAATAAAAAAAATTTCAGGGATTATCCTCAGAGTAGGCAGTACTGATATAGGTCTAAAATTATTTGGATCCGTTTTGCTACCCGATTTAAAAACTGGTATAACTTTACTATGCTTCATAAGGTCAGGAAACTCACCCCTTTTTATACCCACATTGAATATAGTTGCTAGGTGCGTTGATATTACATCAATAACAAGCACTGATCACCTTAACAGAGATCTCCATAATGTCTGCCGTTCTTTTCATTTCTAGAGTTTAAAGATTAAGATATCATTGTTACTAACATCAGTAAACTTAAAAAGTTCTGTGCATTCATTGACATTTTCTTTTAAGAGTGACTAGGCAACTGTTGGAGACGATAAAATAGACTTGGTAGTAGATGTAACATCACTCAGCTTCAATTTGATGATCATTAATTTTCAAATTTATTTTATTGTTATCTTTTGTTACTTTTCCGGTTTCATTATTTATTATATTTCAAGTCATTTTGATTTTATCCGATGAATTTTTTTTCTTTTAATATGTAGGGATTTAGCCAAATAACACACTATTTGAATATTTTTTGAATAATATTTAACATATGCTACAAACAATTGGTTGCGCGGGTGCGTGGTCACTCAAGTTTGACAAGTTGTAAAATATTATCTATACACGTTGCAGCAGTCTCAGTTATTCTAGTGGGTTTAGTCCGTTCAATAGAGAGGCTAGCAATATCTCTACGATTTTTAAATTTTAAAGAATAATTAATAAAAACCAAAGAGCCACCACGTATAGTTTTGTCTCTATTAAACAGACTAGCATTCTGGTAATATCCCAAACTAAACATTAGCTGATGATCTTTTAGCCGGTAGCCAGTGCTCAGAAATACATATAATATCAATTTTGGAATTACTAAAGAAAAGTTCAATTTCTAGTTCTTTACTTGCTATTCCTTGAATATTTTGAGGTACCAGATTTAAACATTGTTTATTATTAATAATTTAAAGATATAGATTTTATATAATTAAATTCATCATTAGCTTTTGGGTAGCTATAATTTTTACTTTAGATTAATTGGCCAGGGATAATTTTCGCTGTCTCTAAATTTAATTTAAATTCTTTGGAACAGTTTCCAAATTTTGACTAGTCAAGCTATGCCCTGGCTCAATAGAGTCAGTTAATTGATTAGTCAAATACTCGGCTGTATTATTAAATACAATAACATAGCGAACAAGCTGATTATTTCATATAAAAATGTAATAGATTAAATATATGCATATATAATAAATAAATAAAAGTTGAACCTATCAAATGTCAAGTTACAATCGTCATGTTTAATTATATTATTTATGTCAATTATATGGATTCTTTTCTCATCATTAGAATACCATAAATTTTTAGTTTGTATTATGTAACATATTTAAACAGTTTTTAAACATATATCTATGTGTACTTTCCAGTGGCTGCCTCTTTACATAGGGAAGCGTGAATAAAATTACCTTTTTTTTATAATATTGCAAGTATTGTTTATTAACACTCCCCCTTCTCCCAATTAAAATGATTAAAACAGTGCTAGGGCAATAAGTATCAAATGATATTTAACATTTAACAATAACTTTATATGAATAGTAGAATCAAAAAATATTGGCTGATTTTAAGGTTTAGTAGAGTTATATATCACTTTTTTAATCATAATTATTATTTAGTTAGTTTTTAATAATATATTTAGTAACTTAAGTGCCCCGAATTTTTTTTAATAAATTGATGATTATACATTGGCATTAGCTTTTATTGTAATGGATTGACTGACCATTCGTTTAAAACGTTATCATTAAATTAAGTTTAATTAGTTATAGTCGTTTAAATAGCTTAAAAATACGCATTATCTCATACTATTAAAATCAACAAAAGCAATCACATTTAAATCGGTGACATTAATGTGATTATCCGAAGTAGCTGTAGTAAATGGATATTAGTGAGCAATAAAATGTGAATAAAATTTTATACAATCCTCAATTTGTTAAGCAGCTTCACAAAAAATTTATGTCTTTAAAAAACAAGTAATAAAACCTATTATCTTAAAATGGGTACTGCAGGGTAAGAAATTAGGAAAAATTGTAAAGTAATAAAACGCCATGAAATCCGTACAACAACGTTTCAATTGATGACTTTTAGAAGTTTAACTTTTAATTTATTACGACTTTATGAGAATATAAGTGATAATTATTTCTGTGTATTTATTCTTGCGTTTTGAGGTTATTTGTACATATCAAAAAGCTGGAATCCATTTGAATAAAAGCTTCGCAAGTTTATATGAATGCCACATAAAATTAAATTTACTTCTAATACACATAATTAATGATCATTTTCTTTTGGCTTATAAATCTTGTCTTTATATGCAGATCTAATCACAGTACTTGATGTAACCTTCGTCAATGAATGTTAAGGACCTTTGAGACCAAAAAGTTGTCAAGTAATGGTTTTATTATGTTTTCCCTGTATCGGACTTATATGATATTCAATCACAAAGGAGCCTCAAGGAAAGCAATTCCCGTATTTATGATCCAGTTTACGGCCTATTTCCTCCTGATTGATGGAACGTTAATGCAATTTTATGGACACTAGTTTAATGTTATCGCTTAAGGATTAAATATAAAAAGGAACTGATACGAGTACTACTTTCATTATATTGTTATCTTACGGTAATATAATATTTTTAACCTATAGCTGTTTTATTATATATAAACAATTATGGGCATTGTGTATTCGGTATTTCAATACTAACCAAAAAAGTAGAAGATGAGGAATTAATAAGACACAACTTTGTTATCCTTACTAATGTTATTAAGAGAAAATATTTACATTTTTGTGCATGTTTGTAAACAAGAAACTCTTAAGCTATTGTGTCGATTAAAACTATAAAGCTATTTTCAAAAATCTAAAATAACAACAAAAATAACAACCTTTTTTGTCATAAATCTTGGCACATTTAGTTTACTTGCCCAATTCTGTAATATAGCTAAAGCGTGTCCCATTTTCAATCTGTTTTGCTCCGCTGCTAAAATGCAAATCTTTATTTTTAAGGTAAAAAATTAAAAAAAATGTTTTTTTCCCTTATCACACGGAATAGTTTTGAGTAGTATCTCAGATCAGTAGTAAACTGAGTAGCTACTGAGCTAACGAGACATAACATCTCATAACTCAGGGCGGTGAGCGGATTCATGACGCGTATTCACGTTGCTTTAGTTTTGGTCAGGGCAGGTATCACTTAACACTAGGCCCCCGCGTCCTTTCTACACCTAGCATTTCCTCCCCGCGTAGCAACAGAGCCGGAGCCAACTCCGAGCACACAGTGGCCCACCACCGCCTCAAATAGCCAGCATGCTAGCCAGCCACGTATTGGCTAGGTATAAACTTCATGTTAGATACAAGAATTTAATTAACGCCCTTAAGGCTAAATAGGTTGCGACACCGAACATTAGTCACACACACAAACAAAAGGATAAGTAACACTATCAAAGGCACTGAATTTTAAGAAATTATTTTAGAGTTCTTTCTTAAGTAGACGTAATTTGTAAGATAAAAAATTATTTATCTTCTCTTCTATTCCATCCTCCACTTTATTTCTACAAAATTTACAGTCTTTGTACGCCAATAAGATTCTTTTTTTAATAAAATGGAAAAGTCAATGATTTTTGGTGATTAAATAATTTTTAGTCCCTAAATTCTCGGCTGAACTATAACTTTTGTACATTAATGCCACCATCAAAATCGTAAGCTCTCTGCAGACCTATGTCATAGCTTTTTTTAAAGGCATTTTACACAGTGGCCAAAAAAGTTTTATCTCTTGCTCTTGAAATGACGTCGTTTAAATGCTTTGTAGTCAATTATTCCACGCAATCAAATGTTTTAACCATTGTGATGGAAATTTGTTCACGTTTTACAATGCTAATGTCAGAAGCAATACAATTAGGGATTCTATTTTGTTTTGAATCCGATTGTTGTATGAATTGTGGTCGTTTTTTAAGTTTACTTGGATATACGTATAAATTTAGTATTAATAAACAGTTTTATTTAATTACATGATCTTGTAATGACAATGTTCCAAATTTTGTCAAATAAAGAAAATTGGCAATTAAATTTAGAAGTCGTCTCAGTGAATAAGATGTTGGTTTCTGAATATAAAAAGAAGAATTAGTCTTTACCTGCTAAAATAGCAAATTCAAAAGCCGTGCAAGTAAATTAGGTGTATGTTTCTTTTACTTTTACATGGGAAGAGCAAAAATTTAAGTATCTAACGTACTAGCACCAGTGGTTATACCATTTCGAGACAATGACACATTACTGACGATACAATAAAAAAATACAATAAACATAAGCACCCAGTATCAGGACATATGCCAAAAATTTATGTTTTATCGTATAATAACAAACATCTTGAAACACTTTTCTTCCTAGTTAGAGTAATCACCTATTGCTGACATAGAAAAATACCAATATATTGTTTTGCATAAACAATTAAAATATTTTTATTTGGACAGCATCTATAAAATATTTTGAAATGTTTTAATAATGACGTAGTCTTTTGCAGTAAGTTACTATGTTTTTATTTTTTCATCAAAAAGTTCCGGCCCTCATAGTTAGTCTTCCGTAGTATAAATTGATGGAGATTTCGACTAAAGCTATGAGCAAATAATTTGTGTACATGCACAGTTTAGCGAACATCTAATTTCAGATCTTCACACGATAAATGGTTCGTTAAACCTCGCAGCACTAATTTTCATTTGGAAATAGATCTTAAACTGATGCTGTGCGGTTGGTAAATCATAACATCATATCCTGCAACAGATTTGGGTGACTAGTACTAATAGTTGAAATGTGATTTAACATTTTAAATTAGTATTATTGCTTTATATCGCTTTGTATGTAAATTTTTTTTAAAAATATAATATAGCAGTATTGTACTAAAATTTCTTTAGGTAGTCTTTATTAATGAAATACAAGAGCGATGTTTTAGTACTAGTAGTTTAGTATTCCTATTATTTTAAATAAAGCCGACCACCGTTTTGGAGGGATTACAGCACCGAACCACATCTACAGTGAGACAGGTTACACAGAGCACATGAGTATAATCAGCCCTGTGCATGGTTTTGTGGACTGCAGAAGGCTTGACTCCATCAGACGTGGTCTTCCTCGAATCCTTATGGGGTGCCAACGTTGGCGATATATCGAGATACAGGTCATAACGCCGCCACTATCATATCGCCCGTCATGGTCCGGGGCAGCGGCCCCATCCTATATTCCCCCCTGCACCGGGGGGGGAGGGAGAACAAAATTTTTCCCGGCCGGAGGAATTTCCTCCGGGGAAGGACAGGGGTAAGGAAACCCCACCGGGTTTACGATTCGTCTTGGTGAACCAGGGCCCCAAAAATGGACAAAGAAAAATTATTTCCCCACCCTCCGAAAGCCCCTTTCCGGGCAAACCCGACCGGGGCCAAAGGGATCCCAGAAAGTTGGGGCGACCGGGAAACCCTTTAGCCAAACCCGGGGAGGCCCAGGTTGGGGGCCTGGGCCCCCCAATTAAATCAAATTTTTTTTAACCCTTTGGTATTTTGGGAAATTTCGATGGTCCACAAATTTAAATTCCCGCTTTATTCAAAGGGAGCTAGGGATTTGGGGAAACCCGAAAGAATTGGGTCCCAAACGGGATACCCCAAAACCCCTTTGAAATGAAACGGGGCCGGTCTTGGTTCCCAAAAGAGACCTAAAATAATTGGGATTTCCTTTTTTAAAATTCCTTAAATTTTTAAATAAAAAATAAAATAAAAACATTTAGACCAAAATTATTTTTAAAAATATTAAATAAAAAAAAATTTAAATAAAGTTAACCATGGATATAAACTTCACAAAAATTAATTTAAAAAATAAAAAAAGGAAAATTAAAATTTTGTTAAAATTTATAAACCAAATTTTGTATTTTATTTAAAAAAATAAAAGAAAAAGTGGAAATTTTTACTTTTAAATTTTTTTTTTTTATCCTAAAAAATGTTTATTTTAATTTTGAAAAAGGAAAAAAAAAAAAAGAAAAGAAAAATTCCTTTAAAAACCAATTTTTTAATTTTTTTAAACTTATTTTTTAAGATAAAATTAATTTAATATTAAATGGCCACAAAAAAAATTTTAATTTACTCAAATTTTTTTTAAATAAATTTTAAAATTTTTGAACAAAATTAAATTTAAATCCCCCTTTATGGAAGTTAATTTAAAATTTTTATATTTTGGGGTAATATTTAATTTTTAAATTTTTTTACCTTTTAATTTTAAAAATTTAAATTGGTAAAAAAAAAATTTAAATAGTTCAAAATTTTATTAAAAAAACCTTGTTTTTTTTATGTTTTTTAATTTTTCCTAAAAAATCTTTTTGAAAAAAACTTAATATTTTTAAAACAATTTTCAAAATTTTCCAATTTTTTTAAATTGAATTTTTTAAGTAACTAAAAAAATTTTTTAAATTTTTTGTTTTTACTTTTCCTTTTTTTAAAAAAGTCATTAGATTGGGGGAAACGAATTGATTTAAAATCTATGGGCCAAATTAAAACAATGGTAAAAAAAAATTTAATATTTTAAATAAGGGTTTTTGTAAGTAGAAAATTCTTTTTTTTTTCCCTTTTTAACTTTCCCAAAAGGGAAATGTTCAAGAAAAGCCTTGGTGGGGGCATATTGGTGGGAAACTATTTCCCTGTGATTTTGAAATTTATTCCTTTTGGGAAAACAAAAAAATTTTAAATAAATTGTTAATATTTGGAAATTGCAACAATTTAAGGTTTTTTTAAAAAAACCATTTTTCCGGGGGAAATTTTAAAACTGGGATTTGTAATTTATTCGTTGGAAAAAAATTACCTTGGGAATTCTTTGAAAATAATTTTTGTAAAATTTTAAAAAATTAATTTAAATTCAAAATTTCCCCCAAAAAATCAAATTATTGCTTTAGGAATAGGGGACCTTAATTTCAAAATCCCAAATTTTTTTTTTTTAAAAATGGTTTTAATTTTTTTAATTAAAAATATTTAAATATTGGTTTTTTTATTGAAACTAAATAAAAATAAATTTTTTAAAGTTTAATTTTAAAAAAAATTTAAAAATTTAAAAAAAATTTTTATTTGGTCTAATATTGAATTTTAAAAATAAAGTGGCCCTTAAAATTGGTTCTTTAAAATAATCACGTTTTTTTTGTTTTGGGTGGGGAAAACATTGTTTTTAAATTAAAACAAACACAAATATTTGTTCTTGTTTCAAAAGGTTAATCGTTAAATTAGAAAAACAAAGCCTTGGTTTTTTTTTAAATTATTTAAACCCTTTAAAATCTTGTTAAATTTGGGTTAATTCCTTTTTTTTCGAAATTTTTTTACCCTTTTTTAAAAATTTTGTTAAAAAAGAAACCCTTCAACCCGTTCCATTGGGTTAAAATTGCTTCCGGTTCTGGCCCCAAAATTTCCGGAAGGGGGGGAGTTTTTAAAGCAAGGTTTGCGGCCCCCAATTTAAAAGGCCAACCCCCCATTAATTATTCAAAAGGCACAACCATTTTTTTTAATTTTTTTAAAAATTTTGTTCCGGGCCATTACATGTTTAAAACCCCCAAAGTTCCTAACTTTTCCCTTTCTTTTCCGTTTTTTGCCGCCCTCCTTTTTCCAATTTTCCTCATCCCAAAAATAAAAAGGGAAGGCCCCTTTGGGTAAAATTTTTCCCGGGTTCTAAACCTTAAAAAATTTATTTTTAAAAAAAATTTTTGGTTTTTAAAGTTTTAATTTACCATAAACCCCTTTCAAAACCCTTAAATTGAAATAAGGAGGTATTTACCCCTTTATGATTTTCAATGGCTTAAAATTTCCGGGTTGTTGGGGCCTTAAATTCCCCGGCCAAATGGACTACCTTCCTATATATTTAATAAATTGGCTGCCAAATTTAGAAACCGGGAGCATAAATTATAAGCTTAAAAAATTTTATTTGGAAAAACCATTTTCCTCCCTTTTAAAAAAGAAAATTTTACCCAAAAAAAATTTTTGGAATACAAAGTATAAAAACAAAATTTTTTCATTGCCTCCATTTTTTTAAAACTAAAATTTTACGGTTTTAAACAAAAAAAAATTTTAAAAATTAAAATTTTCCGTCAAAAGGAAAGGAAATTCCATTCCAAGGGCTTAAAAATTGCCCCAAAACCCCAATTGGCCTGTGTCGATCCAAAAACCCTAAATATATAAATTAAAAAGGCCATAGGCCCATTTTAAAACTTTATGATGACATGCTAAAATTAAATTTCCTTTTGTTTAATTTAAAAATTCCCCAAATAAACCAAAATGGCCAGATTTTTACATTAAACCCCAAAATTTATGGTATTTTTGACAATAAACATTTTGTTTTCCAATAAATAAAAAAGTTTTTAAAATTTTTTTGGAAATATCACAATACCCGGAATTAATTTTCACAAATAAAATACATTAGTAAAATTAAAAACAAATGGAAAACGCCCCAACAAAAAAAAAAGGGGAAAAAATGCCTTTCATTGTTAAGGCTTTTTTCCGGGTCTTTTAACGAACAAACTTCATTTTTTAAAGCGGTTTAAAATTTTTAAAATTTTTTATTGCAACGAGCGTAAAGGATAACAATATTGTAATGCATTGAAAATCAAAATTAATGAAAAAGAAGTCACGCCCCACATCCGACGACTACGTTCATCTTTTTAAAATTCAAACAACAAGCTACACACAATAAATTTAATAATATTACAATATTGCTTTTACATTTCGTCTTTATAATTAATGCATTTTGTAAAATAAAATGCAACAATAAAGTTAATTCAATACTATTATATAAAATTATATTTTCTTATCAGAAAAGAAACAGAGGGTTTATTCATTAACGACTTATTGCTAAATAATCTCGGTTTTGATGCAATATGAAGTAATGTAACTCCAGATAATGTTGGACCAGCGTGGAAAATATGGTCCAATAACATCCTAATGGAAAAGGCATGCACTAGGGAGGCTTATTTCCAACAGTAGACTAACAGGTGATGATGATAGATGATACAAGTAACGTAACGGTGCTGGAGGCGTTACGTTACATTGTCATCATTATCATCATCAGCTATCGGTGTTGGAGCGTAAAAGTAGGTTATACTTATACGTATAAAGCTGGTATTAATAAACAGTTTTATTTAATTACATGATTTTGTAATGACCATGTTCCAAATTTTGTCAAATAAAGAAAATTGGCTTTGTACATACTTGTGATAAATGAAAATTCTGTGTTTTGCATTTTTATTAAGCTCTATGGGCTTATAAAGATGCACATTCCTTCTCCATTAACACATATAACGAATTAATTATAATTGATACCTAGATTCATTATTACTACAAGTAATTTAAAAATAATAATATTGTTAGTAATTATAATTAATTATATCGTTATCAAATAAATATTAATAAGACGCTTAAAACTTTTTTTGAGGACTACTTTGTTTATGATCGTATGTCCTGTTCTTTTATTAAAGTACTGTTTCCTTAATTTGTTAACTATTTAAAAGAACATTTGTAGCATTAATAATTTTAAGTTTGCTCATGCCTACAATGTTGTTCACAGTCTTTTTTATTATACCATATAAATAAATATTGAATTTTACATCATCATCATCATCAGCCTGTGTTAGTCCACTGCTGACATAGTCACGTCACCGCTTCCGATCTTCGGCTATTCTCATCCAGCGCACACCGGCCACTTTGCGAATGTCGTCACTCCATCTTGCCGCAAGGCGTCCTACATTACGTTTGCCGAGCCTCGGTCTCCACTTAAGAACTTTTCGACTCCAGCGGTCGTCAGTCTGCGGCTTATATGATCGGCCCACTGCCACTTAAGCTTACTAATCCGGTGGGTTATGTCGGTGATTTTGGTTCTCTGAGTGAAATTTTCACCTGTCTTAATTTTTTAATCTGGGCTAAAATAAATATGAATGTTATTACTCAGCCAATTCTTGGTTTATCGCTCGTTAAAATATACTAACCAATTTTCAAAGTAACGACTAAAGTAACACGTTAGTCACAGAAAATATTTTACTTATCATATATTTTTGAATTATACAGTACAGAGTTGCCTAGCCAAAGCAATTTCATGCAATGCATTAGTATTCAAGACAGTCAAACCATTAAATTAAGCGAGACTTGAACTGAATACCTTTCTCAAAAGTAATCCTTCTAAATTTCTTTATATTAAATTCGAAACATTTTTTATTATTTTTCACGTCAAACAAAACAAAAAAATAAATATTTCATCCGTTTTATTAATAGAACTTTAAGAATAAGGTGTATCTAATACTAAAAGTGTTTGTAGCTTTGATTAAGCAATAGCTTCGGTAAATATTATTACAATTTTTTACAATTTTCTTAATTTCGTACGATCTTACGCTATATTTTAAAATTCTACAGAAAATACTGTTCTGCTTATTCTTACGTTTGTACAGAAACCTAGATTTTATGCATTGAATGCGATTTCAAACAAACTGAACTCGTAGCAAATAGCAAATATCAAACAGAAAGCTGCATTCGTAAACTAGGCAAAGAGTTCAGTTTATTGCACTGAATAAATATCATATTGATAAGAAATATAACATGTAGTTTGGATTATTTTTGTTTGCTATGCAATAGACGAGTGTTATGTATGGAGATCTCTTTAAATGCTTGATTTTTATCATAAAAATCACTAGACCAAGTATTTTTTTTAAAGCATAGAACACAGTAGGAATAAATAAAAAAATGTTTCAATGAATAGGTATGGTTAAAAAATATAACTGTATTACGAAACCAAAAAGGCTGCTCATACAATATAATCAAAGTCAAAGTAAAAAATTAACAAGCACAATGCCGTAGCATATAAACTTTAAAAAAATGTTTAAAAGATTAAGTATCAATTAATTGTTAGCATTATATATGCATTAAAATGTGCGAAACTTTGAGATTCTATACGGGGATATATAACCCCGTATAGAATCAAAAATGAAGAAAAGGGATTTGAAGACTAAAATTTTGATCCACTACTGCAAGCGAAAACATTCGTAGATTTAAATTTTGTAGGATAATTTATGAACTACACGCGGTTGTTCAATTTAACTAACTACTAGTGAGGGTAACATTTAAATTAAAATTTCCATTTGGATAACAAGTTCTTTTAATAAAGTGACTGTTTGAGTATAAATCTTTATTTATTTGTTTCTAGTAGATGTGTGCTTATTTTATTTGCCCAATTTATTGTATTTAATTATGATAATAAAACAATTTTTAATATCTAATATCTGTTTTTATCGATTGCTTTGCTTACACTCTATTTTTCAACTTCTCAATACATCTCGAGAATTGCTCATATGTAACAGAGTTTTAACACAGAATGATCTTTAAATAACAGCTTCTGCAGATTTTTGTTTCGGACCAAACAACTTCCGTTATAATCAACAAGTCCATAGGAAATAGGTCAAACGGCAACATCCTTCGGCGTAATATTAGCAAACAGTCAGTCTTTAGTTATAAAATCAAGTAAATTTAGAAGTCGTCTAATTGAATAAGATGTTGGTTTCTGAATATAAAAAGAAGAATTAGTCTTTACTTGCTAAAAATAGCGGATTCAAAAGCCCTGCAAGTAAATTAGGTGTATGTTTCTTTTACTTTTACATGGGAAGAGCAAAAAAAAAAAAACAAAATACAACAAAACATTTGCACCCAGTATCAGGACATTATGCCCAAAAAAATTGTTTATTTGTTATCATGTAATAACAAACAACGTGGGGGAAACACCTTTTCTTCCTAATAAGAGTAATCAGCCTATTGCTTACATAGAAAAATACCAATATATTGTGTTTGCACATAAACAACTAAAATATTTTTTATTTGGACAGCATCTATAAAATATTTTGAAATGTTTTAATAATGACATAGTCTTTTGCAGCAAGTTACTTATGCTTTATTTTTTTCATAAAAAAGTTCCGGCCCTCAAAGTTAGTCTTCCGTAGTATAAATTTTAATGGAATTTCCGACTAAAGCTATGAGCAAATAATTTGTGTACATGCCACAGTTTAGCGAACATCTAATTTCGAATCTTCGCTTACGATAAATGGTTCGTTAAACCTCGCAGCACTAATTTTCATTTGCGGAAATAGATCTTAAACTGATGCTGTGCGGTTGGTAAATCCTTAACATCATATCCTGCAACAGATTTGAATGACTCGTACTAATAGTTGAAATGTGATTTAACAATTTTAAATTAGTATTATTGGTTTATATCGCTTTGTATGCAAAATTTTATTTTTAAAAATATAATATAGCGGTATTGCACGTAAAGATTTCTTTAGGTAGTGCTTTATTAATTAAACACTAGAGCGATGTTTTAGTACTTGTAGTTTTAGTATTCGTATTATTTTAAATAAGCCCGACCACCGTTTCGGAGGGATTACAGCACCAAAGACCACATCTACACAGTGAGACAGGTTATACAGAAGACACATGAGTATAATCAGTCCCTGTGCATGGTATTTGTGGACTATGAGAAGGCTTTTGACACCATCGAGACGTGGTCTTTCCTCGAGTCCTTATAGAGGTGCCAACTTGATTGGCAATATATCGAGATACTGAGTCTGTATAACGCCGCCACTATGCTGTCATAGTCCGGAGTGGGCAGACAGAGCCCCATACCCATATATATCCCCCTGCACCGCGGTATGAGACAGGAAGGAGTCATGTCTCCGAAATTGTTCTCCGCTGCGCTGGAGGATATATTCAGGGCGCTCAACTGGGAAGGACACGGCATAAATTTGAACGGCGAGTACATCTCACATCTGCGATTTGTGGACGATATCGTCATCATGGCTGATACCGCAATGGACCTGCAGAAAATGGTGCAAAGCCTAGGTGAGTCTACTGCACGCATCGGTTTCCGGATGAACCTAGGTAAAACCAAGGTCATATTCAACGAGCACGTTGATCCGGGACCGATCACAATTGATGGCACCTCCCTCGAAGTAGTTTCGGAGTACGTTTACCTAGGGCAAACGCTAGAACTAGGTAGAAACAACTTTGAGGGGGAGGCCAACAGAAAGATTCGGCTGGGCTGGGCCGCTTTTCCATCCCACAGTGCCTGAAATCGAAAGTCTTCGATCGATGCTTTCAACCCGTTATGACCTACGTTGCCGAGACTTCGACCATTACGGTTCGACTGGTCCACAAATTTAAAGTCGCTCAGCGCCATATCTCATGGAGAGGGCTATGCTCGGAGTATCTCTGAAGGACCGCATCAGAAATGATATGATCCGTCAGAGAACCGCAGTCACCGACACAGCCCACCGGATTAGTAAGCTGAAGTGGCAGTGGGCCGGTCATATAAGCCCCATAACTGACGACCGGTGGAGTCGGATAGCTCTGGAGTGATAGTCGGATAGCTCTGCTCTGGAGTGGTGAAAACCTAGGCTCCGCCTTCATTTTCGAATTTTTAAAGTAAAGACAAATAAAACATTCATATTTTTTCATTTCACCGATTCACTTTAAATTACATTTAAAATATTCCTTAAATAAGAAAAAAAATTAAAATACAGGTTAACTAGTGGATAGGTAAAACTTCGAGAGGACATAGAAACGTCGGGAGTATTTCAAAAATAAATAAAAGTGATAATATCTATTATGTCTATGTTTGATTATAAGAAGTATTAACGTAGATGAAAATTAAGTAATCTTTGTGATAAAATAAAAGTTAAAATAACTCGGCAATAAATGATGCGATAATAATTTACTAATAAATTTTGTATATTTCCATTATCCTAAAATATTGTATTTTACTTTGCTGATAAGTAAGAATAGAAAGAAGAAGAAGTTAAGAAGAATTCCTTACAAAACGGTTTCTAATTGTTTACATCCTATATTTTATTTAATGATCAAATTTATAATTCATACTAGGATAATGGCTTCAACAAAACTAAAACTATTTAATGTACATCATGCCTGCTCTTTATACTCCGACTATGAATTTTGGAATATACTCAGCGCATTTTAAACATGATTTGCGACTCCAGCGCTAGTAGGGAATGTATAATTTATATTATATTTTTTTGATGATAAGCCTACGGGTAATAATATTTAATAGTTATTTAAATTTTCATACTTTAATTTTAAATAGAATTATAAGGTTGCGTATAAACAAAAACAAACGTTCACTAAATATCGCTTCCCGAAACAGTTGTAGTTCAGAGAAACAGACGCTTGTTTTTATTATGTTTTGATCAATTATTTCCTCAATATGCGCTCAAACTTTCCTGTGTTAACATGAAACGTCTACCATCATTTTTATACATTTGTATACAAATTCCTTACATATTTTTTTTATCTAAATCTAAGAACTTGTTATATACGTAACGGATAAAAAGCTTTGTTTTACTATTTTTTTGTTTATATACATTTGCTTTTTTTTAATAAAGCCTCATTCAGTACTTAAAAGAGAAGAAATTCGTATTTTATACACCTGATTTAAATGCATATAGGTACTAAGTTCCCAAAGCAATACGCAGTGCAGAAGTTTTGCAACTATTGTTGAAAATCTAAACGGGTTTTTGTGTTGTACTGAGAAAAAGTTTTATTTCTTTCAGCATTTTTACTTTTACCTTTCTAACTTTCTGCTCAAAATGGGAAATTTTCAAGGTAAAGACTAACTTGGTGTGAAGACATAACATGGTAGATAAACATGCGTACTCCTGTGCCATATTTGAAATTTATTCCATTTGTGTTATAGCACAAAAAAAATTCAATTAAATTTATATGTGAAATTAAATGCGTCATATAGTATATTTGAAATTGCATACTAATATTTTAATTGATTTCGTTAACAAACAAGTGAACACTTGTTACGCAGGGCTGATACTAAGTAATAACTGGGCATGCTTCGGTCGTGTTACATCATTGGCAAGATTAGGCAAAGCGCCCATGATACAACAGCTGAGTATGCATTACCCGAAAATAATCGTTGGCGATACAACGATACAATATTTTTACAATAAGACTCTCACGATGCAAATACCGACGAAGTTCACCGAAATGGCATCAAACGTGACGTGCTTCGGTCATAATCAGCCCGTGGGACCATGTAGACTCGCGTTCATTGATCCAACTTCGATCGATAATCATTAAGTTAATATTAATATGGTATTGTAATTTTCGTTCTAATTAAAAATATTCTGGAATATTGGCTTTCGTGACCTTCGATTGCTACGTATAAAACTCATTTATTAATGTTTTGAAATGACGGAGAATGGAAAAAAAATATTAAAAAGTATTTATAAAATCTAAAATTATCCCTACTCGTTGCCGTCTCCGACTGATACACCTGACATTTTATATAGAGAGTGAAATGATAAAGCCTCTTAATTAATTAGAGATTCTTATAAAAATAGACATTATCGTTATTTTTTTTTTTTTGTTTGAAAACATTGCTATTTTTAACATTAAACATCATTTTCTTTTTTACTAATGCTATATTTGTATCAAATATCCTTGTATTATTGTCATGAATATTTTATTAGTATATTATATAAAAAACATTAAAAAAGTTGCAAACCATAGAAACCTGCTTTCCACGTTCCATTGGAAATTAATAATCACGTCTATCACGGTAAATCTAGTGCCACTTAGGAATTAATCAACGGACTTATTGGCAGTGGGAAAAGCAGAATAGCTTTAGACAAAGGCTTAGTAGTCAGTGCCACCCTAATTCTAAGATGTCTGAATCGCTCTATCACTTGAATTATCTACCAAACGGGCACAACCACTTTTTATTGTAATTTTTTGTAAAACATAAAATTATTGTTCGCGCGCATTACTATGTTGCCTAACACAGCCGCAAATTGGTTACGCAATAATCTTCCTTCCCTTTCTTAATATACCGTTCTTTGCGCCTGCCCTCCTTTTTCCTTTAATTTTTCCTCATCTCGCGAATAAAGGAGGGTAAAAGGAGAATACTTCATGACGCGGTCGGCGGCTAGCGCTGTCGACAATTGCCTTCGGGAGTTCCTACGCAACGCATCATATTTTAAAGTCGCGCGACGCGAATGGCCAACGGTCCTTTCTAATAGTTTTAAGTTTACCGCGAACCCCAACCACATCAACGAAGACGCCTGCAGCTGTGATGCCATAATAAGGTAGGTAGGTATTTATCCTTCCTATTATCGCATTTCCAATCCGGCTTCATAACCACGTTGTCCGAGCCGGATTACGCACATGGTCCTTCGAACCCCATTCTCGCTTCTGGTCCTTAAATAGGATCTACCATATCGCCGTCACTCGAGCTAGTTGGTCCAATCAAATTAGCTGCCGAAACTTCACTGACGACGCGCCCGCGCACGCAATTATAATTATAAGTCTTCTATAGAATCAATACTTTATTCGTGAAGAAAACCAAGGTTTCTTCGATTCTATACACATTTACAGAGAATGTGTTCTGTACGCGTAAATTAACTTTCATATGATCACTACATAGAATAAAACAAAGTCACTTTTGCTATCTGCCCGTCCCTATGTATGCTTCATTCTTAAAACTATGTAACATATTTGAAGCGGTTTTAATAGACAGAGTGATTCAGAAGAAAGGTTTACAATAATAAGTCGATCGAAAATTTGGTCCGATGACCTAATTGTCTGAAAAGTAAGACGATCCATGCGTCGGATGGGCATGTAAAAAGTTGGTCCACCCAACAATCCACATTGGACCAGCGTGGTGCGATACGATCCAAAAAACCCTAAATGGATAAGGCGTAAATTAAGAAAGGCCTATGTCCAGCAGTGGATTAAACAGTTTGATGATGACGATGATCTAATGAGATGTAAATATTCACATATTTTTGTGCTTATATTGCGAAGACTGGCAAGCCTCCCCGATATAAACCAAACTAATGTATCACAGTATTTTACACCTTAAAAAGACCAACCAAAAAGTCCGAGATGGTATATGTCTGCTACCCACAATAATCATTTTGCTCTTTCAGAAGTAAACTCCAAAAAAAAATATGTTTTTACTAACTAAAAAATGACTTTCTGTAGTAGTGATATTCAGTATCAGCATATCACCCGTGCGAATGTATTTTTCACTACGTAAAATGAAAATACTATTCAGAATGAAAACTTAAAACAGGAATGGAGAAACGTAACCCCAACTAAAAAAGAAACAATGGGGCTTCATCAAAATGACCTCAGTTGCATTGTATACCGGCGGCATTGTTGTCTGCGATTACTTTACAACTTGAATTCATTAATCAAAATTACTAGTTATCATAAATGCGGTATTAAGACATTTCTTAAAAAGTTGCCTCTTCACGCGATGACATAAATATAAATAACCAATTTATGTCATTTTTAAACCTTTAAATATTACGGGAAAACTAAATATTTTAAGCAATACGTCATAAATCCCTATGAAATAAAGTACCTTAAATACATTACACAGTTAATACAGATATGTAGTGCACTTTGCAACATAAAATTTATATTAATATTTTAAAGATATTACATATATCAGCATTGTTTCCTTATAAAGCCGAAGCAGATCGACTAACTAAATTATGTTTGAAAATCAACGACAGGTCAAATATATCATCTAAAATACTCGATGTAACTAAGCACCATATTGCATCCGTGAATACAAGTGAAATTTGACTATATCAGAATCATATGACCGAATTCAAACAGAATATAACCATTTTGTGAAATATAAGCGGATAAAAACGTGCGCTTTGCAAGTGTGCAAGTGTAACTGTATCGCGGTTTCTGCTAACTAGTGTCCGACCGAACTTTCGGTTTCGGTTTCGATTTCGGCCGAGTTTCGGCCACAGTTTCGGTTTCGGCCAATTTTGGCCGAAACTTTTGCCGAAACTTTTGCCGAAACCGAAACTGGTTTCAGAAGTGTTTTCAGTTTCAAAATAGTAGCGAAAGTTAAATGTATCATTGCTACAATCGATCTCAGATCAGTCGATTTTAGTTCAGACAAACATTCCAAGTTTGACAAAAGAAATTGATGATTCTTTTAGAAAGACGAGTAGGAAACAAGTAGTAGTGAGAACAAAATATATTCACCTTGGTAACCAAAAAATAAATACAAATAATACTGGAAAGCGTAGCTCAGATACTTGTTGTGTTAATAAATAAATCTTCTAGTCTCTTTACTTTTTTTCTGAATGTAGTCATTTGTTTGCTATGTGCGGCGAAATGTTCTCGAAAAAAGAGAAAACCCAAGTTCGATCTTGACATTAAAAACCACTGTTATAAAAAGTTAACAATGCAAGAGATTTATTGCGGCTCAAAGGCAACATGAGAAGAGTCTGCTCCGTCATAATCAATTGTCGCAAAGTTGGCTTCTTAATTTCGAGTAGGGACAACGTACACGGAAGACAAACATAATCAACGAACGTAATCAACCAGAAATGCTCGTTTCGTGGATTAGGTATCAATTACCATCTGATACCTAATCCACGAAACGAGCATTTCATAAAGAGGTACTCGACGCATATTCACACAAATTTTAAATATGAGAAAAGTCTCCACATGATGGGTGCCGAGAATCAGAAACAAAATCGACTTAACAATTCGAAGATATCGTTGGACAAGTTGTAAAAACTTTAAATCTAGTTTTGTGACAATGGACGAAACACGGGTTTATCCCGAAGGATCTGCATGCCGTGGCCGTGTTATATTGCCTGGCCAGGGTATAGCCTCAATATTTTGGGACTCAGAAAGGATATTGTTGATTGATTACCTGTTGCGTGGAACCATCATTACAGATTATGCAGCTTTAATACCGAGGTTGAGAAATGCCGTCAATGAAAAAAAAAGAGGCAAACTTTAAACGGGCGAGCTGTTTCATCTTGACAACGTACCGGCGCATAGGTTGGCATTAGCGATGGCCACCGTTCAGCATGCTAGCGTCGAGCATTCACCAGATCTGGCGTCTAGCTATTTTTCATCTTCTCTCCAAATTGATACAATACTTAAGAGGAAACATGTGTTTAAATTATATACAGCAAGTAAACGATGCCGTGGAGACCTTTTTGCAGGACCAAGACAATCCATTTTTTAAAGGATTTAAAGCATTGGAAACTTGGAACGCTGGACTGGGTGGTGTGTTGGTGGACTTGGAGATTATGTAGAAAAATAAATAATTAAGCTATCATAGTCATTATATTTTATCTCATTTTTACAACTTTTTGATCTCGGATGATGATGAACCTCGGAACTACAAATAGAAATCAAAGTATTAATTATTTTATTTTCAATTTTATTGTCAATACTTAGTCTTTAATGCAACAGTCATAATTATTAATTAATTTATTAATAACTCATATTGCTATAAGAAGTTTATTTGAAAAAAAAATGATATATTTTAAATATTTATGTTACATAAAAATATTATTAGCAACTGAAATAAACGATTACCACACGATTAATATACCGTCTCCATTCCATGAGTAAAATTAAGCAAAATAATAGGCATAAAAACTCCATATTTTAGTATTTCAAGAATTTTTATACTTGATCAGGTGAGTTTCGGTTTCGGTTTCGGCCAAAACTGAAGCCGCGGTCGAACTTTCGGTTTCGGTTTCGGTTTCGGCCGGTTCGGACTCTACTGCTAACGCATTTTGAATCACTGATTTCTTTTAAATTTCTAATATATAATAAAAAATCTTTTAGTGCATTAACTTTTATGTGATTTTAAGCTATATTATCTTAATTGAGTTTAGAATAGTTCTTATTTCACAATTTTTAAAAATGTTTACATTGCAATGCTAATTGTGGTTTATATTCAAGACATGATATGTTTTTGCGGATTTTATTGTTGGTAAATTTAAGCTGTACAATTATGCAGAACATAATTTTAGCCTATCTCTTAAAGCCGATTCAATTTGCAATTTCATCGCACGAGGTTGTAATTTCAACGCTGTAATTTCCTTAATGTCATAAATACCTATTGAGCTACATACATATCACAAAAATGGGACAAAATGATAGTCGAACCCTTTTATTTAAAGAAGGAATGAACAAAATTGGAGCACTAGGAGCGAAGTAACGAGGTAACATATTATATTAAAAAAGCATACGCTCGAATTACCTTCTTCTTTTGGGAATTCGGTCATTAAATTATACTGCAATAACCCTAAAAGGGATGAATGTAATAACTAAAAGAAGAAATGATAACAGAAACTGCCTAACATTTTACGGAGAAGTTTTGAAGTCCATTGTACCAGAAAATACATTCGTTACATTAACATAACATGAAAGTAATCAAAGCAAAGCATAAAGCAAAGTGAATAAAAAATGATTTTTCTGTGATTTTTCTCTAACAACAAAGTGTCATATCTATTGGCCTCCGAAACATAATAGACCCAATTACTATTTGTATGCAACGGAAGTACGGCAAAATTGTATCTTTTGCTGAAGGCGTCGATAACGTTAATAATTTTGAGGGACGATAACGGAACCTCAGGTAATTTTAAGTCACCTCAAAAATCTCTTGCATAAAATGGTTTACTAAAAAAAGATAATTTTTTAAATTATGTTTATTAGTCTACAATACTAGAAATAGACCCTCCATGAGATGAAGTGACGTCCGTGCAAATGTGCAGGAGGTCGGTTTATGCTAGTGGGACGGAATTGTACCCCTTGGCGACTGATGGGGAACAATTCTTCAGTGGGCTTTGACTTTGCAGACTTTGTTATCACCATCAGCCTGCGTTAGTCCCCTACTGGACATAGCCCTCCTCCAAAGCACGCTATCTCCAATAAAGGGTTCTTGGACCGTATCCCACGCTGGTCCAAAGCGGGTTAGTGGGTGGACCGACTTTTTACATGCCCATCCGACGCTTACATCAGCTTAACTACTTTTTACTTTAGCCAGTATTTCGACATTTAATCTTAAAAGTTATTATGTATATATAGGATTGAAGTGTATAAATTGAAAGGGTAACATTAAAATATAAAATCCAAATTCACAAAAGTTCCCCAGGAAGTGAGGATTTAGTAATCCAGCATAGGTTCAAAATTGTTAAAATTATAAACCGCTCTCGTACAAAATAAGTTCTCGATATTTACTTTAATTGTCTGTCTGCTTACACATGTTCCTAAAAAAATTAAACCTGTTCAGACATCCAATGTACGCCTAATACTGCCTTATGCTAAGTCATCACCAATACTGGACGTTTAAACAGGCATCTCGAAGATGCATTGCACTTAGATTACTTTGCCTCGTCTATCAACCTGAACACCGCGAAATTGTCACCAAAGGACCAAGTCTTCTCTTAGACATTGATAGCCGAGTTTTAGTTGCAAAAAGGTCAAGACATTGATTATAAATATTGCCGATTGCCGAATCTCAATTGCTTCCTCAACTCTTTACAAAGAATCAACGACGTAGTTATGTCCAAGTTGGCCGCGGAAGCAAATATAAGTAGATTACACTAATCTATTTGTCTTATGCTTAGTTCATTTATTTTTTTGACGAATTTAGCACACGGTTTTACGACATTATGCCATTGGTTATATTTTGTATACCTTGTACCTTGTTGTTGGTATAAACTAAACCTAAACGGTAGGGGCTAGTGCTTTAGAAACCAGAGTGTTCGAATTCTACGAGTACTCAATTACTTTCTAAGTTTTTCCTTATTTGGCCAGGGCAATGCGAGCAGATAACCAGCAAATAAATATAATCTATTCATCGAATCGGCAAGTAAAAAGTCGGTCATGCACCTGACCTCTTTCCGGTCTTGTTGGTTATCCGTCCCAAAAGACTGTGTTAGAGCGTAAGCGTACGCTTGCTCTATAATATCTGAAATCGGCTAAAACCTCCAATCTATGGCGAACATAAATATCATCATCAAACAAAAGTGGATTTTGACTGTCCATTAAACAGTCAAAATCCACTTTAAAGTCATCGTTAACAGAGATTCCGTAATTAATTACGCTGTAATAAATTTCTTTAATCGTTTTACAAAATCTTTCTTAGTCTTATTTATGTACAGGTATTATATTAAATATTTGGAATGTTGGTTTTTCTGTAAGTCTTATAAGGCAGATGTTTATTAGTTTATTTTACTTTATATTACTTTTTAAAATGATCTAGAAATTTCTTTTAAGTTATATTTATTTTAGTAATAACACGGTTTCCACCATATACATCCACCGTGTAACAGGTATCCACCTGTCATTACTCTAATTAACTAACCTGTAGAAAGTCTTCGACAACAAATTTTACTCCACGATCAGGAGCATGTGTCTGTGTTAATAAACGGAATAATAGTCGTGGTAATGACATGAAAAATGTGTGGGTTAGGCTTTGATGCGTTGTAGCACTTCTAATTAAAAGAACTTTGATATTAGAATTGACAACAGAACATTAATTGTAAGTGTTGTGCCTTTAACATTTATGTTCCGTTGTCAATTTCAATTCATTTAAAAATTTATTAAATAATTTTGTGTTCATTTCTTGTTGTTATATATAGCAAGATTATTAGTAGTCGTAACAAGAAATGTGTAAACGTTAAAACTGTCTTCACATTCCGTAAGCTTACTTAGAAGACTTTTTCCTGGTAGCGAATAAATATTTTCTGTTATCACTTTTGATCAAGTGACACGTATGTGATCAAGTGACATATATGGGGTGTCAGTTCCTTTTATAGATAGCCGTATATTAACGGTTTGGGAACTACGGCGATGAATTTTGGCAAAGTAGGTGAACAAATTTGTGTGTTTCTAGTTAAATATCTTTACATCTCTGTAGATTTTTCCGAATTTATGTTATAAAAAACCGTTAAAATGTCATGAATAATATTGTGATATATAACATATATTTTAAAACAATATATATTTACTTGTACCAATATGGTATTTCAATTAAAAAAAATAATTTTAATGTAATTATTTATATTGATTTAGACAAATATAGATTTTAATACAAGCTAATATCGACACAACAAAATTATAATGAATGAATAAAAAAAAGGAACAGTACCTCTCGTCATTTTCAATGCATGAACTGCCAAAGATAAAAACAGTGATTTTTGACATGCAAATGCACTGGAAAATAAAAAAATAACAAACCTACAGTGATCAATAAGCCGTTCTAATTTTTTCTTTTGGCTAAAATTTCAAATCTCATAACATTTGCGATCTTCGAACTTCTTCTTGTCTTTGAATAGTTTATTAGATTTACTCCTTTATGATGTTAAATAGGAATTGAAGGTACAGTTATAAAGTATTTAAAATCCGATGTTAAAATAACAGAGTATTTATTATCATGATTTTTAAAAACCTTCAAGGGGGCTATAAAAAAGGCAGTTGAATGTATAAGTTAGTTATAATACATAAGAAAGATTAAAAAAAACTAAATAAGTACTATTTAATATCAAGGACGGAGATTTTTACAACTACAACGATTAAAGCACGCAGTCACAAGCTAAAAAAAATAAAAATCCTTCAAGAAGAACTAATAACCACAGATGACTGAGGATTCTTCTAAACTTACGTAAAATTCATAATATGATTACGAAAATGACTAATTTACATCACATAAGGCTTTTTAAGTAAAAGTAGGAAATCCTGTGTTTCCGCTGCGAAGAAAAAATCACAGAAACTTTTACAGACAAGATTGTTTTGGATCTTGGCCACACAGCCTGTACCATCTCTTAAGGGGTCGAAACTAACGCGTTTATTGTTTTGGCATGGGGTTAGGATATCCTACACTAGCCCTGTTTTAACCATGGCAAAAACAGATTAATTACTCTTTACTGAATAATTCCTTGTCATATGATAACTCTTACCACGGGCCAACCTGTGACCTTCGCGGGCTTCTTTAACTCGCTTCAAGCCTCACTCCTTATGCCAGCCAATATCCTCTTAGCCAACCGCGGCAGTACTAAGATACATACACTTTGCTCAACCTCCAAAAAATAATAAGAACCCATGGGGGCAATAATTTGACTTATCGGCATTTGGTAACAAAGCTGGTTTCAGTTTCTAATAAACAGTTCAAACACAATAATCGCATACAACAAAGACGCCGGTATACAATGCAAGTCATTTCAATGAATCTCCATTGTTTTGTTTTTATCTAATTTACTTTATACATTCCTGATTCAGAATTCAACTTAAATTTTATCAACTAAATTGAATAGTATTAAAAATATGCATCTATATTTGTAGAATTGTGATAATTTAAAAATTTAAGCTTTGGTAAGCTTGCAATCTTTGCTGCAAATATTACTCAAAATATTTTTATAATTTATTCTATAATAAAGTGGAATTTAATCTTAATTTAGTAATGCAAAAGCATAAATCGAAAAAACATAACAAATATACATGACCATAATAATGTTGTGCTGTTTTCAGAATTAGAAAAAAAATAAGAAAGTAGGAAAAAAAGACTTTCACACTAAATTTTGATATGAAATATCTATAGGCTCACTTGTTAACCGAATTGTTGGCGTGGCGAGGCTTGCCGTGGCTTATAGAAAATATATAGAGATTAATAATTACATAAATTATATAAATATCATATTCAATTAATTACTTAATTGCATGCCAGGCTCCCATATCAGCTCGCATATTTTTACTCCAGCTGTTTTCAGGTTAGATGCATCTATTTCTGTTCTGAAGGTATATTCATCAATAATCAATAAGAAAGAAAGCAATGATCAAATATTAATTTTATCATTAATTGTCTGACTTTCAGT
Organism: Lamproptera curius; assembly: GCA_029286875.1. Lineage (NCBI taxonomy): Eukaryota > Metazoa > Arthropoda > Insecta > Lepidoptera > Papilionidae > Lamproptera > Lamproptera curius. Next base: position 761,282 of record JAGSMT010000140.1, read on the forward strand.
TTAATATGTAATGAAACTAAGTATAAAAATTAGAAGCTTTATCTCTTCGTTAACCCTTGATGAATTTATTGACTGACGAACTTATATTACTACGTAAACTCTAAAGCAAAGTTTTCAAACTGCGTACAACTTCGAAGAAACGTGTTAGTCTATTTAAAATTTATCGGTTACGGAGATTGCTCGTTTTATTACGCTATATTCAGTTTCAGGTCTTATTAAGTGATCAATCTTCTATGTAGACATCTCGCGGTTAAATTGCTAAAGTGAAAAATTATCAGATTTGCACTTCTTTACGCTCTACTGTTACAAGTTTATAAAAGTCTATGAACCAAGTATTTACGCATTGGATGGGTTTTCTTAATGAATCGATTCCAGATTCAATAACACAAAGTAAAACTTAAAAACGTTATTTGTGGAAAATTAAGTGATAACTAAAACTACAAATATTACATACGATTTTCTTTTAACAAGTTATACTGGCTCTTATGAATCTGTTTAGATCGTTTTTCTGTTTGCCATGTCAATTTAGGCCGTGCCAATTTAACACGACCGATGTTTATTTTAGTAAAAATAATTTAGAAGTCTATTGTTATCAAGGCACTCTTTAAAACTTTCAGGCACTTTTTAAAACTAAAATGGCGGATTCTAATAAACGATTGTATCACTAGAAAGCAGGGCTAAAGATACTGTAACCAAAATATTAATATCTTAACCAAAAGCGTAAATGCAGTTGTTAAAATTATAAACAGGCACTGGTGTGACTTATTGAATAAGACGATATTCATTTTATAAATCTTCTTATTTTTACTAAACAGATAATCACCACGTAAAAATGTCGACTGTTGTCAATGTCTGGGTTTTCATCTCAATGAATACGAGACGTTCCCATTTCATTTGCTTTTTCATTTCGGTGCACTTCGATAATAATGTTCGTCTCCACTCCAAATTACGATTGAGATACATACCTCGCAATCAGTGCGGTAAACATTTCTTACACTTTCTGAATTTAGTAAAGATATAACTTATCACTTTAGGTCAAGTCTAACTTCCCCTTTTAATATTAAAAAATATTATCTACATCAATGATATATATAAGCTATCGGATGTGCTAAACTATATTCCAGGCAAAACAGACAAATAAGTAAAAAAAAATGTCTTATCTCAAACTATATTGGCCCCAAAATTGAATATGATGGTAACTTTACTAAGTTTCTTGATATATTTAATTTACTACTTGCGAATCAAAATTAACTTCCTAAGAGTGAACTAAATTTAATAACACATTTGAAATTGCTTTTCAGGTTAGCCATCTGTGTTATAGAATGTCGTATCGCGGACTGGTATAATCTGTGAGTATGTTTCATCAAGCTTATTTTCTGATGACTGAATACGTATTTAATATGTATGTTTGTAAAACGATTTAAAGCGATTGTTATTTCATTCATAGAAAGTTAATAAACCATACAAATAATAAAAGGATAGTTATTACACGACTGTACATGAATATTAATGCGAAACAATTCTCATATACCTAAATTTTTGTTGTTATTTTCTTTCTTAATGCCTTAAAGAAACCTGTAAACTATATTGCGATATTTTAATAATAACAAAAAATATATATAGTTTATATCTCGAAGTGTACAAGATATACAGTCATGGTCATACTTCGTCGTCGTCGATTAATATTCAATGAACCCACTTTATAATATTATGGTTAGGGTGGTAATAAATGTGAAAGCCAGCAGCTAGATTATCACGTCGAGAGATTTGCAGCTAAAGTGCGCATTTTGCATAATTGAACATAGCAAAATAAGATTTAGTTTGTAGTAGAGTTATAAATTTAATATTATTAATAAAGTAATCTCTATTGCTTGTTTATAAATAATATGTACCCTCATGCCCAAATATGTTTATAATAAAATGCCTTTTATTATTGAGCCTTTCTTACTTGTTCCTTCTTCACGTTTATCATTATCATCAACCTATGTTAGTCCACTGCAAGAAATAGACCTCTTCTAATGCATGCCTTTTCCATTAAGGGTTTTGTGGACAGTATCTCACGATGCTGGTACAATGCAGGTTGGTGGGTGGACCGACGCATTGGACCAGCGTGGTGAGATACGGTCCAAATCTCCTAATGGATTGGGTTGTATTAGGGGAGGCCTATGTCCAGCAGTGTACTATCAGAGGCTGATGATAATTATGATGATTATGACCCGTGCATCAAGAACATCTCAATCTGTCTATTGGTCAGGCTCTTCTTCATGATTTTTTTATAGATAAGATGAATATAGTTTGTAATATTTTACACTTTTATGAATACCTAAAATCATTTTGTATCATAAGAAAAAAAAATTGAGAGAGTAACTTAAGAATGTAAAAACTAAACACTTTGTACTATTTGGTCCGTCGTCGAGTTTATTAAAAATTAAACATTTTTCATAATAAAAACATAGGGCTAGGAACATAAAATATTGGTTCCATTATTATTTTCCGTCATAATCCGTCACTTCAACAACGATGAAAATGAGAAAAGAACACTTCATCTTACGGGAAAAAATATCCGTGCTATTGATCGCTAACATTGTTCAATAAACAACTGAGAATGCTTGAGGATAGCAATGTTTCATAACGATTCATTTATTACGCTGTACTTCCTTAATTTACACTAATAATATGCACAGGTAGGAACTTCAAAAATTCCAGCTCTTTAATAATGTTATGTTATTATGAGATAATATCGTCGTAAAGATATTCTTCATTTTTAATAAAAATATAATTGGACGATGAGTTAAAAGTGCCCCAGCACAAAAGTAAGTCATTACTCTCATTTAATCTTTTTTTCTTAAATTATGATCATTTTATCAAGAGGGAATTACTCATTGCGTATTTACGAATTAAACATTAAAATCGATTGTATTTTTGACTGTTAAATTCTCGAAAACGTACAATATTTTTATAATAATATCAGATTATGGCCAAGAAATGCATGTAAAAAGCAGCAAGCATGTAAAAAGTTGGTCCACCCACCAACCCGCATTGGACCAGCGTGGTGGGATATGGTCCAAAATCTCCTAATGGATGGCGGTGTATTAGGGGAGGCCTATGTCCAGCATTGGACTATCACAGGTTGATGATGATGATGATGTTGATGGCCAAAAAATTTAAAGCGATAATAAAACAAGATCAGTTCAGATGGCGAAGCCATCAAATATAGGTAATGTCTGTACATAAAAGCACCGCTCAGTGCTTAGTCACGTTTTACGTCCTAAACGGATGGCCTGACCGCTTTAGAACATGCAACAATGGTTTCGTGTTTTATTTATTGATTCTTTGTATTTTTAAAAACTTCTTATAGTTTTTTTTTAAATTTCATATAAGAGTTTTAAATTCTAATACATTATTAAGTTATCTTTCTTAATTTAGCTATCAAAATAACAGAAAATATACAAGTACCTAAAGTTTACATAATTAACAATATTAAAATATTTTATAATAATTTTCTATTCAATAAAGATTCTTTTAATGTCTTAAGAAATATATAATTATTAGCACGTTACCGCTACATGTTAATATTTCTGTTAATAATTTGCTTTTCTATGCAGAGCGTTGAACTTAAATAATCGAATGCTGAATCAGGTCCTCGTTACGCCGATTAAGCATCCATTACTAATATAAATAGTTTAGGGTTAAACCGTAGTTAAAAAATTAATAATAAACGGGTAAATTAAACTTTAAATTTTATTGAACGACTTATTAAGAAAGGGAGGTTGCGTGCGCGGGCGCGTGGTCACTCAAGTTTCGTCAGCTAATTTGATTGGACCAACTAGCTCAGGTGACGGCTATATGCTAGATCCTATTTGGACCAGAAGCGAGGATAGTTCGAAGGACCATTTGGAATCCGGCTCCGGCAACATGCTTACAAGCCGGTTGGAATGCGATAATAGGAAGGATAAACCTGTGATGGCGCACAGCTGTGGGCGTTTTCGTTGATGCGGTTGGGTTGCGTAAACTTAAAACCTATTAGAACGGAGCGTTGGCCATTGGTAGCGTGACTTTAAAATATGATGCGTTGCGTAGAAACTCCCGAAGGCAATTGTCCGACTGCGGCGGCGCTGGCCCCGACCGCGTCACGAAGTATTACCTTATCCTACCACTTTCGGGTTAGGAAAAATTATAGGACAAAGGAGGGCAGGCGAAAGGGCGGTATAGTAAGAAGGGGATGGACGATTTTGCGGTAACCATTTGCGGCTTGTTGGGACTAGAAATGCGCGTACAGAGGTACTATATCTAAAGAGGAAAACCTAACGTTTAAAAGAATATAACTTATAAAACACGTAAAAAACATGACTTCGTTTGCTAGAGCTTGTGTGGTTGACTAGCACTGCTTTATATCTTAACCCAAATCTTGATATGCCTTAACTATCCATTAACCACAGAGCTTAACAATATCATTGTCCTCAGAGGCAAGACAGGTAAGGTCGGTTCCCTTCGACTAAAACCACCACCTTATTCCTTTTTGGTACCTTAGAGATGGGAACTCTTTGGCAGTCTTCTGCGACTCCAGCAGCGTTGGCCACCAAAGCAGCCCCATAGCAGCCCTACGGCCATCCGCCTTCCTCTGGGCGAGATAGAACTAACGCGCCCTTCGACTCAGCCCCTGTAGTTAGGTAACAAGCTCCACTTCGGGAGCTAGCGGCGGAGCAGAAGGAGAACAGATTGACGACACCATGCCGAATGTTCCCTCTTCCAACAGACCCCCCACACCGGATCAGCGGCCCCTCCGAGTCGCGGAGGATAGGGAGAGTGGCCTACGGAATACCGACAATCCTCGCCCCCGCGGCTCCACCTTTGGTTGCGAAGGACAGAAAGGGCGGGCACACCTACCTTCTGCAACCTGTCCCTCACACCCTCCTAGGCGCATCCAATGTGAGCTTGTTCAGCCCACTTGGAGCAGCCACCTCCACGACCGGTAAAGTTCTTCTTAGCTTCCCCGCGTCTGGGCAGGCCGCAGTTACTGAGCCCCGCTACGACAAAGCGACAACCTGTTCGGGGGGGAGGGGAGGGGGGAGAGATCCTACTAGCCCTATTTAAACCATGACAAAAAATTTATCGATTACTCTTTAGTAAATGTTTCTTTCTGCTTCGGCATTCCACGAGCCAGCCTGTGACCTACGCGGGCTTCTACATCTCGCTTGGAGCATCACTCCTTAGGCCAGCCAATATCCTCTTAGTCGCCCGCGGCTGTACAAAGACATACACTTTGCCCAACCACTACAAAATAATGGGAATAGAATTTGACTTATCGGCCTTAGGTGACAACACTGAATTCAGTTTTTAATAAACGGTTCAAACACAGTACATACAACTAAGCTGCGGGTATACAATGCAACTCAGGCCATTTAAATGAATCTCCATTGTTTCCTTTTTATCTGAATTTGCTTTATTTATCCCTCATTCAGTATACAACTCAAATTTATTCAACTAAATTGATTAATAAATAGAATCGGTGTATGCGTAAAAGTTATATCTGAATAAAAAAAAATGTGTTAATATTTGTTGAAATGTGATTGTTTTACAAAGTTAAGCTTAGCAAACTTGCAAGCTTTCCTGCAAATACTACTCTGAAATATTTTTTTATTTATTATATTATAAAGTGAAATTTAATTAAATTAAAAACGTTCTTCCGTCTAATTTAACAACGAAACTCCATTGAGCAAAAAATTGATAAACAATTAGTGAATCTATAGGCTATCAATTGATCTCCACAGAGTCAGCAATAGATTAATTCATTTTATTGTAAACATTATTAACAAAATAAAATAATAAAATTTTATTGTAAAAAATTTAACCATCGCAACACGGAGTTTGAACCAAAATTGTTAAATTTAATTAAAACTAATTTAATGTAACCTAATATGTACTCACCATCATCATCATCATCATTAGCCTTTGATAGTCCACTGCTGGACATAGGCCTTCCCTAATACACCCCTATCCATTAGGGGGTTTTTGGACCGTATCCCAATATGTACTATTTAGAGCAAAATGTAGACGACCGCGTTGTTTTTCAAAAGTGCGACCTACTTCTGCGATTGACGTATTGCTGCGTATTATAATTATAAGTAATTCGAAATCCTATGCTTGCATGTACAGTAAATGGTGCCTTATGAACAATTTCTAGTCAAGCTAAGCTCTCTCGATTGAGTCGATTTGCCACGCACACTGATGTTTAACTTTTTATTAGCAGGCTACTTATATACCGTTATCTGTAACCAGTAAGAGCAGTAACTCAAACGTTTTGAAATTGCTAAAGCACTTAATAAAACATTTAATGCAGATATTTCTAGCAAATACACACGTAATACAGTGAAATAAACAATGTGATGTAATATTGATGAACTTTCACCTTTTAATATCCTCACATCATCTTTTAACTCATCGTTATCAAGTTCAGGTTGAGCTTGATAACGAGGAGTTAAATAGTTCAAGCATTATGTTAGTAACACTAAGTAATCCACCAAACTAACAAAATTAAAATATGAAACCTGGGATCTTTATTTACTAAATTATTATAATTCGACCCTTTCACGATGTTTATTTTTGTTATAGAACTCTAAAAAAATGTACAAGCTAGTTTTAGCAGCCATTTTGAAATAGACGGAAGCAGTTTCAATGCTTTGTACCTGTATAAAACAGTTTTGTAACTAGTCCAGTGCAGTTTTACAGTGCGGAAAGATTTTCAACTATTCTCGAATCTTTTAACGGGCTTCCTAGTGGTACTATGAAAGCGTAGTTTTATTTACTTTTAGCTTGCACCCTACGCTATGGAAATAACTTCTTTTTAACAAGATTGCAGATTGAAAGACGGACACATTCTTTTTTTGTGTTATTCTTTCTAACGTAAAAATACTAATTCTCCGATAGTTTGATTATTTCATATTGACTGATAACACTATAAAATATTATGAAAAAGTTGGGGTGATAAATTCAAAAGATATTTAAATAATGATTTTAAGAAGCTTTCATTTTTACTGAGAAAGAAGTTAATTTACTAATGAGTAAGTTGAATGAATACATATTCATTTTATGAAGTGATTGGAGAGCTGTAGTAAAAAAAGGTAATAAGAAGGAAATTATTATATCGATTCAGTGTCTACTAAGTGGTCAAATAAAAAAGTAATAATTATTATTAATTTAAATGCAATCTTTAGGTACATAAAACTGAAACATTTAAATTTTATATAAAATAAAGAGAAATAGTGTAAAAATAGCGTGACAAGTTAATTTTAACGACATCAAACATTTATCACTTATAGATTAACAAACGAAAAAATATAATTTTAAGATAGTTCAACACTTTTAAAACATTTATATATAATACAATAAAATGTTAAAATGATTGAACTATGTACATGGTACAATGAAGACAAGTTTTTTAGATTTTAAATAAAAAAATAGTGTTTTCCAGTAAAAGAGTAATAGAAATTTTGGATTTTAAGAGACTGTAATTAAATTATTAAAAAACACTATAGCTTATTTTTATTAATATGCTATATGTTGATAATAACAATGGTACTCTTTATCTTCCGCGACTTGTTGGAGACGTACTGCGGCTGCTGTAAGATACGTGGTGGGAAGAGGAGTTATGTGGTAAGGAGTGATTGATCTCTCTTCCTTCTGAAAGAAACGGGGCTAGCAACGGAGTCTAGCTTCGAGGCTGCCATGGAGAGCTAATAGCCTTATCCCTGCGATGGTATTCGATCCTGGGTAACAGATCCAAGAAAGACTGTGTAAAACATTTTTTTTTGATAAATAACACAACAGTTTACGGGGTAATAGAGTTAATTAGTTATAGATGACCATGGTCCCTGGAAAAGGTTTGAAACATCGGAAATGGTTTTAAATATTTGAATAGCATTGAATTCGTAAAATTATATATATATTATAAATTTTAATCGTGTAAGCAACACAATTAGAAACAGCATGAATATTGTAACAAATTTAAAAATTTTGTACTATATCGTTGTTACGTAATAAACTCAGCTATTTTTAAAGTAAATACAATTCTTTGCGTATTCGTATTCTTTCAATTTTTATTCTCTCTCCATTCCGTTGAACGTAATGTTAATTAATAGAACAAAGTCAATCGTCTAAGTCCATTTCCTCATCTATAGATACAGCGATAAAACTTCACAAAGTAAACCTCGGACAGGAAATTATTGTGTTGTGAGCGTTCACCTCAATTGAAGTAGTGTATATTGTTAATAATTTTTCAGAAAATGTTATTAATTAATGTTTGTGGCGTGACTCTGTAAAGAACAATTTTATAATTAAATTTACTAAAATATCGAAAATAGTTTTAGGTTTATCGTGTATGGTCTTTAATATTATAGGAACAAATCCTACTAATTAAAATGTTTTAATTATCTCTCTATAATGTTTAATAATTTTATGAAACAGTTTAGATTTTTTTGATGCCACCTAGATGCCTATAGAAACATTTCTTGCCCTCAAGAAATAGGAAATGTAGCTAGTATTATGCCACAAGTCTACTCTGCACATACGATGGGTACGGTGCCATTTATACCGAAACATGCTAGTTTTTCTACTCTACCACTTAACGGCAAAAGTAAGCACTGCGGTGGTACTGCCCAAGATGGCGACTTAACAGGAAGCCAACAACATCTAAAATATATGATTAACTTATTCAACATAAATTTATTAATGTTTTTGGTACGATTTGACTACTTCCTTGAGATAAAAATGGCTTAAACTTGACTTTGGTACAGAATAAAATGGTAATAGTTACATTATTCATTCCATTAAATTCCATCTTCCCGTACTTATGACATATATATGAACGTAAGGTTATTTTTACCTAACTAGTGTGAAAGAGAGCTATGTATTGGTAGAATTTAAATTGTGAATAAGATTCTTTTGTTACATTTCTTTATGTTCAGTTATCTCTATAGGTATAGTTGTTGGTTTAACTTTTTTAAGTTTCCATAAAGTAATATGACTTTATTACAAGCTTGTTTTCAATCCATCTTTTAAACTAAGTAGTATGGAGCAAGAACGGTATATAGATTTAGTCTAAAACTCATTCAGTAATTTTTACGTTCAACTCGCTTTTAATGAAGATAAGGACCGTAACAAAAAACTTCTCTCTATAAAATAGTATTAACGGCGGGTCAATCAGAAACAAATACACCATGAACTAAGACATGAATACTGAAATTGCTTTCCCACTTTCTTATTTAATCCAATCTTCATATGTCTGTGTAATAGAAAACGGTATAAAACATATAACTTTTACGATATAGGTCATAACGTCGTAATAACGATTTTCTTATTTTAAAAGTAGAGAATTAGAAATTTAGTGATCGGTCCGTAACGATATTTTAGGAGCAATTATGTTTAAACGTAATCCAAAAATATACTCTATTAAGGCTTTGTGATTTTCTACAAAAAAAGTACTACAATAATATTATTTAATCTAGAAAAAACTTTCTGTATTTACTTTTTGCACGAGTCGTCTATTTTGGTTCGTTTTATTCCCTGCCGGTGCCAATAAAAATAATCGTTATGTTTTTATTTTTGGCAAATGATCAGCTTTACGATAGTTACAATAATATTGGAGCGCATTTTATAGAAATGTCTATCCTAAACTACAGGTCAGGCCATAGATTGAATCGCTATAATAGGTAACGTCGTTTTTTATTTTGTTATGATAAAAACCCTTTAGCACATATCTATACACCTATATACTTTTGAACAAGACTTGATATAGCAAAAATAATAATCTGAATTTGCAACGAAACTGGCTATTATTTAAATAAGTTTGAACTAAATTACTAATGGACTGCAGTCAAACTATTGGTATCAAATAATACGTTTCGCAGTTCCAATTAGTACGATGTTACCGTACCTAAATTCTTGGCATATCAGTTTCTAGTATATAAAATTTAATTTAATAAAAGATATGACTTATTTGTTGGAATGGGTAGATTTACCTTCATATGCTGTCTTAGCGAAATAACATGTAAGGTTTTTTTTTATTACTGCATACGAAGGCAGATGAGCAGTCGGACAGACTGATAGAAATTGGTCACCGAGCCCTATGGATATCGGCAATACTAGGGTAATAGTATTACGCACTGCCTACCGTGAGACATAGGATGTAGCGTCTCATCCTCCTAGTAAATAAGCTGGCTAAGGTGTCTTTCTAACCCGACATGATAGTTATTTCACACTTTTGTAGCAACGCCTCAGACAGCCCTCTAAAGAAAGGGGACCTTTCGATATTTATTAACTAACTAAATAAATTTTACTAGTTAAACGCTGAAGAAAGTCACAATAAGATTTCAAAAATAAGCGTCTTTGGCTTTCTAATTAAAATTTCAAATTAAATACCTAAATACCACACGGATAAAACCTGGTCAACGCTTAAGGCACGAATAATGGGAAGAGGTCAGGCCTTATCAAGTTTCAGACTACTATAAAGATATTTTCAGACTTCTAAGGGTTATGAATAAATAAATCACTACATTGCATTTTTGACAACGACGTAGATGAGATCTAGAGCTAGCGACAATGATGGTAGACGAGTGAACAATAAATATTATTATGCAATAGCATTATAAAAATTGGACTAAGAGTTTGAACATTTAACTATTTTACGTAGGTAATCATATTATAATTCTTTGCAACAAAAAGATAAAATCAATAAATTATGTTTCCCTTTGGCGTCAAACTACTAAAATTAGGTTTAGCTAATTCAAAGCTGCAAAATTAAATTATCTACTAATTTTAGTTACAAATAAAATAACTATTTAGAAAGTATAATTGTCACAAACATTGTAGTAATATTAAATGCTTTTAAAAAATAAAAACTCGGTTCAAAACACTCAGAAGCAGCTTATAAATCAGAAAATATACAGTGGCCTTTAGAAATAATGCGGAATTTTTCTTAGATACAAGCGTAAAACGTCTCCATGATAGATTGTAACATTCCGCCTTACAAGCTCTCGGTAACTCTACATTTTGAGAAATGGACCAGCTGGTATAAAGTCCATTTCTTTCAAATGTTTCTACGGGTTTAATGTAATATTTACGTGATCATAGAGCAAATGCTACATTAGTCTATCTTAAAAAAATTGCAGCTATAAATATTCTAATAATTAACATGTAGATACTAAACGTCTTTGGATTATGAGTCAATTTATTTGAACAGTAACAAAATTTATGAGATTATTTCAAATGGTCGCAGAGGTACATGATGAGAGTGATGTAATATTAACCTGTCTTTAAGTAATATAATAAGATTTACAAATCTCTATTTGGAAACATTGGATGTTGCATATTTCTGATTCCCAAAAAAATATTGATCGGATGTTATTTGATTTAATAGCTGTTACAATAAGCGGACAGCAATAATGAAGAGTTCTGTAAAACTAACTGAACCCAAATAACTTTTAAACTGACGATGTTCTTCCTCTTTTGACGCTCAGATTTTGAATTAAAGCGTCTAATATTACAATAATCTATAATATTTAATTACTTTAGCACTCGATTTCCTAAATATTTGTAATCATTTTATGTTTTATGAGAAAAATATCTATAGACAGTAATTTAAACAAAAAAGGATAAAACGAGAAGATACTTTATGTTTCACTAAGTACGAGCTTCTTTTTTGCATTCGACCCTTGATTTGGAGTTCGTCGGTCACAAATATTGCGGGCTTTATCGTGCTGGCTTAAGCTTCAAGTCTTATCCGGAAATAAATCTATTCAGACGTACTGAGGCAATATTGCCGACATGAAATATTACTGGTGTTTATCTTCGGGACGCTTCACCGTTCAAGTTTATAAACTGTACGGGCCGCACAGTATTGCTTAATGGAGGATCCTTAATGAGTTGTTGAGAGTGCGCAGATTCAAGTGAGAAATGATACTAAGTTACAGACCTACATCTGAGTAAAATAGTCAATTTATTATTTGATATTGAAGTAAAACAAATTACATATACATACTTTATGCCTAAACGATATAACTTTCAAAAATAAATACTTTTATTTGTTTTTTTTGCGTGTACGGTTTCCTTTAATTTAAAAAAATCTATAACTGTTTCACTCTCCCGAATTTGAATTATTTTGTATTTGGATTATAGTAGTGGAGAAAATTATTAAAATTAAAAGAAATTCATTTTCACATCTCAAATCACATCAACAAAACTTTTAAATATTTACGGATACTCTGTAATCGCTGAAGGTTAAGAAGCATTTGCAACTGTTTACATTTAGTTCTATTCTAGGTACTATTTCAAAGCTAGTTTCTAAATATCGTAATAAATGTATAGTAAAACAAAACTATAAAGGGGGTGTTAATAATGAGGTAAACATTTGCATGAAATGTATATTTACAAATATTAAGGTATCTTAAACTTTAAAAAAATACGAACACGAAGAAGAATTTTTGTCCCTTAGCTCGATAAAAGTCAGGTAAACATTTTTCCAATACTTCCAATGACGCAAGCGCCTCATTAAGCCTTCAGCTGCGGCGGCTCACGTAATTTCATCAGTGCCATTTTTAAATTATATTGCAAATGCGCTCTGTATGCTTTCTTAATTTATAGGCAATCGAGCCTATGTATGCCTGCTTTATGTATTAAATCGGTTATTCATTTACTTTTATTTTTACTTATACAATAACCTGCTTTACTATTTCCCGAGATTGTTCCTTGAGTGGGTTCGGTTTCTACTCATACATGTTCTTAGCTTTGTGTCTTAGTGTGAGTGGACAAATGTATTTCAAAGGACTAATCTGCTTTTATATATATAGACTGAGATGTCATGCGTCTTGTTGCCAGTGCTGAAGCGGGATTACCAGATCTTAATTTTAATTAAATAATTTTTATCTGTGTTCCAACCTATGCAAAGTGTATGTGTATTTGCGTAAACAAAAGAATTAGTTATATCTTCATTACACATACCACTCCATAAACCACTATTTTATCTTTTTGTATGTGCTGTTATTGCGACATATTATGTCAATAATATTTTCTACCGATGTTAAACGGTACTAACATTTTTGTTAAAAGTTATTTTATTTCTATTTTTAAGTGTTAGCAATATACGTAAATAAATTCGTCGTATGAAATATTTTTACTTCGCTTAAAACTATTTTTTCGTCTCACCATTAGGGGGGTTTGGACCGTGTCCCACCATGCTGGTCCAATGCGGGTTGGTTGGGATGGAGAATGAGAATAGCCGAAGATTGGAAGCGGTGGCGTGTATTAGGGGAGGCCTATGTCCAGCAGTGGACTGACACAGGCTGATGATGATCATGATAAAACTATTAAACACTAAAATATTATGTTTGTTTTTAAGTAAAAATTAAAGGTTATGTAACAATCCAAGTTGTTTATAGAACTCAGTTAGTCAAAAGCACAATTGTTATTTCTTATTTATGTAATATTATTTTATGATGTCATAACTTGAAAGCGTTTACTCAAGTTTTCTCCTGTAATACTGGTCTTTCTTGGTCCCGAATTTAATTAATTGTAATCTCTTGTATAAAGTATAATAAGTAAATAGATCGTGCTAGTTAGAAACTATATACATAGTTATTAATAAAATTAATAAGTACAATATTAAATTGAAACTAGATTGGGAAAACTTCAAAGAGCTTACTTATATTGGTTTTATAAAATAAAGTGAAGAAGGGAGCGATAAATTTAAAAGTCCAAGCAGCTAGATGGTCACGTAGTAAGATTTGCAACTTAAGTATAATATTATCATAATCGATAACTTCAGTATTAGATGCTCTTTGACGCATATTAAAATACCAATAGGCGGTATTGGATAATAATTTTTTGTTATATGTTTCATACTTCTTAGGATATTAAATCATTAGGATATATGGAGTAATATTACAAATATGAAATCAAACAACAGGTGTTAGCTTTAATTATCATAGACAGTTCAGACTTATATCTGTCCATTTGCCAACAGCATCCAACGAGACCTCATCGGTCAATTGTGTCTCTTACTTCTTGTTCTTGTCTATTTTTGCGGCCATCTTATGCTGCATATGCAAAAAAGAAAAGAGTGTTTCTCATTTTATAATATTCTTGGTTTTAGGATAATTTGACTAGCCCATTCCTACATCTGCTTAAAAGCAATCTTTTATTTGTGGTAGGTAGTAGGGATTTTCGTTATGCTAATTCGATCACGCAGAGTCATACCAATAATTGTAATTCCTCTGGCGTGGCGCTGTTTGTCATTGAAAACAAACATTGATTGTGTTGGAGTTCTCAATTAACAGCGTTAAAAATATCTGAGAACCGGCTAAGTTTTGAGTCAAAGATTTTCTTAAATAGGTCAGAGTCCGCTGACTTACAGCGTAGTGGCTTAATAGCGCTAAAGGCTGGTAAATGAAGTCTTCATGTACATGTTTATTTATGAAACTTGTACCATTTTATGGAATGACATCAATTTACAGTTTGAATTATGATTAAGGAATGTCAGGCCACAAAGTAGTATTTAAAATGCAATCACGTTTTATGGTTTTGACAGATTCCTTGACCTCCAGCGAATTTTCGGAATACTTAAATATTTTATGTACCTAAACTTTTTGCCTACTAACTATTCTATTATAACCAATATTGAAAAAAAAACTTATTACACAAGAACGAAATTGGTAAAGAGCTTATTTTTTTGCCAATATATAGGTATTTCTTTTATTTATTGATGATTTTATATATGGCACCGTAATGAGATAAAGATCTTCAACTCAAATTTATCTAATTTTAAATGTGAACTGTTGAGACTTCTTTGGATATGAGTAATAAGCAGTGACGATCCCAAAAATAACTTTTACATGTTGTTAGCGGCGTTTTTAGTTAACATTCCAGAATAAAGTGATTCACTTTACCCTGCAATAGCATCGGCATAGTACTAATTACGTAATGATTACATAAAAACAGATTTTAACGAGTCTTACACAAATCTTTGTAGCAATAGAATTTGCGACGGTCAGAGTACCTTAGTCAGAGGCGGTTTTATGTTGTTCTCTTGTTAAATTATTATTGTGTTCGGCGAGCACGAAAGGAACTTGATATATCAAAAGACAAGACACCACGAATAATGTATTAAAAGACTCGATATGTCGGGCGCATCCTGGGCAACAGTCTTAACCTTGCTGCGACCCTTTTACCATGGTGAGAAGAACAATATCCTATCATCGATACGCTAAGACGAAGAAGTATTGTTTTTCTTTTGTTCAGTGTGTAGGATCCTGTTTTAACTGAAAGATGTATTTTATATTTTATATATTGTATAATTATGTATAGAAAAAATAATGTTAATAGAAGTTTCTCTATAAGTACCAAAGCAACAATATATATACATTTTGAGAACTGAAAAAAGTAAAAGATAAAAAAATATTTAATACACACAACCACAAAACAAAATGAGTTTAAATTTAAAACAGCCATGCAATAAAAGCAAAGCCATGTAAAAAATAAAAATCTATTTTTTTGTTTATTTCAACAATTAATAATATTTTTTTTGTTTTTACAATACATAAATGCATTGTAAAAACTTTAACTAGACGATTCAACAATATTTTTGTTCTACGATGATTCCAATTTTAAATCTACGAGTACGTTGCTGAAAAGAGTTTTCATTAAAAGTAATGAATGTTCTCAGTGACGGTTTGGTTCGGGAGAATTTGTGAATGCGATTTTCCGTTTCGTATTTGTTTAAAAAAATATAAAAAGTACATTTTCTGCTAATGTAACGTTATAAAAAATAAATAGAGTAATAAACTTTTTAGAAAAATCTTTTTTGGGTTTTTTTGTTTATTTTTAATTTCATTCTTGTCGTCCGAATTTCTGTTTAGTCCATGAGCACAAAACAAAATACGCATGTATGCATACGCATTTAATAAAAGTGCGCCGTTCTCTTAAATAAAAAAAAACCTTCTCTAGCTAATATTTTAATTTCACTGAAAGGTACTTTATTCTTGGACTTGTTTAAGATTTAGTTCCAACAGTAGCTAAAACATAAACATCTTTAAGAAAGTCTTAAGAGCTGATGTTTAATATCCGCTTACAAACAAACTCGCCTTAAGCTCGCTACAATGCCTTTGAACGCAAAAAGAGTCGTACTCTATTGTTCTAAAGAGAATTTTCGCATTTTCCTAGTACATAAAATGTAGACGTTCCAAGAAACTATTACTTTTAAAAGCGTTTGCTCTTTCAAACACTTTTTGTAATAAATATAATGCAATCCATGCCATGAAATGATTTCTGATAAATTACTAAAATGATTTTCTTCATATCTTTGAGACCGCCAGCAGTCCGCTATTTTTGATGAATCTTCATTGTGCTGGCTAAGGGATGCAGGGATCTTGCGTGTCTCAAGGCGATGTACTTTCTCCACTTTTATTTTTAATGTTAACTAATCTTAATTCCTATGTTTATTAATACTAAATCCATTGATTTTACTACACTTTTATCCTATAGTTTATAACGGCAATATTAAGAAACTTAGTAAACGTAAAAAAGCGTAAAAAATCTGATCCTACATATTGATAAAATACTAAGCTAGAAAAACCAAATTACAAGTGAGGTCCAAAATGTCACCGGTGTACTGCGTTGCCTGTACAGAATGAGTTTTTTTTACCAATTCTCTCGAAAGCTACGCTCGTTTAGGACTTAGTGTTTTTGTCTTACAATTATTGACTACAGTGATGCGTGTTATTTTGACATGAATGCAAATCACCTTAATAAACTTGACCGACTTCTTAATAACTGCATTTGATTCGTTTTCAATATCTTTAAATATGATCGCTTTCATAAATATCGCATCTAACTTCAATGGTTATCTATACGCCTGATCATCCTGACTCATCGAAACGATTTTTATCATTATTTAATCCTATGCGAACTCAGTAACAGAAATAATTGTCTCCCATTCACCGTTCTTCATTTTGATATCTGTAATTATGTGTATTGTAATTTTTTATTTTCTTTTCTTCTCTCCCAACTATTATCTCTTACCGCTCTTTAAGGTTAACTGGTATACAATGCTTACAGCCTTAACTCTGCCTTTGTACAATATGTGTATTAAATTAATAAATAAACTTTAAGACATGTTGTCAATTCAACTAATTCTTACTAAATCTTCTAACCAAATCTGTTTTTTTGTTCCTATGCTGTTGTTTGAGAAACTACGAGCAGCAACGATATGACTATGATGATTGTTCTTCTAATCTCTAGTACATCAGTAAAATAACGATCATGGATGATTATAATCAGTATCCGACCAACTTGGTTTCGGTTTCGGTTTCGCCGAGGTTTCGGCTAAAATCAATTTCGCGCAGTTTGGTTTCGAACTTTGCCGAAACCAAAAACAAGCTTAAATTATCAAATTAAACGATTTTGAAATTAAAACAAAATTAGTTGCCAGAGCAGTCGATTTAGTTCAGACAACCATTCAAGTTACCTAAGAATTGATGATTCTTCTAGAACGACGAGGAGGGATCAAAAATTTTAAGAACAATATATACTACTTGGTAACAAAAAATACTGGAAGGCGTAGTTTATATATTTGTTATGTTAATAAAAAATCATTGATTTTCTTTACTTTTTTTTCGGTGTAATCATTTGTGTATTGTGTTGAAACTGCTCTCAAAGAAACAAACCAAGTACGGCTTGTTTTAAAAAACCTGTCCTAATAAAAAATAATTAATTATTGATTCATGGTGATTCGGAAGCAACATTTTATTCGGAAACAACTATTTCACCGTGTTTTATTTTGCTAGGTGCGCTGGTATTGTCAATATCAACTAGGAGAACAAGGATGGAAGACAACATAGTTGCAGCCGCCCATCGACGTCAGCTTTCCAAGAAAACGCTAGACATTTTTTTATAATATTCTAAAAACTTTTTGTCTCATTTTGTAACAGTGGACGAAACATGGGTTCATACTTTTGATCAGGTGGCAAAACAGCAATCTTCGCAATAGAAAAGGTCATCTTCGTCAATTTTCATGCCGCGTCATCGGCTGGCAAGGTTATGGCCTCAATATTTTAGGACTTAGAAGTGATATTATTTTTAATTTCCAAGTTCAGGAATTCTATCAATGACAAAAAAAGAAAAAAATTCGAAGGGGCGTGCTGTTTCATATTAATAACGCACCCGCGCATAGTTTGGCAGTAGCGATGGTCACGATTGGTCAAGCCGGTATTTAATTTTTGATCAGATCTGGAGTCTATATGTTTTCATATTGTCCCCAAATTAAAAACAATACTTAAGGAATATGTGCGAACACAAGTATAAAAACCTTTTTTGAGAAAGGGATTGAAGCTTTGAAAAAACCCTAAACTGTGTGTAGGGGGACTTGGGGACTATGTAGAAAAAATGAATAATTAACTTATAAATTGCCATTATACTATATCTCGTTCTCACTACTTTTTGATCTCCTCACGTACGTACTAATACAAACAAAAGTATTCAAGATCTCAAGATATGTACACCTACTTAGTATTTAATGCAACAGTAATATTTAGTAATTCGTTTATTGATAACTGATACTTCTTTTGTTATGAGAACTAATTTGAAAAAATAATTGCTATATTTTAAATATTTTGTTATTTAAAAAAATAATCATCGATCTGCTGGATATAGGCCTCCCCTTATGCACACCTTCTCCGGTGGAACCTTTTTGGACCATACGGTCCAATGCGGGTTGGTGGGTGGACCGACTTTTTACATGCCCATCCGACGCATGGATCATCTTACTTTTCAGACAATTGGATTATCACTTTTGCTTAACACAAAAATTTGCTCCTTTATTTGTTGAATTCATTAGAATAGAAAATAGCCCCTAGAAAACTATTAATTTGGTTTTTATTTCCGGAGAAATCTGTAATTACGTTATATAATGAGGTCTGCGTTGCAAGTACAATTTTCTGCTCATGATGTGCTTCATATTAGCAATATTTAACTCATTTAAGAGACTACAATACTTTTTAATGTATCAATGAAAACATAAGATTTTTATTATATATTTTATAAAGTACAGTAATATTAGTATTTGCAAATTCCTGGTCCATTGAAAAATTAATATTGTTAACAGTTTACTATTAAACTACAATTTGCAATAAGTTAAAATTAATTATCTTTATAATTTAAAGCTATATTATTTTTTAATATAAGAGTTTCATTTTCCTTCTCATTTATTACTAGGTATTACATTAAATATTGCGTGTAGAACCTTAAAAAATATATTTATAAAAAAAATACACGTAGCTGCTAAGTACGAAACACCATAAATTCGGCATTAAATTAACCATAACCAGAATAATTACAGGGTCAATGCGAAGTCATATGCATCATTATGGGTACACATAATTCACTGTTAAGAAATAAACCCTTTAATTCTTAACAGTAAATTAATGTTTTGCTTCAAAATTAAAAAAAATATGTGTTAATGTACACATTACATGCATTACGAACTCGAGCGAAAGTTCATTTTGATCTCATAAAACACATAAAGTGAATCATTAGGACAAACTGGTGCTGTACGATGCACAATTATCAACATGAGGCGCTGAAATTTATGTTAACGTTTCATATTCATTATTGCAAATAATCGTAAATAAATTACGAAGAGTTAAAGCCGATTTTTGGAAAAACAAAATTATCTACACGAGTTTTGAGCGTTGTCTACACAATGCTCCATGTACACTAAGTGTAGGAGCGTACGCGTACGTTTTATATATTTGCCTCATCAAGCGAGATGACCTGATGTTGATACGCTCATAAAAATGCAATAAACGAAGCCAAAAATCTGCTCACCCCCTTGCGACTTCGGAAGTAGTCCCGTTTACTCTCTAAATTCCTATCCTTACGGTGACCTTCAATCCAGATCATAATAGGGTTTGCACATTATTGCTTTATGACAAAAATAAGCACCGCAAAGGTACTTCCTTAGTAAGAAGTACAAGTAACAAGCGATCTTAAGAACATTTATTAGGTTTCCTTTTTGTATCTTTTGACCTTAGGGTACCCTAAAAAAGCATAATGCACAAACAATTTTACTTCGACTTGTTATACCCCATGCCGTACATAGTTATTATATTTAATACTTACCAGTTTACTATTCAGCAGCTGATTTTAGACTTTTCCTTGCGCCTCGGCGGGAAAAGTTGTGGCAAAACTACTTCACTGGCTATTTTGCATATAACGTTAAACTCATACCAAGCTGGTTAAAACTTTGTATATGTTACAGTATAATTTTAAGGGAAGTATTTTTTGTATACTAAATTTAAAAATCAATTAATTTTACATTTTTTATGATAGTCAACAATAATAAATTACATAATTATTTCACAATTATTACCCTATAAGTATGATGAGCGCGAAGCTTAACTAATCTTTTTAAGTGTAAATAAAAGCAAACATTGTAGTATATGTATTCCGGTATATTATCCATCCATAATAAAATTTCCCATTGCATCATTATTATTGTCTATTTTATAAATGACCGTCAGTCTCTTCTGCATGTTTCGTTCATTTGTTCAATTTATGAGCGTTGTTTCAAAGCGATTAATGAACATCAATCATCTCTGCAATCTGATGCTTTGTAAAAACAGAGTTTAATTAAATACAGAGAACACTCATAAATTGCATTTAAATTAAAAAGAAAGCACTTTTCTTTGGTTAAAAACTTTTGTGTATTGTTTGTGTATGTAGAATATCATAATATCCAATTTACATTTAAAATTCAATAGCTTATATACGTTGCGCTGTTTACTTGTAAAGAGAAAGGTTAATACTATTTGTAAGGAATCAAATTTGATTATATTGGCTTTCTGTGTCTTTACGGAACGTTTTAAGCTTTAGATGTTGTGTAATCATGTTACAAAGTAAGACTACAATTATACAACAGGTTGTGTACAAAATGTACTTGGGAACGATATAGATATACAATTTTTTTTAAATGTCGTTTTAATCTAGATTACTCTTATGGTCACAACGTAATAAGTTAATATTTTTTTTAACACTCATGTTACGTGACTTTTGAAACTGACTTGAATTAAGCTACACAATTTAGTTACATTTCTAATCGTTTGTTTATCTATCGAACAATTTATTCATACTTTAAGTACAGTGTTATTGTCCTTGAATTTCCCTATCTCTACCTCTATGACATTTACATACATCACATACATCATCAGCCTGTGATATTCCACTGCTGGATATAGGCCTCCCCTAAAACACCCCTATCCATTAGGGGGTTTTGGACCGTATCCCACCACACTGATCCAATGCGGGTTGTTGGGTCGCTATGACATTTATTTTGCATAAATCTATATCATTACTATAATTGTCATCTTTTATTCAAATTGATAAAAAAAAATAATCCACACAAAATACGTGTATTAAATTCACGAGCTTAAATAATAATACGCTGCTGTTTTTATTCATTTAATTATAAAAGTATTCGTATACATTATATTTTGTAATATTATTTCCTATTATAACACGTCATGTTATTCTATAGGCGTGACGTATTAAATTACTATATTAAAGTAATAATCTTTGAGCCGATTTCATTAATTTACAGGTAAACGAGTGATCAGCCTGTATTGCCCTCGCCAACTAAGGAACCATTAGGCTGCGGAAGCGGTTAATATGTACTTTTTAGTGTTACCTCGTAGTACGTGACGTAAGTTTAGCAATTGGATGTCAAATATGCCTTTAAAGACTAACGTCTCTTTGAAAACATTTACGTTGAGCCAGGCAGATGAAATTTCAAGCTCCCCGTAACAGATCTTACAAATTAGGTACATCTAAAAACATTTAATATATATTTTATACAAACAAAAATCGTGTACATTTAATGAACATAATAAGTGGAACGTTATTAAAACCTGAATTTTCTGTAAGGAAGCGAAGTCAAATTTAAGAATTACAAACATATCAATATATAACCAAATATAAGAACTATAACAGTTATTTAGTCTAATCAAAAACAAAAACATGGAGAATCATGAGCTGATGACTAGGTAACATTTATATGTACATATGTTTTTATCTTTATTTCAATTTCTATGCTATCCGTGAACTTAAACTCGTGTGGGGAACTTCGAACACTCCGTTAGTTATAATTAATTGACTCTGGGTATAGTGCTAGTGTCATTAAGTAGGTGAAAGTTCATAACAAGTCAATAAGCTATCAGTGGCATAACGAAACACAATTAAGAATTTTCTTTTCCTTCTTTATTATTATTAAGGTGAAGTTTGTGAATATCGTTGTTTGTTATAGGTCATTGCAAAAGCTTTTTAACTTTGATTAAACCTAACAACCTAATATAGATATATCACTGTATATATATATATAGTCAGAATACTACTTCTTTGCGGGTACTTCGAGAAAAGTAGTTTCGATATTGACGTTTTGTCTATCTGCGATCGTGTATAAAACAGAGGTCTGAAATATAGCCAGACAGCGTCGTATAAGCCGCTACCCGAAACGGAACTTTCCTCGCGTGTGATAAGTATTGTGCATCTGTGATAGTGTTATTGTGTTGAGTGGTGTTATGCATCGACTCGTCCGTACGAAACATCGAGGCTGTTGTCGGGGTCACGTAAGCCATTTAAATGTTTTTTAGCATAAGAGACGTTCAGGTGTTGTTATAATTTTTACTTTTTGGAATTCTTTTTGAGAATACTAAAAATAGATATATACAGGAGCATTTACATCTCAATTTACACGTATTTTCAGTTTTAAATAAATATGTGCGAGCTAAGACCGACGGTAAATTTAATGTGTTGTATGATTTCTCTTATGAGTAAATTTATGACATAAAATCAAGACTAAGCTTTATTTGTTTACACTTAAAATTTATGAGCAACATAATGTCGATAAATCAAACAAATATTGACTTGTATTAACCTTGAACTCTCGTCGTCTTGGAGTTTTCCTATAAACTAAAATCATTTCGGTCTTCCTATAATCTGCGAGGCGTTTGAGGACTTTTAGTATTTATGAACTGGATTTAGTTTCACAATCATGTGGTAGTATGTATTAACCAAATTCATGAAATTCATTGAGTCCCCAGGATCCCTACCGATAACTTCCGGTTTATTCAGCGCAAGCCTTTACCACTAAACTACGGAGGCAATCTTATATTTAAATCTAATATAGAGGTTAGGTTAGCACTGTGAGGTTAAATTAAATTATTCATCAATTAAATAAAAATATTCCAGCTCATAGGAAGAGATGATACGATTATTTATTTTGCGATATAAATACCAAAAAAGCTCTAAAATTAAATATAAAATTATCATCAAATTTTATTTATTACAAGTTCTATAATAAGAGTTCAACACCATTATCATCGAATTTCGTATAGTATCGTCTTTTGCGAAACGACGATTTTTCGCTTAAAAAACAAGAATGCTTCAGAATATTTTATATAAAACAATCAAAGTAGTTCACCCTTGATATATAATAAGAATAAGAAATAAATAAATATTGACACTACGTACATTGACTATAAAAAGCCTTCGATTCCGTACCACATTCTTGGCTTTTATATATTTTAGAACATTATAAGATAAATCCAACTATCATGCTATTTTTACAGCATTTTATGTATAACTGACATACCAAGATAAATTTAAACCAACCTGAATCAGGCTTCATACAAATACGTAGAGGTATTTTTCAGGGCGATTCCCTTTTCCCATTATATGTATATATATATTATTTACTATACATGGATGATATTAAACTGTATGGCACAAGGTTAACAGAAATCAACACTTTAGCTAACATTGCAGAAACATTTTCAAATTATTTAAAAATGTTATTTGGAATAGAGAAATTTGGCATTCAGTCAATTATTAAAGGACAACTCGTTAATAATTCATTACAACTGGCTACAGGTGAATATATAGAACCAATAGACGATATAGAAGGCTATAAATATTAAGAATTTTACCAATCACGTCAGATACATGAAAAACTACAAAAACAACACTTACAAATAAATTTAAAACAAGATTACACAAAATATTAAATTCACACCTTAACTCCAACAACACTATTAAATCTATTAATATTTACGCTATATTATACTATATCTACCCTTACCTACTCTTTCGGAATGATTCACTGGTCTCAAACTGACCTGAAAAAACATCAACGAACTATCAACACACATATGACTAGATACAGAAAACACCATCCAAAATCATGCCAGCAACGTTTGACTCTCCCGAGAAAAGAGGGAGGACGAGGTAACATCGATATCTAAAACCTCCAAAACAAGCAGATAACAACACTTCGTACATTTTTCTACAATCAAAACTCTTCTTTACATCAAGCTATCGTTCATTTAGAAAAATACACCCTACTTAATCTCCGAGACAATTTAAAATAACGAAATGAAAACATTACCACACCAAAACAAAAAATAGAGATATGGCAACCAAAATCGCTCCACGGCAGACATCGCCAAGACCTCAACAACTCTAACGTCGACAAAACAGCGTCAAACGCATGGTTGAAAAGGGGCGGATTGTTTCCCGTGACAGAGGAATTTATGTTGGCTATTCAGGACCAGATCATAAATACACTAAACTATCAGAAATATACTATCCGTGACCCTAACCTGCAATCTGATCTCTGGCGGCACTGTCACAGTGCTTCAGAGACAATACGACATATTACCGGAGCTTGCAGATCAATATCTCAAACAGATCATAAACACAGACACGACTGATTTGTAGCAATCATTCATCAATACCTAATTGATAATAATAATAAACTCATTTAATCACTCCAACATCTCAGATAGTCATCACAAAATCAATGAAAAACAAAAAACAACAAATAATAAATACATCGCAAATGCAAAAAGAAAAAAATATATAACAGAAACATAAAGCAAAACAAGTAAATATCGTAAACGCTGGACCAATAAGGTTTCAGCTCAGCATAGTGTTGGCTACAGCCAACGCTGGTATTCTGCTGACATCTTATGGACTTACATAATGTAAACAAACATTGAAACATCATAAACTTAAATAGTTTAAAAAAATGGTATTGAAAACAATCACAACAGATACAAATATGTAATTACTATTAAATCTACTAATTAACGGATTTTTCGCGTTACTTAAATATATCTTTTCAGCATCCATGCCCGTGATCATACTGATGCTGAAAAGAATCAGAATCGTTGGGAATATTTAAGTAACGCGAAAAATCCGTAAATTAGTGGATTCGATACGTATAATAATCGCGTAAATAAAAGAAATAATTATGTAATTACTAAATACAAAAAAAAAAAACAATAAAAAAATCTCAAGTAAACTTCAACAACAACATACAACAGAGCAGTAAAGGAACAAAGCTGTGTGGAAAAATTAATAATATAAGAATAAAAATAAAATAAAAAAGAAAATTGGAATTAACAATATTTCTTATAATTGGTAAAGGCATGTGCTTTAGAAACCGGAGGTCATATCTCAAATTTTTATTGTTGTTTCTTAGTTGGTTCGGACAATTTCGGCCGATCACCCAAATATCTGAAAAGAAAGATGATCCATGCGTCGGATGGGCATGTAAAAAGTCGGTCCATCTACCAGGCTGTTTTTGTCCATTGCTGTACATAGGCCTCCCATGATGCACGCTTTCTCCATGTGGGAGTTTTTTGACCGTAACCCACCACGCTGGTTCAATGCGGGTTGGTAGGTAGACCGACTTTTAATATGCTCATCCGGCGCAAGGACCATCTTACTTTTCAAGCAATCGGGTGATCGAGCCAAATTGTTCTGACCAACCAACCAGAAAACAACGATAACACAAAGTTGTTTTCCCCGCGGGATTTCAACTCACGACTAGACCACGGAGGCGGTTAGACCACAGAAACGGTTAATGATGCATAATTTATATTTATATTAATAGTAGTGACCATTTCATTTAGTTCCTAACTGAATTTTAGGTCAAAAAATTAACCTTGTTTTTAAATTAGTTTGGAATTATTGTAATATGTTACTGATTCTAAACAAACTGCTTTCAGGTTTGCACTAATCGCAAATCATCGTCGTAGTATATGCGTTTATTTTATAAAGTTCAATTGTCACTGATTAATTTAATAAGTTATATTTTTGTTATGAGATGTAAAATCATTCATGTCTTTCGTCAATATTATTTAAGCATTAAACTAAGGTAAGTTTATCTATTTAGGAAACTTAATCTTCTTTAAAGGAATTACAACCACAAATAAATCTAACAACTCTTTTTAAGTTTAACTTCCCCGTATGTGTGCTTAATGTAGAAGCCAAAATGACTAGAATATAGGCAAAATGCGATATCTCTTTACGCTATTGACACTGAAGGATGAAACAGCTGCTAGCCTTAAACTTCCTTTGAAAAGTTCTTTTACGGCACAGTCTGAAAGCGTTGCGGTAAACACGCATGTTAAAAGGACCTCGGTGAGCTCAAAATAAAAAAAATGTGTTTTCATACATGAACAAGTTTCTGTTTTGGCACTGTGCAGTAATCGCTTTTCAAAGATTCCCTGATTGAAGAAATAACCGAATTTAATTAATCGGTTATTTCTATTACAATGTTTTTTATTACTTTTTTATTCATTAAATTAAGCTCAAACCCACATTTACATATCTAAAGTTTACATCGTTTGCACATTTAACCGGATAACCGCAACCATCATGTTTACTACGCTAGAGCATGCAGGTACACCTAATTTAATAAATTAATATCTTACTTTGTAAGAATATTTAAGAAATTATGTGACGTTTTATGTTTTTAACATAAAAGCAAGAAAAGTGAAGAATGTTTTTTCTTATTCCCATCAGTCATCACCACCATCCTTTTCAGCGTGTTTTAGTCCACTGCTGGACAGGAATAGGTTATCTTTGTAATGAAATGGAGTATAACCCATACTCCATTTCATAATTTAATAAGACAGAAATATAAATCTCTAGCAAGTAGAGTCAGATCTAATGTTAAACTCCGAATGAGCCGAACCGTACAGCCCTCATTTTGGTTTATATATTGAGTATCAATTTATGCTTGGCGAACATTAAGTCTGCTTCTGCGGTTAAAAACGAGTTATTTTATAATTTTTTTCGCAACAGTCTCCATAGCGTAAGTGCTTATCACATAAACATTATGTTAGAAAGTACTGGAACTAGAAAAATTAACGACCTAAAGCTGAATACAATAGATTTACTTAAGCTTATTAAAATAAAGGCTATCATTAAGAAATAGAGGCTAATATCTTTTATCATCAAATAGGGATTTATCGGAGCGTTCCTAACGATGTTTCAACAGCGAGCGTCTTAATTGCAGCGCTCTAATCCAATAGCATATGCAACTTAATATTTAACTAGGAGATGTATTACAAGTGCACTTATTTGCGATCTATATAATTTATACTAACAAACACATTAAAAGAAGGCTAAGGCAATAAAATCTATATTTTCTTGA
Organism: Lamproptera curius; assembly: GCA_029286875.1. NCBI lineage: Eukaryota > Metazoa > Arthropoda > Insecta > Lepidoptera > Papilionidae > Lamproptera > Lamproptera curius. Next base: position 788,823 of record JAGSMT010000140.1, read on the forward strand.
TCCTCTTACGTTATAAACTTTTAATAAGAAAATAAAGGTACGCACTTTATAATTGACACTATCTCATTTGAAGATAATTTAGTACATTATTACAGTATATTATTCCTTACAAACGTATAACACATTTAATTCTCCGTAGCAAAGTAGATCACAGTTTGGGTTCCAGCGGGAAAACAACTTTATATTCACGTTTTTTTATAGTAGATTAGGGCAATATAAGCCGATAAGCCAATTGTCTAAAAATAAGTTGTCTATGCGTCCATGTACCAGATAGGTTTGCACAAAGTCTGTTGAGAATAGTGCCTTTAATATTTGAGATATCTAAACTATTTTTTGGATTCAGTTTATTTTCTAGATGCAAAGGCTTATATGCATTTGTCACTTTGCGTACTATAGATAAAGAAAATGCAGACTAAAATATAATTAAAAACATTTACCAAGAGGATTGGCTCTTTGCCTACAGCCATATAAATAGCATTTTGTATTACGCATATTTTTATACATATTTGCTTGTACAAGTATGTTCACTTTTTTTTGTACAGTTATACATTAAATATAAAACTTACGCATAATACCTAAAATGAAACAAAATAAAAAAATGAAAACAGCGAGACTTTGTAAGTTTGGCCGTAATGAAACGTCGTGTGGAAGTTGAGTTTTTACATTTTTGCTTTACACTGTACTTGGGTCGTAGAATAACAAAATTGATTAATACCTATTAAATATTATTTAACAGAAAATAATAATAAAACATACTTTTAGAAGATTTATTCGAATTGACTCTGAATATTGCACCCAAATTAATCGTTTATCACGCTCCGTCTGGGGTAGAATGCCCAATGGTATTAAGCCGCCTCTTGTGAAACTAGATTTTAAGGTTCAGCAAGAGTGCCTACCAATATCAATTAATAAAACTTATGAAAAGTTTGTCACTTTTTGTTTGTATACAGACCGGCTTAAAATAATAGTTAAATAGTTTCAATAGTGAAAGGTGGTCTGTAGGGGTTTGGGGTAGTTAGGTATTGCAAACTATCGTTTGAATGATAAATAGAACAAGTTACTATGCCAGTACATATGATAGGTATGTTATTTTAAACGCCTTTACGTTTATTTAACCATTTGGAATCCGGTTTACAAATTTTGACATGTTGGTTTGGATAACCAATATAACTTATTGCTGTCTGTAGAAACAAATAAATAAAACATTATAAAATATACATTTATATCTGGTATTGGTATTTATAGTTAATTTAACATACAATTGTCCTTGAAACTATAATATGAATTTAATAATGACTTGTAAATCAATAGCAATGAAGACATTTTATATTTGTCTATTTGAGTAATTTTTACAAATATTCGCCTGAATATATTATAGGTTTTCCGTAAAGCGTCAATTCAATAATAAGACATAACGAAAAGGAAATCAGCAGTCAAATAATACAGCTCATTTAATGATTACGAGGTCACACAAGCCCATCGTAAAATCTCATGACTTACCGTTTTGATCACAGACGCTGTATGCTATCTCGCAAATCATTAATAATCATTAATCATTGACTAATGATCAACATGACACTGTATGTAATGATATTGTTATGGACTGGCTTGAAAAAAAAATTAAGAAAATAAATTGGCAAATTGATGTTGATCAGAAATATATGTTGTTGTTTTATATAGTTCCTTTTTTTTAATAATAATGATTACGTGTTAGCTATATATATACCGTGTACCTAGACTAGATTATGTGAAACATTACAAGTTAATTGTATTAAAGTTCTATTTACATTTTTAGGTTTGAAATCTCGTTCATAAAGGTAGCTAGGTATTTTGAATCCTAAGGATAGTATCTAAATATAATTAAAAATAAGTCATACGGGCGTCAGATTGTTACTTAAAGTCAGGCCTCAATTGTCGAAACTATTTTTTACAGTCGTTAAATAAATTTACTATGATATGATTTGAATGATTCAAAATTCATAGTAATAATTTTAAGCTTAACAGCGACATAAAGCTTAGAACCGACTTTATAAATTAAATTAAAGTAAAAAAATAAATAATTTAAGAGAAAAGGCATCGTTTTAAAGTAAAACCATAAAACCAACGAATCTAGAAAGAAAAATACAACATTTTGTGATGAGAAATTGAATGCAAACATCATTATGATAAACTGACTCCTTCCAAGTGAAATGTCAAATCAAATCAAGCTAAAATCGACTTAAACATTAACTGCTAATGAATATTGACTGTACAAACAAACTAGTTTCGTATTCAAAATGATTTAGCCATGGAGTAATAACAAATATTATTAATTTTTTACCGACTTCTCGAATAAAGATGTACTCAATTTAGAGAATCTGTTTTAGTTTTAATATACAGATGTACCTGTATATGATCATAAGTCAAAGTCAAATATCCTTATTCAATATGGAAGCATTACACTTTCTTATTGATTGTCAAATAATCTACCACCGGTTCGAAAAATGGAAGCCTCTGACTCAACATCGATAGGTTGTCTAATTTTGGGACTGCATAAGCGCTGAGCTAAGTTTACTCGCTAGTCTATTATGTCCTCTATATGAGGGCCCCATTACAGTTTAGAATCTATTGTGATGCCGAGAAATACAGTGGAATCTTCGTGGTCTAGCGCTTCTCCATCTACGACCACATCACACCCAGATGGAGAAACATTAGGAGTCATAAGCCTTATACATTTCGTTTTATTTATGTTTTACATTACATTATTTGCACTAAACCAGTATTTTACTTTTTAGAGGGTATTATTTACATGGTCATTTTGCAAGTTACGTCATTTTATTCAAAATATTAAAGAAGTGTCATCTGCAAAAGATATAATCTCGTTATTGTTCTCAACTTGGTGTGAAAAAAGGCCCCAAAATAGATCCCCATGGGACCCCCATACCTACCTGCGCCCCGGGAGATCTCTTGTGGTTCACGTCAATCCTCTGAGTTCAATGGCTCAGGCACGAAGTCAGAAGGTCGAGTGCGGCATTTTTGATATATACTTCGTTGCTCCGCTCCTGGTGCTCGTTTTGTTAAATGGTAGGTAGTAGCTGTTATGTGATCAAAATGTTTAATTAAATTTTGATAAAAATTCTTTAATTATACTGATAATTGTGGAAAATCATCTGCAAGCTTAATTGTTTTTTTAAAAAAATTTACGTATAAAAAATACTTTGTTTAGAAAATTTTATCACAAAATAATATCGAAGGATATGATAAGCCACAAATTCTCGCAAATGAACACCGATTTTCACTAAGCATGGTTCGTAAATTTTTTTAGTTAATTTAACCTTCCTCCAATAGAGAAGATGGTTGGGTAAATAATTGCCCATTATTTCAAGAATTAAAACCAAGCTCACAAATGAATCTGAAAATTGTTTCATATTTCAAATTTTCGGCTACTGGATTCACTATAGAGTAATTAAACACAATGAAATCAATAAAACTATAGTATTTCCCATCCGTAAAACTGTATCATATATTTGACTAAGTATTTGAAATTATTATTTTAATAATTATACCCTATATTATAGGTATGTGGTAGGGTTGCTCAACTTTTAAAAATTAAAACATTAAAATCACAAATGAGATTTAGGATTGGACACGATGTTGTGTGCGGCGGTCACAAGTGAACTAGTCTTTGATATGCAGATACATGTTAATTTAGACCAAGCTGTGTAGTTTCACTACAATGTGACAACAGTAACAACACAGTACATTAGTAGCAGATATCTTAATGGATAACTGGAATAAGGAAACATTGGATTCTTAAAAAGCTTAAGTTTAAGGTTTCAAGATTGAGAGAAATACTACGATAGTGGTATAAATTATATTTATCATTATAACATACATAATTGTCCAATAGTTTGATCAATTTGTTTAAATTGAATATTGGACACAAAAATATACTTAAGAAACAGAAATAATTCACTAGCTGTACAACTTTTTAAATCGTTCCTTTTAAGAAAAAGATTGATTTGAAAGTAAAAAAGGCAAACACAAATTAAACTTGAGCTCTCTTGTTAAATTTTATATAACAGAAGACTTGCTTTTTCTTTTAAAACATTTTGTATCTCAACTTAATAATAATAATTCCTATATTATTATTGTCACTGTAAATTGGTATTTTTTTGTAATAACGTTTAGTTTTTTGGGTCGTTCTACATACATTGAATTTCTATACTCAATATTTTTGTTTTTTATTGTAGCACTTATGTGTGAAGATAATATGTGCTAAAATAACAATAGCAAAAGAATTAAAAAAAAATAGATGTGAAATAGACGAAAAGAAAAATTGTATAATTAAACAATATTTGTTCTTGTGATGATTATCCATTTCTATTACTTATTTCATAATAGTTATTTCTGTATTTAAGAATATTACCAAGAAAAGCAACTATATATTTTGTAAGTTATAATGTAAGCTTCTTGTCACTGAGACTATAAATACGATATTAAACATAAAATGGTTCTTGTTAATAAAACTAATATTTAACATATGCACGGAGCAATAATGTGGTGGGCCTCGATAAGTTTAATATCTCTTCATCAGCTTTTGTCAGTCCACTGCTGGACATAAGCCTCCCTTATGCACGCCACCGCTTCCGCTCTTTGGCTATTCTCTATTATATATCTCATCCGTGTATATTTTTGCATTATCTAACATCTTACTTACAGGAGTAAACTGACTAGATAATAGTAAATTTAATTTATCGGCGTAACGACTGCAAAAGACATAATTAATGAATAAAGAACTTTTTAGTGACAGCAATAATGACTCACGCGCCGTTTGTAATCTGTTACAACAATCACTGGATGAATCAACAATACAAGCCTACTTCATTTACAAAGCATGTTATATATGGCGTGTAAGCATGTTATTATAGAGTTTAATGTATAAACTTGACGTTGGAGAAATACATAAGGAAACGCCATTAAGCCAAAGAACTGAACTGAGCTGAACAATAAAAGTGTTATCAAAAGTTTAAAAATTCAAAATAGCACCTCGAAAATCCCGTAGGCCCCATACTACATTTGCCGGCTGTAATGTTAAAATAAGTTCATTTTAACATTACAGATCGGAGTACAGGCTAAAAATATTTTATATTACAATTAAGATCTGGAAATCCGTCTTCGGCACTGGCAACAAGACGCATGACTTCTCAGTCTACCTCGTGACCACGGACTCTGGAAAGTGCTCGTAACGTCGGGAATTTAAAATGTAAAAAAAACGCGATTAAATCCGTGAAAAGTCCTTTTATATAATAATGTGTAGTGTTCGCATAAACAAAATAATTAATTAAACGACTACTTCCAGTTCGTTAAGCAATGACTGCTGTATAACTGAGTTAGGCACGCGTTTTTTATATATTCATTCATTTCATGTGTAAAGATTGTATGTCGTTTATATATGGCAGTTTTATGCCAAAGTCACAGCGGCTACCGTCATTACTAATTAACGAGGGTCACTTTGAACGCTTCTTTTGAAATTCAGTTTAACATTCTTGCCTTTGACCTTGTTACTCGTCATAAGAATGCTTTTCTGTAAAAATAAGTAACATAATTGGGGCATGAATGTTATATGTATATGTAGGACTTACCCTTAATTTAATATTAATTTATCTACCGTACTAAAACTTGGTAATATTATATATTATAGTAATATATCAAATTTCATATGTTATTATTGTCGTTATTTTAGAAATTTTCCTAAAATGCTGCAAGTAATGTAATTTTTTTTCAAACTCAGTTAAATCTTCAACACCTTACAACATTTAAGTTATTTCAATCTTTATCTTTTTATTCACGAACTGACATTTTTGATGTGAACAAAATAGGAAACGGAACACAAAAGATAATGAAAATTGGTCGAGTGGTTTTGAAGTTATGGGGGGTAAAAGTGGGGAAATTTAACCGAATGCCTGCAAATATAGTTCAATGAGGTCTGAAATGAAAGCGCATCACGTGCACATTACAAAAGACAAGGAGGTGTGTATTATTACTTAACAAGACATAATTATAATATAAAAACACCTTTAAAAAGTGTAAAATATAAAATTAAATTTAAAGAACGCTATCAGAGTCTTCTGCTACCCGGCCACCACTAGCCGCTGCAACAGCAGCCCGTTTTGCGCCTACAGCCTCTTAACACATTGGAACAGTATTATCTCGATTACTACAACCGTGGTCTAGCGGTATTGGCCCTTGCTTTCTAATCCGGCGGTCGTGGGTCCTAATCCCAGGGTGAAAAAATATTTCGGACAAGTTAACAAGAAAACAAAGAAAACGACTTTGTGTTCGTTGTTTTCTTTTTTTTTTGTCCTAAAACCCCTAATAGAGAATTCGCGCAATAGGGGAGTCCTGTGTCCAGCAGTGAACTTACACAGGCCATACAGATAAATTTAAAGCTCATCATCAACATCATCAATTTATAACTATATCTTATTATTATATATATTTTACTTTTAAAAAGTAAGTTAAATTTTAGCTGCTCATAGTCATGACCTATATAAAATTAATAATAACGGTAAACAATGATAAAAAGAGTAAGAATTAAAATTTTAAAAGGCATAATTAAAATCTATTGAAACTGCCCCTAACGCATTGTTAACAATGCAGCATTGTTAACTGTGCTTTATTGTACGTCACTAACACACTTATTGCTTTCCATAAATGCTACATACAAATGCAAATATTCTGTACTAATTATTGTGTAGTACCTTAAAGAGATACAAAACTAATTGAATCTACGACAGTAGCTATTCTAATATGTAATGAGTAATACTTTTACATTTGTGAGTGTAATAATTCACGATGGGTTTTGTAAATTAAGCATTAATTGACATATTTTAAAAGTAACAAATTCAATGTTCTGAATCTTGGTTAAGTGAAATGTCTGCTTCTCTTCAGCTAATCCAGCACTGTGACCTTCACGACATAGTTACAAAGCAGCTGAGCTTTTTGGGAAAGCTGCCATAAAGAAAGGAAAAGATTTTATGTTTTCTTTCAGCTTTAACAAGACTTTGAAAGAACGGACCACATACTACAGGTAGGACCATATACACAGTGTAGTCATTCTGTGCCTGAAAGCAATCCAATAAAATTTATTATGATAACAGATGATTACTATCTATGCAACGACAAACCGACTGTCTCGCTTACATAATTAGTTTATCTTATTAGTATTATTATACTGATAATTCTAGGTTTGAAACAGTAGGACCATATTTCATTTAAGCGAGGCTAAATCAACTAAGACTACTTATTGGCAGTAACCATTACGGTTCTTGTTCTGATCCACCTGTTCCTGAATTCAGCTATGCGCGTCTTGGAATGATGTTCAAGGGCGCGTGCTGTCTCCAGTTTCGTACGAATCATAGGCACGAATCGCAGCCCTCTTGCGTCGCAAGAGGTCCTTTATGACGTTTGGCAAGGCTCAGCGGGGTTTTCCTCCACCGGACTTGCTTTGAGAAAACCTTGACAACACTTTGGACATGTCTGGTGAGCGCATGAGCACCGAGATTCTCGTCATGAGCACTGTGCAGGACTTTGGAATGATATCTAGGTGTGGTGAGCTAGTGCAGTCTAGCTGTGATTTGAGTTTGCGCGAGTCAACTATGGTTTTGGATATGATATTTTGGGAGTCAGGTGGTCCTAATTTGAGGATGACTGGACGATGATCGGAGGTTAGAGCTTCTATGACCTCTATAATACTAAAAGCGAGATTGACGGTTTTCAAGCACATCCGATTTCTGGCCTACCATGTGTGGATAGTGCGTTGCGTGCTTAAACGGTGCAAGAATACTCAAGTTAAGAAATTCTGATAGTGCATCTAGTGCTGCACCTTGCGAGTTGATTTTGTAGCTGTTCTATCGGGTCTGCTTGCTATTGAAGTCGCCTGCCAGAATGACGGCGCCTCCTAGGGAGAATAGCATCTTGAAATCGGATTCAATGATCTCAGATGAGCTTCTACACGGTAAGTAGACCTAAGCTATGGTAATAGGTGCGTGTCCTGTCATGACTTCTAGATGCGTTAGCGTCGATGGCGTGTCGATTGCTACACAGTGCAGGGACTTTTTATAATAAATGAGCGTGCCGCCGTGTGAAGCGCCGGTCCGAGTATTTCTTATAATGTTGTAATTAGCGATTTTCGGATCGCCTCTACCGGGTTTTAGGAATGTCTCCTGCACTAGTAGAATGTCGACGTCATTTTCTCGAAGGAAAACTGACCTTTGATCCGCGAGAACGTTTGCGTTAAAGAATGATATATTTACTGCGCTGGCTTTCGACGACCGGACCGTTTTCTCTATTTAGTATGGGCGTATTATTCATTTATGTCCCGTAATTAAGTCGATTAATTGCCTATACCGAGTGCCCGTACATTTGGCAGTTATGACACTGCGCAGGAAGGCCATTTGAATGTGGCGCGTGAAAATTAATTCGACTTATGTCGCATATGTGGCGTAGGTCGTACACTTTTTTGCCCTCAGTAGAGCGTTCGAGGGTCAGAAGGACCACAGTAAACGGTTTTTTCGTTTTTGGATGAATTAGGCGTAAGGCTGAGTAAATTGGGATGTTCCTTTTATATAATTGTAGATATCCTCAGTGGGCATCTTCTTTGGCAGTCCTTTGATGACTGTCCGAAGTACGCGCTCTTCCGGGAGCGCGTATAGGTGATAATAATAGTCGTTCTTAAGTAGATACGACGTAACTTGACGATGAGCGTCACTATTTTCTAGTTGGAGTTTTATCCCTGGTTTGTATCGGCCGCGGTGAATTTGTATTTATTGGATAGCGCGGACCGAAACTCTGGCCATGTCTCCTTTGACAGAATGTATATCGCGGAGGTTTTTTATCCCTAGGTGGGATGACTAGTTGCTGTGAAGCAGCAGGTATTTAGTGTGAAGCAACGGTTAGCCTTAGTGAGGCCGATGTTGTTGGCCGTGAGGCGGCTTGGGTTGGCTCTGTGGCCGATGTAGATGGCCTAGGGGCCGATAATATTTCCGCCAACGCTTTTGGCGCCTTTTGGCGGATCGGGAGTAGGCGAGGTAGCAGGAGGCCCTACTCTTGCGCTTCTTGTGCGAACTGACAGGCAGGAACCCTCCTGCGTCTTCGTCCTCGGTGACCGGGCGGGAGTTGTCAGCTCCATTTCGGATTCGGATTGGTTGGTTGAGGTAAGCGGGGAAAGGGTGTCCGAGTGTATGTTGGGACTTTTCTTTGACGCGGGTGTGGTTGCTCTCGTCGAGCATGGTGTGCGCTTGTGTACTATTTGCCCCTTGCACGGTGAGGGCTTCACGGATCTCGTACTGTGTCCGATTTTAAGGTCCTCGAGATCGAGGCCTAGGTCACTTCGGTGACTGATTCCATCGTGTTATTTATTCGGATTAGTTATGGTTGAGAATATCGTGCAAGCACCCCGGTGAAGGCGGGGTGGTGGATCTGCCCTCCCACCGCAGTGAGCAGGTAGGTGTAAACCTAACGTACCTGAAAAACTCTAGCGCTTTTGGAGCGCTGGTGTCTCTCAACGCTGCTGCAAGTGACGATATAATTGGCTCTATTTAATACCACGTGGGTGATGTGCGTGTTAGTAAACTACATTCGCGGTGTAACGTGGCAGAAATAACCTAAAGTATATTGTCCCTACATCTCAACAGAAACCTGTGAACGGGGAAAAACGGAACAGACCGGGCGTACGAAGCTATCTACGCTCAGGTGCGTACGCCGAACGCGTCTACGCTGTTGCTCTGGCACACACTGTCTCTACACTTGCACAACACTACTGCACTGGCAACTCGCGTCTTCATTCTTCTTGCCACTTGACGGCGTCGGGAGAGGCGTGGCCACGGGTGGGCCAAGCGGACGGTGCAGGTAGCAGGGAAAATCGAGCGGGCTTGTCCGGTCGATCCGAAGGCTAACTGCGCACTGGAAGTAAAATTACGGTCAAAAACTATTTATGATTTAACAAAGTTCAGCAACGTACAACAGGTTATTTCTGGTTTTCACTCGTATCTTTCAGCTATATTAAATTCCCCAGACACATATTTTGCACTAAAATGTTACAACCAGCGTAACTGCAATATGTTGTACTGTATTACATTTTGTTTGTTTTTGCAAATCATTACGTCAATTTGACGGGAAGAGAATCGCTTTGGTGCTAATTCCATCATTGTACAAATTTCATTCCGATATAAGGAAAAAAATTTTACAATGGTGGAATTAACCAAACTGATTCTAACCACCTCCGTGGGCTAGCTGTATTGGCCTGTACTTTAAACCGGAGGTGGTGAGTTCGAATCCCGTGGGAAAACAGCTTTATGTTACCTTTCTTTTCTGGTTGGTTAGAACAATTTGGGCCGATCACCCAAACGTCTGAAAAGTCAGATGATCCATGCGTCGGGTGGGCATGTAATAAGTTGGTCCACCAACCAACCCGCATTGGACCAGTGTTTTAAATATACAGCATATATTTAAGGCAAAAACCGCTAGAAAGCGCTTATTCAATAGATGAAATTTGTCTTAAGAAGTGTTGTTTATTATTTAAATTTATAATCAAGATGTGGCTATTCCGTTTAAGCGCTGGCAACAACAACAACAACAAAAACGCCTGAGACACAGTGTATTCCGTGAAAACGACAGCTTAAAATGTGTGGTGCTTTATTTTTAAATAGTTATATTTTCTGTATCATTATATCTAAGTAAACAAAACCTCGCTTTCGAATTATTAACTGCAATCACTTCCTTCACCACTATCAAGTTAGGATAATCTGATAGACCGTCTTAATAAAACTTTCAGGTTTATTTTTCCCCTATACCAAAAGTTATTTTTAACTCATGGTGAAGAAAAAACACAGTTTACGAAGCAACGCTAGTTAATACCAGTTCCGTAAATGACCCTAATACTAAAGCAAAAACACAAATCATATAGCAATAACAATTGGCAACATCGCAAAAGTTTGTTAGAGTAAAATTAAAAAAAAAACTACAAATATATATATAAACAGATAAAAGGTTATTAGTCTGTTGAAACGAAATAAAGTCTGACTTTGATTCAAAATTAGTTTTGAGATTTATTTCATTAGATAATTTTCTCGTATTTCTAATACAACGTTAGAGGACACAAGTTTTTCCGTTTTTATTTAAAAATTCATAATTTAAATTGCGAATATATTTTATAACCTACCATCGTAAATAAGATTATAACATGTCGCAACGGTAAAAGTAATTGTATTAGATTTCTCTCGACACGATTTACGCTGGAGATAAGTTACTAATTCATGCTAAAGAATTGCGGCTAAATATCACTGGTTCAAGTTTAAAGACCCTGTTTATCGGTTTAACTAAATATAACTACTTTGCCCTTTTAACAACAAAAATTGATTCGTTTGTGTTTAGCATTGGTATTATGTTCGACTAAAATGTATGCTGTATACTTCACTGTTAAATCTTAACAAAATCAATACAAAGTAAGTCGTGGTTGAACAAACAGCTTATGATATGTAACAATTTCTCATTAAACGTTGAGGCTGTGTTAAATAAGGATACTTTATCGGATCAAGAGTACTACTTAAAATGCTTTTGATTTCAAGTAAAAAGAACTAACAGTGATACGTTAACAATTTATTCGTTAAACTATTCTTTATTAAACTAGGAATGCAGACATAACAACATAGTACAAAATTAGTAGCTCGAGTGGCAATAGGCCTGTGTAGCATTTACTTACAGACGTATCTCTTAGACCGGGAAAACAATAAATGCGACTTAAATGGTCTGGTGACAAGCCTTTCATGGATGATACGCTGGCCAAAAGCAATATTTTATTCTGAACTGGTGATGTGGAAAAATTAAACCAGGCCGAACGCTAAATTATATTTAATAATATGATTAAATGTGTAATGATGGCACCAGAGAAAGGAATCAACTTGTGTTTGGAAAAGTTACTCGAAAAGGTTCTCACGGTAGGCAACTCTAGCACTTGCACGTCACTTTGTGGGACGACCTCTCATGAGATGGACATTCCACCTATACAAATGTGCAGGGGTTCAAGGTTATGCCTCTTGGTGACTTATGGGGGCAATGCTTCGAAGTGGTCTTTAATAAATTAATATGATGATGATGATGATGACTAAGAGTAATAACAGAAAGCTAAATGAAACTTGAGACAACTTTTACGTGAACATGCTTTGGTGTACAGTTGCCCTGACATAACAGAAATGCCTTTTCGCCGCGAACACGACCGTCACTGCTTTTTTTAAATGATACGCTGCTTTTCCATTTACAGGCCGTTTCATTTAAATTCAATTCAAATATTTTAATTCAATATAGAAGTTTACACTTTCTTATTAATTGACAAACACACTACCACCAGTTCGGAAAAGAATGCCTCAGACCTGAGAAAAACCGTGAAAGGAACGGCGGGTTATCTATGTCATCTTTTAAAAATTATATTTTTGCACATAAATAAAATTTTTAAATATGTATTGAAAACTAATGGTCATTGTTTTATTTCTGTGAACCACTTTCTTAATGATTCTAAGGGGCCCAGGTTATAGACTGCACGAACTGCACGTTTTTATAGGATAAAGATCGTATTAGTATCTGCCGCATTTCCCCACAGTAGAATGCCATAAGACATGATACTATGAAAATAGCTGAAATACACTAAGCGAGCTGTCTCTGTTAATAATCTTATTCTTTTCACTGCGTACGCTGCAGAGCTTAATTTACTTGCTAGCCCATTAATATCGGGGCCCCATTGTAGTTTTGCATCTTCAGTTATTCCTAAAATTTCAGTTGATTCAACTACCTCTAATGCCTCCCCATTCATAACCATATCATTCAAATTAACCATGCTTCACATTAGGAGTCATGAATCTAATACATTTTGTTTTTCTTTGGTTGCCTTGCTATTAGCAAGTTATTAACACTAAACCAATTCGCTACTCTAGAGAGATTATTGTTTACATCGTCATTTATTGACGTATGTCGTTTAATTTTAAAAATCAAGGAGATATCATCAGCAAATACAGAAATGTTAATATAAAAAAAGTTAATATCAAATTAAGTTAATATCAACTAATACAAGTGATGCCTAGTTAGTTTTATGAGTTAATCTTAAACGCTTGAAAGTATTTTAATAAAAGTAAAAACAATAATAATATGTTACGTATGAAAATTTTATATTTTTTATCTTTGAAATAATGTTTTCCTGACAGATTCCGATGTGAACGGCTGTCACACCAGCCACCTCACAAAACATCACATCGTACAGTATACTGGCACATTCCATTCTTTTTTTCACTTCTATATTCTTAGTATATGAATACCTAATATAAAATAAAAGAGGCAAAGGCGCCAAAAAGTTTAGACGTTCCTCTTATAAGTATTATATTAACATGTATTATCCTAATAAAATAGTAAAACTTTTAAAATTTCATTATTACAATTATAAATCTTAATTTTACATTTTTGCTTGTATTTTTTTATATTCATTTTGTCTCTTTGTAATTGATTTGATAAAATATGCTATAGACGTAGACAAAGCGGTAACCTATTTTAATATATTTTAATTGTAAAGGACATATGTCAGTTGCAAAACTACGGTGAGGGTCAGGGTGAATTATGAACCATTTAAATGTTATTTTCGGAGACCTTTCTGGAAAAAATTAAGTGTATTGTAATATGGTATTTTTTTAAGGTTTTCAGCTCTTTTCACTCGCATTAATATAGCTTTAGCAGAAAATAAAAAGAATTACTCCCTACCAAAATACGTAACGCAACATTTTCTCTATAAAAAACAATAACTCTTCTGGAATTTTTCTAACTTTATCATTCATATTCAGAGGATAGCTTATTGCTATTTACACCTTCTGTATGTGTGGCCTTCACTTTAAGCAAGAAGCCTTGGTGACTTGGTTTGTGGGAACGATCGCTTTTCATAAACTCTGTGTTAGATGAAGCTTACCATAAACAAGTCTGGAAGCATTACTTCATAGTTAATAAAAAGTACGATATGTAATACCTAAGGTATTGCCCATTAAATTCGGAATCACAATAAAACAATAATAGAAAATAGTCTTGCACTAAATACCATTGTATTAATAATGGAATTTTCTTTTAAATTAGTTAAAAAACTTGTTATAGATAGGTCGTAGTGACTCTTACATATATTTATACCATTAAATCTTAAGTTTTCAAACTTTTAACACATAAAGACTAGCAATTTAGTTGTTAATTGCTTAACAACCTCTTAAAAATTAAATCCATTACTTTTAAAATTTAATTAATATTGTTTTAAAGCAGACTGTTCAAGCCATACGAATATTGAAAACGGAATGTAAGCTTCGAGATTAGCTATTTTTTTATGGCTTATTATTGGTTATTGTTGATCTGTATGTACAAAAATATTACATTTATACAAATACAGATATTTAAAATTAGCTACCCACGACTTCATCCACGTGAAATACGAGATACGTCCGTGAGTGTTCAAGTATACTGTTTAGTAATATGAATGAGTCGTTACGAATATTTCGTACGTATCACAAAATTCATGACTATAGTACGGCAATGACGAATTTCCATACATATAGTCTTTCAGCCCCGTTTTAACCCCGAGTTTAACCCCGTACAGTTTGAAACTACAAAATTGCTACAAAAAAACTACTTATGGCTCGTTTCAAGTATCTACACAGACAAACAGATAGAAGGACTAGTCAACAAATACTAACAGATACTAAGTCTTAGTTAAAGTTACATTCGTATTAATAATAATAGTAGTTATTAATAATATTTATGGACTATTATAGTACAGCAATAACATTCTGGTTCATAAAGAAAAAAGTTACGAAGTTGGTTTAGAATTTACAGAAAATTTACTTACATAAGCAAAAGCGCTCGTAAAGCTTGTTAACTTTGCAACAAACTTGTGATATTGTATTTTATCATTTTTCTTGTACTTTGATTCTTTGTAATAATTACATCTTAATTTACATTTTTTAATAACTTTTTTTAGTTTTAGATGCTTTATTACTGCCACAGATTTTTATATATTTGAGCCGATATTTTGCTTTAATACTACAAGTTGAACAAACAGCAAAGGATATATATAAATATGTATCGGCCTAACAACTATGTTAAACACTTCACATGTCACAAGAACACAGAGTCTTCTTAATTTTTTATGCAAAAACCGATTGGTAATCAAGCAATGGCCACCTATTAAATCTAAAACGAGAATAGTTTTATACTGTCTGTAATATTTGGCAACTTGCAATTATTGTCACCATTAATGTACTCAATAAGTCAACAAAAGAACAAATAAAAGTATCAGTACCAGATAAGCCCAAGATATACTTACTGATGATAATGTCAGTCGATTACGAATGCGGCGGCCCATCTATATTAGAGATCATCCATTTGAGAAGAAGATATTAAAGTGCACCAGTGTACGCGCAAACACATCTGCACCTCTTATTCTTTTATACTCTTAAAGCCGGATGGCACGGATAACCGACGCGACCGGAGACAGATATTTTACATGCCCATCCGACACATGGATATCTTACTTCACAGGCAATTGGCTGATCAGCCCGCATTGCTCTAACCAAATAGAAAACAATATTGAGAAATTATTGAGTCCCCGCAAGATTCAAACCCATAACCTTCCGGTTTCTAAAACGTTAACCTAAACCTAGGGTACTGATGATAATATATATATGTACATACATTCTAAAGTTCATATAATTTTTTTGTTTTATGATTTTTTTATTGATTGAATTATGTTTAAGTACACTTATAAGCACCGAAAGCTAATAAAATTATTCTTTAGACACTCCAATTAGGCAGCCCTTGCTCTATAAGTACATCTATATAAAGGTTCAATTTACTGCTTCATACAATTTTCTTGTTATATAAACCATTTATTATATAAGTTTCAGCCGTTACAAGTGTCCGTGTTGAAGGCAACTTTTATAATTGCAATTTTTAATGCTACATTTACCCTTATTATGCAAAACTCCTAATAGGTAGTCTTAGTATTAGAAAATTTCCTGTAAATGTTGCACATTTTTTTAAAATAAAAAACCTTATTTTATATAGTCACTATCCTTGTTATCTAGCAGCAAACAGTGGAATCATGGTTTAAGTACATCAAAATCTGATAAACTCAGGTCATCTAGTATTTTCGACCGGTTATAATACTGAACGCGGTTATTAGAGTGCGTTAATTGATTTTTCGAATTGTGCACAACTTAATAAAAATTATTGCATATTTTTAAATAAGGTCGGAAAGCTTATTCTAATAATTACTGTTAACGGTTAAAACTATTTTTTCTAGTATCAGATTGATTTTATAAATAAAATTCGGCGTAATAAATTGAACTTATTGTACTAGCTAAGTGTTATTTATGTAATTTTATAATGTCACAGTTTAATGAAATAAATGTTCGAGATACATTTTATCACAAGAGAAATTTTACAAAAAGTATGACCGATTTCAAACAATATGTAACTATTTTGCGCAATAGAAGCCGGTGAACTTGCCCTCTGTAAGAAACACCCCGCGGTCCGCCACTGCGTTTTAAATCGCTAATATCTTTTAAGGTATTTATTCAATCAAAATGACATCTATAAGACGTTATATGCACATGGAATAAAATGTTATATTTTAAAACTCTCTTTCGTATTAACATTTATTTGAAATTAAGTTTTATTACGTTAATTGTAAAATATTAATCGGTTTTTCAAAGATCATCCTATTAATGATTCTATATAGGCGATAAACTTCGAAACACATATAAGCTGTTTAAAGTTTCGTGTTTGGTAATTTTTTGTTTATTTCTTTATCTGATACTTTATTCAAATAATAATATAAATATGCTACAAGAGCAAAACCATTCAAAATTAGGGAGTCATGAAATGAGTATAACATAATAAAATATAAGGTATACATACATTTCTAATTAAGTTTTTATTCAATTAATCTTTATTTAAATTGTTTTGATGCACAAGCTAAAATTTTTGAATAATTGACAGCGTATGGTACTGATGTAATAAACTGGTACGTAACCATTCTAGAGAAAAATTTCACTTTTCAAAAAATTGGACACAAACTTCCTTCGCAGAATTGAATCTACTGACTTCATTTTAAGTTAAAAACCGACTGAAAAAACAGCGTTAAATAAGTATCTTAACATGTCAAGAGGTGTAAAATATAAATAAACACCGATTGCAAAACTACCAATGAAGTCAGAGAGCTGTCAGAGCCACTGCCATTATTAAGCCGTTGGGAATAAAATCTTGACCTATATCCCAAGAATCTGTTAATCGCTTCCTGTTAAGTATACTGATACGGAATGATATTAATTTTTTTATTATCTGTGCGATACAAGCCCTAATCTTTGTAATTAATAATAAATATGTTATAATTTATGATCTATGTATTATTAATATTATAGATACGTAAATTTCTTTACAGCCGATGTTGCTTAACACATCGTGACTTTGCTCAAAGCAGGTCTTAATCCATCATCAAAGATCTTTGACAATGGTTACTGTTTCAAATTTTGACAAGATACTCTCACATTTAATTTTAAATTGATATTAATTAAAAAAAATTACATACATGTTCTTTAGTATTTGAAAAAATCTGAATGAGTGTTGAACACTCAAATCGCAAATGAAAATTCATACATTATAAATCCAATGATGCCTACATAATTAAGACATCTTTTGAAATCCGACACAGCAGTCCTTAATGCTATACGAAACTTCCTGTGAACAAGTCATAATAACGAGGCAGGGTCTTTCATGTACCATTGTAAAATTTGATTAGCTATTTCGTCATTTATTCTTTGTTAACATATTGAATAAATAAAATACCTTTTGGCATTATGTTAAGGTCGACACGAGACGAGACGGTTCTGTACGACCATTCCCATAATATACGACTTGTGCTATAAGTGGACGTTATAGATGTATTTAAGTATAGTCAAAAGCGTAATTAATAGTGACAGATGATAGTTGCTGAAAGTGCAACATTGCTATTTTTATTAATTTACTGTAGTAGTAGTCTGTCCGTGATCGTTGACGTTGAAGTCCAAAACGTTGGTAATAAAATATGTACATTAAATTCGACTCAACTCAAACTCAAAATCAATAAAAAAATTAGTTTAATTATTTAAAATACTCAAATGTTTGGTGCATTCTTTCTTTTTAATACTAATTCAAATCAACACCTGTATATTGGGTGAAATAATATTTAATTTCAAGATCGACAAACATAGACTCTAATTAATTTGATTGAAATCCCACTACATAGAAAAAAATTATAGTATTAAAAACATTACAAAACTTAACTTAGATAATCTCATTATTTGTTTTCTATAATGAGATTATTTGTTATCTTATTTACAATGTTATCCTTTCTTCTTAAAGTTCCATCTCCTACCGAAGGTCAGCGATCATCACTGCAATACGTACTTTATCAACGGCCGCTCTAAATACAGAACGAGTTCTCAATCCGAACCATTCGCGGAGGTTTTTGAGCCACGATGTTTTACGTCTGCCTGGTCTTCGGCGTCCTTGAATCTTTCCTTTAATTATTAGCTGCAGGAGTTCATACTTGTCTTGTCTCATAATATGACCCCAATATTGCAGCTTGCGTCGTTTTACGGAGTCCAATACTTCAAATATCTTGACCATAAGCGTAGAACCGTCTTATTTAGCACCCGTTCGTCCATGAAATTTTCAACATTCTCCTGTATCACCACATCTCGAATGCTTGGAGGCGCTTACACATAGCTTCAGTAAGAGTCCAGGCTTTTAACTCCATATAGAAGAATGGGAAATACGTAACAACGCACTTATCGGACTCTGGTGACAATCTTTAGAGAACGGTTACTAAGAAATTTACTAAGCTTCAAGAAAACACTGCGAGCTGGCACAATCATTTTATTTCAACGCTTTGGTCCTCTTTGTCTGTCACAATTCATCCAAGGTATTTGTAGGAGTATACTGTTTGCCGTTGATAGTGATGCCCTCTTCCGCTTCCTCCGTTGACTCTGAGAAAATAGATTTAGCATATAAATTGAAGAGGAGCGGGAAAAGAATGCAGCCCTGCCGTACCCCTTGACGTATAACGACATCCTCTAAAAATTAATCATTCACGCGGATTTTCGCCTTCTGATACCTTTACAGATTTTGAATGACCGTTATGGCCTTCAAATCCAGACCAATGGTCTCAAGGATTCTAATAAGCTTACGGTGCTGGACACGGTCAAAAGCAATAAAGCGGATATGTACCGGGTGATTTATATCCCAGCAGCGCTGCATCAGAACCTGGTAACCAAACAGAGCATCGCGAGTACAAAGTCCACTTCGGAAGCCAAATTGTGTATCGGAGACGTTTTCTTCTATTTTTCTGTAAATCCTACCGTTCGCGAAATTGTACGGAAATCACTACATTTTTTCGTGTTTCTCGTCTTTGGTAACGTGATAAAAGTCGACCTTAACCAATCTTCTGGGATTTCTCCAGTGTCATATATTTCATTACAAAGCCGCACTAAAATGTTCAGTTTTTCAAATTCGAGCAATATCAGAACCTCGTATGGAATTCCGTCTGGTCCAACTGCTTTACCGGGCTTTGCGGATTTAAGTGCATATACAACTTCATCTTTTGTTATGCTAAGGCTGTCTATTTTCTGGGTGGAGTTTTGCAATGTACTCTTGCCATATTTTAATTTTGTCTTCCATTGACAACACAGCCTGTCCATTGTCATCAATAAGGGTATATAAAATGTCTTTCTTTCTATGTCCTAAGGTTTTCTTTATACGCTTGTACATGTTAAAGTAATCGTGCTTTGCTTGACATGCCTCTATTACTTGCACTTCTCATCATAAAGTTATCCTTGGCCTTGACACATTTGGCTTCAAAATCTCTTTGCAGATTTTTGTACCTACGAGCATTTTTGCCTTTTGCTAGTCTCTGTGTCATCATATTTTAAATTTTATCTGTGATCCAGTTTTGTTTCTTAGCAGCAGATATTTTTAACAAATATTCAAAAGAAATGGCAGTAACGATCTCTTTTAGACTCAGCTATGTTCTAGCGGGTGATGTTGAAAGCTGATTATCACGTTCCTGTAGTTCATAAATCTCGTTGTTAATTTTTAATGTACAAGTTTCCTGGTGTCAATATCTCTAAGTCAAGCTACATCAATTCTAGGTTTCGTCATAGGTGATGCAATTTTCTTTAAACGTATAGACGTATAGATGTTTGCTACAACAGGATTATGGTAGGAGCTAACGTCCGCACCAGGATACGTCTTGTCAAGACGTATCCGGTGGCATTATCCTTTACAATGAGTTAATTTATTGTTTCAAACGGACACTTAAATTTTATTCATTTGTATAGATAATGTACATTATACCTTTACAAACTGTTGCCTATAACTTAGTCTGCTAAATAATCTATGTAATAGAATAATAAGCAACAATTCGTTCAGACTTTTATTATAATAAGAATGATAACATATACAACAACTTTTAAATACAGAAATCAATACTTTACAAATAGAAAAAAAATTTTATACGAAGCAGGTGTTTCTTGCCGTAAGAACTTTTTGATTTGGAACAAGGCTGTCGGAGTAAAGAAAAAGTTATATATTACCTTTTCATATTACTTTTATTCACACTGCCAGGGAAATTTTAGTACTTATATTTTTGATACAATAAAGTTATTTGAAGTCAATAAAACCATAACTTAATGTTATTTATCAACGTTGTCTTCCTAACTATTGATTACAACTACATCGTTAAGACTAACAAATATGGTCGAATAAAGTTATTAACATATATAGTCAAATAACAAAATAAAAATTAAGATAAAAAGACTACTACTTGCAAGTGCGGCCAAGGTACATCTTTTAATAAATTCAGCTTAAGCTTTGCAAATTTATAGAAAAATTTGAATAAGTAATATTTTACCGTTTATTTAGCTTATATGCTAGAGTGACGTAGTATCAACCCAGATGTATGTGTTGTATATCTCTTTAAGGTTACACAACGTACTCGCTATAGCTAAATATATGATGGGTTTTAAGTGCATTGTTAAGTAGTAACTTTTATGAATTTCTCAACTCAAAAGTGCTACAACAAAACACTGCATTTTAAACGCACTAGTAAGAAGCATCTAACAAAAGTTTTTACAATAGGTGCTCCATTTTCGCTCTGCAATTATAACTTTGTACGAATACAGTTTAAAGTAACTTTTACTGTTACCATAAAAGCTGGCTTAAGCACTATAAAGCTAATTGAAGAAATAATTCGGTTTCTTAGCGTTTGCATAGCAACATAAGTATTTTGATAATTTAAAAAAGTATTGACTTATATTCAAAGTATGAAATATGGCTACTATGTGTATAAAGTTACGTTTAAATTGTTTTAATGAGGGTCAAAGTCTACACTAGCCACTTTTCAAAGCAATAATGTAGCAATCTCTTGCTCTGTTAAAACCACGAGAAAACTAGTTTAGACGTTAAGGGATTGAAATCTGACTTTAGTTTCGATTTTGACTGAATTTGATGGAAAGATAGTGACTGTCAAATATTGTATTGACTCATTGGATGAACTGAATTGATTGGATGTTTAAAGTATTCAGAAAATAACTGTTAAGTGCATGCCTTTCATGCATTTTATTTTAGAGACTGGCCTAGGTGACGTAGTTCTGATAAAATATCAATTAAAATTTAAAAAGACGTTTTAAAAATAAAACTAAAAGAAATCAATGTTCTGAAATATCGCATGTAAGTAGTTATAACAAGCAAACTATTTACCACCACTATAATGATTTTATTTATTGAATGATTTTAGAAATCTCGTCATCTTTTTACACTACATGTACAGATTTGCTTATTTCATGCGCAAATACGAACCAAAGTATGATTTATGGAACGTGATATACCCAGTGCTAGTTTACTGACAAAAAATAAAATGTTAACACGGTTTTTATCATACCACAGTACTATTATGAAAGATATTTATTTTTCAATCAATACTTATTTGCAATAAAGCGTAATTCGGTAAGCTTGATTGATTTTATATTGGATTTGAAGAAACCGGTTTACCATAATGATTTTTCTGTCTAGACTTTTCTCAGAAAAAAATTGTTTATGTTGTTCTCTATTTATTCTATTCGCTTAATTTTTTTTATTTAAGATTACTGTTATGTATAAAACCGAAGTTATTACATAACTTCGATATAAATTGATGTCGGAATGTCTAAAAAATATATTAAAGCAAGTAATTTTATTGTGTTTAAGGTAATATAAAATCGTTATACGTTACGTAGTTGCGGCTCTTTTGCCTTCCAATTTATATTTTTGAAGTTATACTTCTTTAGGCGCGTTATGAAAAATGATGAGAGTGAAATTTTAAGATGCGCGCACCTGTAGCACAAAATTAACAGTTTATAATGAAAACGGTGAAATGGACCTTATTACATAGTGATAAGGTTGATTTTTGTGTAGTGATAATGGAGTTGTCGTTTTTTATTTGCGATAGTTGTTGCATAATGTGCTCTATGAGTTAGGATTAAGGTTCGTTTTTGGTATATATATATATATTATTATTAATAATATATTATTATATTATTTAAATTTATATTAAATATATTATTATATAAATATATTAATTTTTGTAATGATGTTTATTCAACTTGATATAATGGTAATATTTTTATTCATTTAATATATCAACATTGTGATTTATCTATGTAATACGTTTTAGATAAGCGCCATCTAGTCACACATAATCAAAGCTTCTGATTTATAGTACCGCTGTACAAGTAAGCCAACATCTCTTAGAATTCTACATTTGTAAGCAACAGATGGCGCTGAACTACCTATATGATATATCAAAGTACGTCTTGTGAATCCTTAAATTCTTAATCAATTATTTATGATTAGTTCTTGTAAATCTATCATCTTTAATTATCTTAATAATTTTTGATTGATATTACTTACTATTTGTGAAAATTAGTGAAAAAATTGTGCTTATATACTTTTTCAAGTGCTCCAATATAATTGAGGTTAACTATCCGTATGTATTATTTATTGATATAAATTAAAATACTTTTATTTAATATAATTAACTACTAAATTTGTGAGGCTTGTGCAGCTGAATGCAAAATGGAAGATGCAACAAAACTGAATTGATGGTAATTTACATTACTCAAATCAAAAATGGACGACATCATTCATTTCCTGAAAAGAATATTATGGCCATATACAACAGCTGGAGGAGAATATCTTGGTAGAGAGAAGACAAGTTACCGATAATTTTAAGTGGAGACTTCAACGTCAATTTTTCCCGTGAAGATGCTCGTCCACTATTGATTTCCTCCAAAATAACTTGAATTTAGCCATCAATAATAATCCTCTGATTTCGACAACACGACATGGCACTACCATAGATGCTGTATTTGTACGATATCTCAACGCTGTTAAGACAAAACTTTTCGTATCATATTTTAGTTATCATAAGCCACTGATAACTGAAGTTCCGATTCAGACATTACGGGAAGATACTATGGAAGTGGACATCATTTAATTAAAAATACAATTCGAATAATAAGACAATTTATGTTAGACTTAATGTAAGAAAATAAATATTTATTTATTTAATTTTTCAAATTTAAACTTAACTTTGTTGATTATCCTTTTCAATCCTTCTATTATTTTATTGTAATTAATTATTTGCATGCAATTAAAACTATTTTTATTGATGCCAAAAGTATAACTTCTCACGCTCGTACATAAGTACACGCACCCATTTTTTCTAAGTGCGGACAATCTTTTAAATCAACATTTACCATATATACATTGTAAAACAGTTGGCAAAGTAAATTCTCTTATTTTTATTGAAGGTTCTTAAAAATTAATAGATTAATATTTTTTTAATGTAAGTCAGTTTTTTTGTCCAATTTTACTGGCATGACATTTAATTGTATGCTCGAGTTAAATTTCTAGTGCAGCTGCCGGATTAGAGCTCTTCAATTAAGACGCTCGTTGCTTCGAAACATCGTTAGGAACGCTCCAACAAAACGCGCTTCGGAATATATTACATTTAATTACTTAGTAAAAGAATACGTTTAAAATAATAGCGTAGTAAAGCCTTGTTATTTTATACCCTAAAACATTGATGACGACCGTTCGTCACTTTTGAGCAACAGAAATTATGCAAAAGTAATTATGTCTTTGCAAAAACTTTTCCAGTATTCTCATAAAACAATCGTCATCATCATAATCAGTATTTTTTAGAACAATGCTGGACATAGGCCTTTTTTAATGAACGTCAAGACGACTGCTCAACCACTACTCGTTGCCAACTTTGACTGCACGGAGATCAGCATCCCAAATGGTCGGGGGTCGACCAACGCTCCGTCTTCCCAAACGCGGCCTCCACTCCAGAACCAGAACCCAAACCCATGTGACAAAAAATGGCAAGCCAGCTAGTAGGTGCGAAGTGAACTATGGTGGTATATGGTTTATATGTGAGTAAACGTTTTCTTTAACATACACTAAGAATATAACAATTTTCTATTCTGACACAAAATTAAAGTGTGTGTTTTATTTTAATACGTAGAGAATAAAATGATTATAAATTACTAATAAAATGATAAAAAATAATTATTGTATTGCGACTGTCATAAAGTTTAGTAATATACTTTTACATATCGATTAGTTCTGGTTACTCTAAAATTTTACATCGTATGAAGTAATAACGAGCAAAACATTTGTCTGATAAAAATATATATGTACGTTCTGTCTGTAATATATTTTGCATCGAACCACAACCTACTAACCAATGCATGATTTGTGGTGTTTGGTCTCGTTTGACTGGTTATATTTGGATGCAGTTATGAGTCACAATTAAATGATAATTTCTAAATTGTTTAATGTATTTTGGTCAAGAAAAACTTTACAATTATCGAACTCAATAAAAAATATTTTTATAG
The DNA here is from genome assembly GCA_029286875.1 of Lamproptera curius. Lineage (NCBI taxonomy): Eukaryota > Metazoa > Arthropoda > Insecta > Lepidoptera > Papilionidae > Lamproptera > Lamproptera curius. The sequence goes on from JAGSMT010000140.1 coordinate 813,857, forward strand.
TTTCATTGTTTTTAAACGATGTTAAAGTGATAAATTATATTAAGAAAATAAAAAGAATAGCTATTAAAGTAAACACTAGAAAAAAAAAAATCTTTTGACTAATTTATACTTTAAATGTATTCGTCAACTCGTTTGGATATAAAGCATTTTGGTAAAATTAAAATCTGCGAAACATTATATTTCCACATTCAGGAGAAATTTCTTGGATATAATGGTTCGCTCTTTAATTTAGGCCCTCTACGTTAATGTTCATCTTGACACAAATAATGCGCTACATACAGCTATGGCGATCGCCGAACCGATATATTATAAAAATTGTAATATAATTTCATAAAAGTTTATTTTTTTCATCTGATATGTACAATTCAATTGAACAAAAAGAATTTTTTTTTTTTAGATAAATTATGTAGTATATTGATAAAAACTGTTTAACAATAATTGTTGACAGCATCAGAGATAGAATGTTTTTCACCCTGTGTAGGATATAACACTCTCAGAAGTCTTCTTCATGATGAAATGATGTCGCTCCCATAACCAATTTGATCATTACATTTGTTAACACTTGTTACTTCATGTTGTATTACTCAAAATATATTAATAAATTCTTAAAGTTGCTTTTCAAAATAATTTTATATAAGATTATTTTTGCAAACGCGTCGTGATACGTATTTTTTGTAACCGTAGAAACATTAAGTTTTGTTGTCAAATTTAATCGTCTGTGTAGTGCCGAAATAATGTCGTCTTAATTATTTTGTGAGTTTTACGCATTTAGGCAAAGATAATGTTCTATATCCTTCGGCTTTGTTTCCTATTTTGACAATTGACGTATTGAGTATTTTAGGGTAGTATGGTCTTAATCTGAGTAGAAAGATTTTTATTAATTAAGGAAACCATATCCGGCTTTCATTTCTAAAATTAAAACCTTTTACGTAGATCATGAAATATTCAGCAGTTTCCGCTGGATTATTCCGGGTTTCAACGGATTTAGACCCGGGATTTAGATTGCATCCTCCCTCCTTAATTTTCCCTTTCTAACCATCCTAAGTATCTAATCTTTTACATTGTGTTTATTTTATTTAAATATACACAGTAAACGTTTATTAAAGACTAAAATATAAAATTCTTATTGAAAGTCTTTGGAGTTAAAACCTTTATTTTAATTGTTCCTATTTCTCTCCTTTTTACTAACTTTAATAATTGATAATACCTTTAACTTTAATAATGACTTGGTCTAAAGTAAATATGTATAAAACGAACAAAGTTGGTTTTTATCAATGGTCTAAAAACCCAATAAAAAGTGATGGGAATATCCATTTTAAAAATTGTCATTAAAGGTTTTGTTAAGTTTTTAGTGGAAACTTTTCTTTATAGGGGTTGGACAATAATTTCGTGTAACATTTTTTTTTACCGTCTTTTCGTTATTAATCTGTTTAGGTAGAACATTTTTTGTCCATTTTGGAATAATAAAATTAACAATAGGCCCCCCTCCTCCTAACTCTACATAGAGTTTTTCAATAGAATATTCTCCTAACAGGACATCCGCAGCGGTGTGAATTTGGTGGAGGGGTTGTTCATGTAGAGATTCAAACATCCGGCCCAAACGGGCTCTTCTCAAGGGGACACAACTTCACTCCAAAAGAGGTCACGAGGGCAGGTCAGCCACCCAAAACCCACGCCTGTGCGACCCAGGAATCGGGACATAGGTCCTTCAAAGATTTCAGCGCCCCCGGAAAAATTTAAAATCCCATAACTCAGTCATTTTAGAAACTTTGGAGCCAGTTTTCCTTATAATTTATGGGGTTATAACCCTTCTTATAGCTAAGTAACAGCGATTACTAAAATTTGTCATTTTGTAATTGAAGGTTAAACAACGTTGCCCATCTTTTTCTTATTCCTACCACGGGATCCAAAGTATATTTTCTCCAGCGGAGTAATTTAAAAACAATATGCTTTGTTTCCTTACCCCAAAGCCATTAATTAACAAAATTGTAAATACGACATCAAGCCAAATTTTTTACAATTAATGAAAATTCAAAATTAAAAGCCTAAAATAAATAATTGTTGGTTATATTTATTCCTTGATAATGAAAAAACCTTACATTCCTTTATCTCTTTCTTTTTTTGAATTTTCTTAAAGTTGCAAAAAAAAACACAAACAATTAGTTTGACCCACATCAATTAAAGGTTTTTGTTTGTCTATCCGGAATCAAAAGTTCTAAAATTAAAGAATATTTGAGCAATATTTATAGAAGTACAAAATAAAATTCCAGGGTTATTAACAAAGGTAAACTTTCAAAATATTTAACCCGTTCATATCTACAAAAAACTTTTACCGAAAATTTAAAGTTCAACTTCTTCAACCCAAGAAAGTGCCAAAGGGATCCCAAACTAAAACTTAGTTATTTTCAAATGTACTAAATTTTGCGCCTGTGGTACCATAAGAGTAATAAACTAAGATAACCACATGGCTTCGTTTATGATTAAACTTGGAGTGAAATTTTGAATACTTTTCTTATAAATGTCGATTCTCAGTTATTTTCCCATTCATTTGACATCCCTTTAACAATTTACATTTTTAATTATAATTATTTAATAAAAAAATAAATTATAGGGATTTTCATATTTTTTTTATAATATATTACGCGATAATAATAATAGGCCTATATATTTGTGAAACAAATTAGATTATTCCAGTCTATTGCCTATTCGGTTTTGATCGACTTCCCCAAAAGGGCCTCAATTGGACCCCGCATTTTTTTATATGTATGTTTACCTCGTTGCTCCATACGGACTCCCATTTTAAATTATTTTTAAATGATAAATATAGGCTTCTCATTTGCCTCATTTTTAAATTAATTTTGTTATAAGTAGTTTAATAGATATTTGAGAAATAAAAAAAATTGCGGGACCAAGAATCACATTCCGTGCGATTAGATTAAAAACGTTGCCAAAACTGTAAAAGATTGACGTAAAATGACGTATGTTCTACCAAATTTTAAGCTTAATAGGTCTTGAATAAAGTCGAGGCGCAAATATCAATGTTTTAAGAATAACGCAAATTTATTATTTTGACTTACTTTTTTTAAAACTGCAATAAGCTTTAATAATTTTATTAATAAAAAAATATTACCATTATTAATTAATTCTAGTGCACATAATAGTTGATGTCATAACTAAATACTGTCTTACTAACGGGTTCCGTTATAACTGACTAATCAATGACAAAGTTTTAAATGATATTTAGGTTGTTTGTTGACAGTTTATGACTTGCCCACTTCCCCACACACTTTCATGGTATCTTCAATCACTTAATTAAACTTCCAGGTTGCTGAAGCAACCAAAGGTTTAAACCGGATGGCAGAAAAGTAAACATATATTTTTTAAAACTATTAATTTTGAAATTTAGACTTGAAATGATCCAAAATAAAATAAACCATCCCAAGTTGGACATATACACATAACGCATTAAATAATTAAATAATGTGTGTGTCGTTCCTTTTTTCTGCAAGTATATAAACCTCCAAAAACGGTAAAAGCAAAAAATTATTTTCTTTTTATTTCAAGTCTTATAACTTTTAACGAGCTTTGTTACGAACGATGTTACGCAATTGATTTTTAAATGTATAATAAAGGAACAATAAATACGACGTTTTCCGGTTTTTTTTTTATACATACCAAAACTATCAGTTTGTAAGAAAATGTTGACTTCATAAGAGCTTAAAAGTTTTGGCTTTGACACTATAAGTTTTCACAGGGTTTGTTAAATTTTTTTTAACTTTATATTCTTATTAATAATAGTAATTGATGGGGTGGATTCACAATTTAAAAATGTTATGTCCATAATAAAAAAAGGATTACTTGAATATGATGCATTACGTTTATGGATTTTTGTACTACATATACCGAGTAATAATTATCCAATAGAGAAATACGATTTGATGAGTCATTGCAGAATGATCAAGTTGAATAGCTTTTAACGCTGTTTTTGTAAATTAAAAATTTGGGTGCCTTTTGCATATAGTTAAAATAAAAATTACTAAATATTATTTTTATTTAAAAATGTGCTCAATTTCGTAAGGTGGTATGTTTCCTGTTAACAATAAACCAATAAACATTGTTTTTAGTGTTAAAATCAGAAGTATAAGAACAGTACTGGATTCTGGTTTAAAGGTCAAATCTCTTTAAGTTATTAGGTAAAAATATCTAACGTCGGATGCCAGATTTTTAAAACCAACATGTGGTAGCAATTAAGTCAAAAAAAGTTTTTTAGCCTTATTGTGTTTTTAGAAATGTTTATAGAACTTTTTAAGCTACTATAAATTACATATGGCATAAAGTAGTGGTAGCGTGTTTGACAATCAATAAGCAAGTGTAAACTTCTATATTGGATAAAGATATTTTGATTTAAATATGTATGAACTAGTTCCCACTTTACCTTATTGTGGAATGGCGTCTCATAGACACTAAATAAAAAAAACTGGGGTATTTTGGTTAACAAAATATTGATATCATCTATTTTTTAAATAATGTGTTACGGTAAATTACAATGGTTTTGTTGTTTGATGTGTTTTTGATACTATGAACAAGAAATTATTAAAAATCAATAATATCATATACACAACTTAATGATACGACCGTTTTGGTAACATATAACCAATTCAGTAAGATTTGTTTTCCTATTTTTATTTATTGATGGATTATTTAATATAATTCAGAAAAAAATGGGTTGTTGATATTCATGTAAAATTTTATTTATTAAAATCCAACTATCTTTAGGAAAGTATTCAAGTGATCAGTTAGATTGTTTAGAAAACGGAATACATCCATTGAAATAAACATAGAAGAAATCGTAAAAGTTTATCGCAGTATGGAAAGTAAAGAGCTTGTATGAAAGACTGAACGCCCGAAGACAATTTCAACAGCGCCATTGCGAGTGGAAATTCGTGTTTACAAATCGTCACGATTTATGTAAACACTGGCTGTTTCCCGCGATTTCTCCGAGAGATACAGGAAAAAAAATTCTAACATTTTTCTTTCTAAAAAAGGGTAAGTCATGACGAAATCGGACCGGTGTTTACAGTGATTAGCCGAAACAAACAGACGCAGGCAGACAGGTGGACAAATATTTTTAATAATGCTGTTCCGTTATATGTACCGGTTATATATATAACCACCTCCGTAGTCTAGTGGTATTTGGGGCCCTTGGCAAAGCCGGAGGTTGTGGGTTTCGAATCCCCGGGAAAACAACTTTTGCTATCGTTGTTTTTGGTTGGTAAAAGGTCAATTTGGAATCACCCATTGATTGGACCAGCAGTGAATACCTTCCAAAAACCCCCTTTGGAAGGCGTGTTATTAGGGAGGCTTCCTTCCAGCTGTGGACTAACACCGATGATATATCACATTGCCCATTTAAAAGCTTTTTCAACCGTCCATACAGAAAATCAAATTTTTCCGAATAGTTACTTGATGTTAGATGAAGTTTATCTCTTTGCTCTTATAATTTGTTGTTTAAAGTAATCTCTGGTGTGTGTTTCACAGTGTACTAATATTACAAAGGAGACCCACTACGTTTTCTTTATGGTATAGTCGGGTAGCCTATTTTTTCTGTGAAATAGCAGTATGTAAACACTACTGTCATCCGGTTTGGAGCCCAGGTAATTACTGAGTAAAAAAGAAGTAGTCTTTGTCTCCGAACGGTTAAGAGGACTTGTGGAGTCTTACGCTGTTTTCTTATAGACAAGAGTTTCATAAGATGAACGACAAAAGTTTTAAGATCAACAATGTATTTTTTAATGATCAACATTTTTTCCAAAAGCAGCCTAGCAAACTAACCAACAACAAGCGCAGGTGAGTGATATATTTTTTAAGGAGAATTATTCTCATTAGTTATCTTTTCATTATCAAAAATTTAAACAAAACTTTATTTACACTTTATTTAAAAATATTTTTCGTATCAATCTTATTCCATTTATTGAGGCCATTCATTTTAAAACAGATACAAAATTGTAAATTTTGGTACTGACTAAATATATTTTCATTTTCTTGCCGCCTTTTCAATTTCGTAGGCGGGTTTTTCATCTGCGTATTTAAAACTCAGTGACCCAAATCCCCTCGAAATAAGTTAATCTCCTCGAGGCATATTTAATTTTGACCCTTAATTTACCTCACCGCGATACCCTAATTTAAATCTCATACCGAGATGAATTTATTTACCAGATTAGACATGACACTTAGTGACATGAAGTGTTGTAAAATGTTTAAGTAAAATATTTTAATTAGCTATAAAACCAATTAGTTAATTTTAGAAGATTTTTAACTTATTGTATAGCTTTTATTACGAACTAATAAATTCCGTAACTAAAATATAACCTAGCATCCCCCTCTTCAAAAAATTCCGGGTTTTTATCGGAATACGATAACTTTGAACTGTCAATGAATGATCGTATTAAAAGTACCGTTTTTACCATTAATAGAAAAGTTTATTTTTAGTGTCAAATAAAAATAGTTAAATCATTGCATAGTTAAATTTGCCAAGGTACTAAAAGATGTTTTGGGGCCGATAAATACAAAGTTTAAGTTTTCAAGTGTAAATTAATTAATAAATAAGTAAAAATTAATAATTTTAAAAACAGATATGTTCATTTATATTATATTTTAAATTATTTAACATCCATTAAAACTCAGTCTTTGATGTAATTATTTTAATTATTTAATTAAAATTATTAAATTTAAAAAGGGTTTTCAAAATTGACTCTGCTCTGGGGCAAACCCTTTTAATTAAAACCGTTTAAGGTCTTTGGGAAAAATTTTTTTATGTTCCTTGAAAATAAAAACAAGGGCAAAATTTAAAAGGTTAATTTTTTTTTGGAATCTATCCATAGATAAAAAGATTAAATGTCCCAATTAAATTGAGCTTATTAGTCAATTATTTTGATCAGATTAATTGGTAAATAAGGTTCCCAATAATTGGAATGAATCAATTCTTAAAAACCCTTTTGTCCTACTACCAAAATTTTATGTTTTATATTTGGACCTTTCCAAAACTTTTGATTGCATTCAAATCCTTTTTTACAATGTCCTCAATCACTGATTTATAAAATACTTTATATTGCTTACGCGAATAGTATTCATGATAAAAAATAGTTTTAGGGATTTTTCATATTTTATTTCTTTACAATTATTTTATATTTCACCGGACTTTTCAAATCCTACCCAGGTTTCATGGTCTCGGGACCGACTAAGATATTGGGATCCGAAATATTAGTGTTAATTCGGCCTTCGATAATTTAAAAGAAATAATTATAAAGTATGTAATAAGTATGTATGTGTGTTTAATATGTGTGCGTTTATAATGGTTTAAACCGCTAATATTTTGAATTACTGTCTATACGTTGTATCTAAATCATAACATGAAATTTCAAAACCTTATTACGTTATGAATATCGTTCTCGGGATATGAACATTGCGTACAAAACAATCAAGAAGGGCTGAAATATTTGACTTCAATTTAATAATATTTTGCTCTTTTATACTTAGAAATTAGTCATTTTTTATTCAAACGCCTCGGAGGCAAAAAATAATTGAAGCATTTATTTTTATTTATATGAAAGTTGATGACAGTCTTGACACAAAAGATTTATTTTCCATAAATCATTCTACTTTTGAAATTACTCTTCGGTGGAGCAGATATATATTCTACAAATATATAACAGATGCATATTCTTGGTACTGAGAATGAATAAATTATAATAATGAAACGTGGAGAAGCATAAGATTATATTTGTTTTGATAAAAGTTGCCCAATGACTTTTAAGTCAGGTTTTTAATGTTGTTGTTATGTTAATATTTTTTGCCACAAACACAAAAAGAAGATAATTCGTCTCAATGTTATTTCATTTATTGCGTATATAGTAATCGCGCTAGCTGTGGTGTCCTTTAATTAAGAAAGGCATATAATACTGCGCTATTAATTAGCTTTATGAGTAAGTACAACATTAATAGTTCCTGATATACCCAAAAACAGGAATCTTAAAAAAAATAAAAGTTGCCTATCATCACATCATAAGCAGCCTCAAAAAGTCCTCTGTAGGACACAGGCCTTTCTTAATAAACAAGGCGACCGATCTTGTTCGCTTCAATTAAAAAGAGTTCTTCATAATTGCCACGCTGAGCAGGCGGATTGGCAATTGACTAATTGAATTTATACTGCGGATCTGTCATACTTACGTAAGGCAGACCTGCCGTCAAGTGTGCGTTGTTGTCTACATTAGTTTATTGTACTTTTTGTGAAAGTTACCTATAACTAACACAACAATAAATTAATGTAATGACTAGCTGAAAATACTAAATGGGAAAAAGACAATTATATAAGCTAACTGGAGGTTGATTGTTTAGATTGTTATTCTTAAAAAACAAAATCGACCTGCAACATAAAACAATTACTTAAACATAATTGTGTGACATAGCTATCAAAGTAATAGCGATATTTGAGTGATCAATTGTGGGTTTTTTATGTAAAATCCACTTTTTACAGAGTTTTAGCGATAATTATTTTAATAATAATATAAATAGTTAAACAAATATAAATACTTAACACACACAGCTTTAAATAGCCCAAGTTTTGTTTTTCATATTGTTCAAGCAACGTTAAACTGCAAACTTATCTAATACTATGAGGCAAATTCATTGAATATTAAAACATTTCGACACTTTTATATGAACGTTATATAAAAAATGCAAAAAATATTACCATTTTATTAAAATGATAAGGAAGGTCAATAAAGTTTTTATCATATCGCTCTGATTGGAATTAACCATAAAGTTTAAATAAAAAAACAAAACGAAAAAAACTAAATCGGTTATATTTTAAAGCGACCTTCTATTAAAACATATTATAAGCCGCCGAAGAAGATTGGCCAATTATTACCATCCATGAAATGTAAAATTCCTCTACAGGTACCGGGTGTGTACCAACTAGACTGTGATTGTGGTCTCTCTTACATTAGACAAACAAAAAGACCAGTGAGAACCAGAGTAAAAGAACATATAGAAGATGTTAAGCACCAACGCTATAAGAAATCTGCAATTTGCGACCATGTTCTAGACAAGCCCAATCATGATATTAGATTTGATGAACCAAAAATACTGGCTAATGAACATCGATTTATACCAAGGATGATTCGGGAAGCAATCGAAATTAAAAAATATCCAAATTTTAATATGAGAGGATGGTTGGTCTTTGCCATAAAAATATGAAATGTATAATAAAATTCCTTTTATAATTTTTCTTATAATAACTACGTACATTAAACATATCAAATCTGCTAATGTCAGGATTTTTTGCGCTAACTATATATATATATTTATTCCTTCCTGGGATCTAATAATGTCAAAAATTAAACGCAAAGATATAAAAACTACAAAACCGAAGGACAACAAAAGAACTTTTTGTCAAACCAATATTCAAAATTAAGAAAACGAAAGATATGTCAATTTAAAAAAAAAACTGTGACGGTTATTCCAAAACATTGAGATACAGACATATACCAACTTAGTCTGCCCGTGATTATGGATGCTGGAAAGAATCCGAAACGTCGGGAATAAATATATTTAAGTAACGCGAAAAATCCGTAAATTAGTGGATTGATATATGTATTAATATTAGTGTCCGACCGAAGTTTACCGGTGGTAGGTCCCCTGTTTACAGGAGACCGTCTGGTGAGTACCACCGCGGTGCCTATTTCTGCTGCGAAGCAGTAGTGTGGCTACTCTGCGTTCCGGTTTGAAAGGGCACCGTAGCCAGCTGTTACTGGGTAAACAAGACTTAACACCCAATGTCTCAGGGTTTTTTTTATAGCATACGCGAACGGACGAGCAGTCGGGCCACCTGATGGAAAGTGGTCACCGACACTACCGACGCGCTGCCTACCGTGAGACATAGGGTGTTAAGTCTTGTTAGGTGACGGCGCTTCGGCGATACCACTGGTATTGTCAACGTCTATGAGTGTCGGTGACCACTTCCCATCAGCTGGCCCGACTGTCTCTCTGCTACGCCATAAAAAAAAGTTACAGTCTCGGTTTCGGCCGAGTTTCGGCAAAAAATCAAATTTCGGCAAAAGTTCGGCCGAAACCGAAACAGGTTTCGGAAGGTTTTTTGATTATAAAATTGAAACAAAGTGGTAGCGAAAGTTAAGTGTATCATTCCTAAAATCGAACTCAGATCAGTGAATTTTAGTTCAGACAAGTTACATAAAGGAGATTGATGATTCTTTTAGAACGATGTGGGGAGAACAAAAAGTAGTGGTAACAAACTTAATATTTAGTACTCGGTAAAATGAATAAATACCAGTAGACGTAGCTTAGACATTTCTAAGCTGTGTCTACTGGTAATGTTAAATCCTAATGTTAAAAAAAAATCTTCGAGTCTCTTTAGTTTTTTTCTGAATGTATCGATTGGTTTGCTACGTGTCGGTTGTGTACCTTAGTTGCTCTCGAAAATGTCGTAAAACCAACTTGCTATTAAAAAGCGCTGTTTAAAAATTAACGTACAAGAGATTCATTACGATTCTGAGGCAACATAAGAAGAGTCTGCTCTGCCGTATCGTGCTGTCGCATGGTCGGCTTCGTAATTTCGAGTAGGGTGTACGAGCATCACACCGTCGTCGTTAATAATCCAAAAATATCTGGCCAAAGTAAAGAATTTTTTTTGAGCGATCGACGAATTACCGTCTCACACTTAATCTAAATTGACACAAATTTTGAAAATGAGGACAGTCTCCGCAAGATGGGTGCTGAGAAACAGAAACAAAATCTACTTGACATTTTCAAGATATTGTTGGACAAGTTTTAAAAACATTTTATTTTTGTTTAATTTTATAGCAGTGGACGAAACATGGATTCAACCTTTTAATTGGGAGACAAAACAGCAATCTTCGCAATGGAAATAGCCACCCTAGCCAACCCTGAAGAATTTTCACGCTTCGGCATTGGCTGGCAAGATTATGGCCTTAATATTTTGGGGCTCAGAAGTGATATTACCGGTTATGCGGCTTTAATTCCCAAGTTGAGGAATGCCGTCAATGATAAAAAGAGGGAAATTTCGAAGGGCCGAACTGTATAATCTTGATAACGTAGCCGCGTATAGGTTGGCAGCAGCAATGGCCACCATTCAGCAAGCTGGCGTCTAATTGGTTGAGCATTCCGCTATTCATCAGGTCTAGTGCCTAGTAGTTTTTCATCTTTTGTCCAAATTAAACAATACTTAAGAGAAAACATTAGTGAACACAAGTAAAGGATGCTGTGGAGACCTTTTCGCAGGACCAAGACAAACCTTTTTTTATAAGGATTGTAGACGCTGGACTCGGTGTGTAGGGAGTCCCCCTAGAGAGACTAAGTAGAAAAATAAATAATTAAGTTATTAATAGTCATAACATTCTGTCTCATTCTCACTACTTTTTTATCCCTCCTCAGAACTAAAATCAAACCAAAATATTATTCATTTAAATCTTAAAATACCGATGCTTAGAATTTAAAGTGACAGTAACAACTAGTAATTTGTTTATTGACAACTGATACTTATCTTCCTAAGAGAATTTTATTTGAAAAACTTGTTATATTTTTAATATTTCGTTAAACACAAACATTATCACCAACATGTATAAATGATTACCAGAAACTAAATATACTGTGTGTACCTTACACGTCTTAATTAATGATATATATATAAACTTATAATGGATAAAATTAGGGGGTTTTTGGACCGTATCCCACCAAGCTGTTCAAATGCGGTAGAAGGGTGGACCGACTTTACATTTATAATAATTTTCATGCTTTAATTTTAAATAAATTGAGTATAAACAAAAATAAAATTCACTAAATATCGCTTCCCGAAACAGTTGCAGTTCAGAGCAACAGATTATGTTTTGATCAATTATTTCCTCAATATGCGCTCAAACTTTTTTCAGTTAAGAGACACGTCTATCATCACTTTTACACATTTGTCTACAAATTCCTTACATATTTTTTTTTATCTTAGTCTTAAATGCATACAGGCTAAGTTCCCAAAGCAATGCGCAGTGCGGAAAGTTTTGCAACTATTGTTGAAAATCTGAACGGGTTTTCTAATTGTACTGAGAAAAAGTTTTATTTCTTTAAGAATTTTTTCTTTTACCTTTTGCTTACGTATTAACTTTCTGCTCAAAATAAGAAATTTTCGAGGGAATAACTAACTTGCTATAAAGGCATAACATAGTAGATAAACATGCGTACTCGATTTTTTTAATTTATTTTTATTTCGTCTACAAAACTGAATACATCTTTACACATACACATAAAATTAACATTGCTTAAATTATGTTTAAAAATAATCTTGTGCTATAACATAGTTTATGCAAAATTGCATATTCGTTGTTTTTAACTTTAATTCGATATGACCAGTGCTAATATTTCATTTGTTATAACCGTCAGGGAACGAGTGAATACTTATTAATATTTTGTAAGGTCGGACATCGCAAAAAAAATTAAATATTATATGCAAAATGGAAAAATATCCCTACTTTTTGCCATCTCGTATAAAAAGTTTTGAGTTCTGATAATGAAGACAAATACACCTGATAGTAAATAGTGAGTGAATGGGAAGTTACAATTACAAAATCGACATCATCAATTTTGTGTTGGACAACATTATTTAACACAAAACATTTTTATATAGTAATGCTACATATGTTTAAAGGTTGTATTAAAATTTACAACACGTAAAATTAGTAAAACACTTAAACTTTCTCGTGATTTATTGCTTAATAACCTTCAAAGGCCAAGTTACTTAATAGGTCTTACTATACATATAGAAATAACGTTATATATCTTTGAATTGTCGTCATGAAAATTTTATAAGTTTATAATAAGACAAAGATTTAAAAAAGTTGCAGTCCACAGAAACCTGCTTTCCCCGTTATATTGGAAATGAATAATAACGTCTATCTCGTAATCTAGTGCCACTTAGGAAGCAATCAATGGACTTATTGGCAGTGGGAAGAGCAGAATTGCTTTATACATAGACTTGGTAATTAGTGCCACAATAATTCTAAGATGTTTTAAATCGCATTATCATTTGAATAACTACAAGACGGGCGCAATCAATTTTTTATCGTAATATAACGTAAAACATAAAATTTAATTATAAGTCTTCTATATAATCAATTCTTTATTTGTGAAGGAAACCTAGGTTTCAAATAATAATGTTTTTAAAAACAGATTTTGAAGCGGTTTTAATAGATAGCGTGATTCAAAAGGAAGGTTTATGATTCTTAAGAACGTTTAGGCTGTCTCTTAAGGCTGAGTCAGTTTGCAATTTCATGCCACGAGGTTGTGATTTTTGACGCTGTAATTTTCTTAATGTCTAAAATATCTATAAGGCTACTAATCACAAAAATACATAATATGGGACCAAATGATAGCTAAACCCTATCATTTAAAAAAAAGAATGAACAAAATTGGAGCACTAGCAGCGGAGCAACGAGGTAACATTTAAAAAAACACACGCTCCGAATTACCTCGTTCTTTTGATAATTCGGTCATTAAATAATAAAGCAGTAATCATAACAGGAATAAATGTAATAACTAACAAGAAGTAATGATAATAGAAACTACCTACGGTACTTTTACGGAAAAGTTTTTAAGTCTATTATACCAGGAAATATTTTCGTTACATTGACATAACATGAAAGTAATCAAAGTAAAGCATAAAGCAAATTAAATAAAAATGATCTTTCTATGAATTTTCTCTTACAACAAAGTAACTTATACATTGGTCTCCAAAACATATCGGCATGATTCCTATTTGTATGCAACGTAAGAACGGCAAAAATTGTCTCTTTTGCTGAAGGCGTCGATTACGCTAATAATGTTGAGGAACGATAACGGAAACCACAGGTTATTTTTACCTACCGTAATAATCTCTTGAAAAATATAAAACAATTTAGTAATAAAAAAATGTTAATTGTATTTATTAGTCAACAATACTAGAAATAGTGCAAGAGGTCAGTTGATGCTGATGGTACAGGATTAATAATAATAATGAGAAATTTATTTGTAAAAACATGGTATAGAAAATAATTATTTCTTTTATTTACGCGATTATTATACATATCAAATCCACTAATTTACGGATTCTTCGCGTTACTTAAATATATTTATTCCCGACGTTTCGGATTCTTTTCAGCATCCATGATCACGGGCAGACTAAGTTGGTATATGTCTGTATCACTATGTTTTTATATAATATAACATGGTATAGCATAAAAGAGTTGAAGTTAATTACAAACGTATTCAGACCCAAATATTTTTGCTCCACAGGAGCGAACAAATGTTATTAGAAATATAAAAAATTATAAGAATATAATAAAATGTCAAAGTTACAAAATTACTTATTTGGTAAATTAACATTAATTAATGGGACTAGGGATACAGGATAATGTTCATTTAAAATCATAGACAAAATAACAAAACAATTAAATTAAATATAACTGAACAGTGTACATCTCTTAAAAGTCCTTATCCATAAAAAATTCAGTTAAGTTGTAATAACACTTATCAATTAAACGTAGTCGCAGTTGCTATTTAAACTGAAATTGGTTAAGAACTTAAGTTCTTTCGGTAACTTATTGTAAATAGTTGGAGCCATACAAAATATACTATTCGCATCCGTCACGTTCTAGCTCTTCGAATGCATAATTTGGCAGTATCTCGTCGATTACCCATAATAAAATCTGACACCCGTGTAAACAGTGACGGATTACTTCTCACAAAAACCGCTATTTCGATAATATATAGTAAGGCCAAAGGTTTTTTGTTATTGCATACGCAGGTAGACGAGCAGTCGGGGCCAACTGATGAAAAGTGGTCACCGACGCCCATAGACATTGGCAATAGCAGGTATCACCAACGCGCTGCCTACCGTGAATCATAGGATGTTAAGTCTCGTTTACCCAGTAAATACGCTGGCTACGGTGCCCTTCAAACTGGAACACAGTAGTGTTTTCCCACTACTGCTTTGCGGTTGAAATAGGCATCGCGGTGGTACTCACCAGACGGCCTCCTGTAAAAGGGGACCTACCACCGAATAAAATTTTACTTTCTTTAAAATAATTTCTGCAACTGTCTTTTACTTTTAACCTGAACATGGCTCTTATACACTTTTTTGTGCTTTAAAAAGTAACTGTTTATGAACAGAATTTCCCCAAAAAATTATTCCACATCGCCGTTTTGAATCCAGTATACCGTAATATGCTGTAATCGATTTATTTATTTATTTATTTTCAACTTCATGCACAATAGATACAAGGGCGGTACTTAATGCCAAAAGGCATTCTCTACCAGTCAAGAGGGTGCATTAAAGCCTAGAGAAATTTATTAATCTTAATGAATACAAAGTCTTTTAGTCTTACATAAACTTCATTTAAATTTAAAAATCAAACGTATGTAAAAATAAATAAATAATATATACATATATATATCTGCCTCCGTAGCCTAGTAGTATAGGCGTTTGCTTTAGAAACCGGAGGTCGTGGGTTCGAATCCTGCAGGGGACTTAACAAATTTATATAATACATAAATATATAAATATACATAAATTCATTACTAGGAAACATAAACGCAGTATGAAATTACAATTTTAACATATGGGATATTTGTCCCGTTCAACTAAGTGTCATCAATTACAAACCAAGATTTTAACAGCCTTGCTGAATGGTATAGTACAATTATTAAAAGAAATAGAGGAGAGTGCATAAATCTACTTTACCACTGTTGCTTTCAACTAAAATGGTTTGGCATTTTGACGTGTTTACTGTTAAACCAAAATTATTAGACATTTTTCTATTCTTCATTCAACTTCATTATGGTTACAGGAGCATATCAATAGTTGACTGGGCGTACAGCTGCAGATCATCGGCATAAAGATGATACGCACACTGAAGTGCACTAGTGATTAAGTTTATGAAAACAGAAAATAACAAAGGGAGATAATCACCGCCTTGGTGGACTCCAGCAGCTATATTAAGCCAATCTGAAATGAATTCGTGAGAATATACAGCTTGCTGCGACCTTGAAGATACGATGAGAACCATTCAGTGCTTCTCCGGAAACCGTTTAGTGTTTAGGGATAGCTAAAAGGATATCGTGACTGACGACATTAAAGGCGTTCGAAAAATCAATTAAGACCATTCACGTTATCGTGGTGCTCTCAATGCCAGCTCTAATGTCCCAGTCACTTTAAGAAGTTCGGTAGTAGTGCTGTGACCAGCGCGAAATCCAGATTGTAGGATTTATCAAGTTGTTACTATGAACAAAATGAGAAAATTGTTTTGAGGACACTGACTCAATTATCTTAATGAAAGGAAGGATTAGAACATTTAGGGATAGGACGAACCTGAGCTTTACGCCATGAGGATGGAAAAGTCCCATTTCTAAGGAAAAGTTTATAATGTGCGTTATGGCAGGAAGAATATGAATGAGGATAGGAATTATCATACTGTATGTAAAAGTCGGTCCACCCACCAACCCGCATTGGACCAGCGTGGTGGGATACAGTCCAAAATCCTAATGGATGGAGGTGTATTAGGGAGGCCTGTGTCCAGCAGTGGACTATCACAGGCGATGATGATGATGAATTATCATACGTCGGTCGATGTTATCTGATCCAACAGCATTTGTTTTGATAGTGTGGCTCTCTTGATCTCGTCTAAGACACTGAAGAAAAGTAAAACGAACTAACGTCAGGACGCGCTAAACCATTTAAAAATTTAATGCACCTGAGCTAATAATTGACGATGTTTTAATTTTAAATGTTAATGTTACATTTCATCCATTCTATAATTGATTCAATATTTTCATTAATTTCTGTCACATTTTAATTTTTTAATTCAATTGTCAATGTACAATCATCAGCAAATAAAGTTAGAGAGTGATTGGTAACATTAGTATTATAATTAATATAAATAAAAAAATTGATTGTTCCTCTTGACGATTATGTTCAGCAGTGGAGCTTTGACTTTACAGACTTTGTTAATAAAAAAAGTTCTCAAGTTAGGAGTTTTACAGCTTTAAAGCAAACAGTGAAACATTTTAATGAGATTATCACGACTTTGTTCTCTTCGCCTAAAAGATTTACATGTTGAATCCTTTTTGTGTTTAGAAACTAAAAGATAAACCTTAGTAATCTTATTATAGTGGTACAAATTCAGATTATACTTCAAAAATAAGCAGATCATTTCCGAAGTAAACTAAAATATATTTGTGTTGTATCTATTGTATTTACTGAAGCAATGCTTTCAGATTCATGTCAATTATAAAGTTTATACGTAGTAGCTATTACGTGGTGTTGACAAACACACCACAAATTAAATTGTCACCAAGTGTCATAGGATGTTATCAGTCAAGTCGTTTTTCAAAATAGCATTACTCATAAAACTGTATACTTGACGTTATATTAAATAGAATTGCATAGATAAGAAAAAGTCTGAGGCTTCAATGTTTCAAAATAACTTTTTTATAAAAGAATGTGTTTTTATGTTGTCTTTCACCTTTTCTGTAGGAAAACGTTTTAAACCACGAAACATGAGCGCGTACATGAGCTGTGCAAGAATCGCAAGAACAAAAAGCATATAACTCACAAGAGAGGAAGTGCTCAGAGACAATATTTTCTACAGCCTCATATTGAGTGGAAACTTGTGTACACATATCGATACATACAAAGGAAACATTTCATCGGACACAAATTTATATTGCCCTGCTTCCATGATTTTTGTATTATATATCTTACGATGCTATTTCTAGCAATTGAGTTACTATTTAGGACCAGAATTAATTTTTTATTAGCCTTTGTTTATGATTTTATATGAGTTTCATCTCATTTAAAATGATGTATTGATAGTACTGCACTTACACTCACAAGTTTACTTACTTGTACTAAATCGAATGTAAGTAAAAGAATATTTTTTTAAACAAAAAGAAATAATTGGCCGAGTAACCGAAAAGGGGTAAATAATTCGGAACCTTTTATTCTTGTTTGAGAAAGTTAAAAATCATACGCTCCACAACATGCTTTTCAAAGATTTTGTAAAAATATTTTTAAAATACTTACAATACTTGCCTTACAATTGATAATTACTCGTAAAGAAAACAATACAAAACTATCAATTATTATCTACTAGAGTAGATAATAATTGATAGTTAGATCAATAATTGATAGGATAGATCCTATAATCAGCTCGTGTTAGTCCACTGCTGGACATAGGAATCCCCTTCTGCACGCCTTCTCCTTTAAGGGATTTCTCGACGGTATCCCACGCTAGTCCAATGGATGAAATTAAGGATGTTATTAAGTTTAAGCTATAGGTGTCCGAATTTTCGAGATTGCAATTCAAAACAGAACATTAACTATAACTTGAAGGTCGTACGGTTATTTGTCGTTTGTAGTTTTGGAAATTACGAAAATTTGTATAATAATGAGTTATTACCAAACTATGAAATTAATATGAAATACATAAGATAACGAAGAATAAAATAGATATATTCTACACATATATAAGAAAATGTATGCCTGAGTAGTAAATATTTTTTAGTTTCTTGAGTAGTGATCCTAACTATTTTATTCTTAAATATTTAACTACATATATATTTTTATTATATTAATATATTTATTTTTAAGGAAAATTAAAATATATTGATAAGTTTTATAACGATGTAATCTACTTAAGGTTTAAAATAATTGGACAGAGCATAATATATACTTTAGCATTCAGTTGCTTATCTTAATAAAACTTTCTCCATACAGCCCATATTGTACCCATCAAGGAGGAAAAATCAATACATCAAGTTCGTTGTACCCTAAAGTTCGTAACGTTCGCCAACCCCGGTTAAAAAAATACTTTTACATCTGAAATGTATAGTGATGGCTAATAAAAAGCACGTAAGTTCTTAGTAATATAAAAATACCGTAATTCAATTATGATTGTAATTTCATTAAATGATTTCAAGATGTAAAATAATTGCAGGCAACAACGCCGCCGGAATACAATGCTACTGAGGCCATTTCGATGAAGCCGCATTGTTTCTTTTTCAGTATGGATTCGCATTTCTCCATTCCTGTTTTAAGTTTTTTGTATGTTCATTCTGGATAGAACTTTCATTTTACTTAATAATAAAAATGAACATAGAAGCTCTAAATAATTGACCATATATTTATATTTTTTGAAGTTATTATTTTCACGAGTTTTGCTTACTTACCTTGAATGGTTAATAATAAAATATGTTTTCTAGTTAATAAAAAATAAGACAATTAAAAAGTATCAAAATACATGGATAATTTTTTGTTATATTTATATGTTTTAATTTTCATTTCTTAGCCAGTATTTCGACATTTAGTAGTAGAGGATATATTTATAAAGGTTAGATATATATTAATATTATGTATACAACCTTACATTTGTATGAATTGTAAAGGTAACATTAAAAAGTAAAAGTGGTTAGGGCAATTTGGGCTGATCACCCAAATGTCTAAAAAGTAAGACAATCCACGCGTTGGATGGACCTGTAAAAAGTCGATCCACCCACCAACCCGCATTGGACCACCGTGGTGAGATACGATCCAAAAATCTCTAATAAATAGCTTGCTTCCCTTATGCACGCCGCATTAGGAAGCATATATCCAACAGTGGACTAACAAGGCTGATGATGATTATGATGATGATAAAAAGTAATTCAGAGAAGGTTTGCCAGGTAGTCCGGGTTTTGTAATCCAGCATGGGTTTAAAATTGTTAAAATTATAAATCGCTCTCTACCATAATTTCTCGATAGTAACTTTAATTTTGTCTCTGCTTACACAAGTTCCAAAAAAACTAAACCTGTTTTGACATCCAATGTGCGCCTATTGCTCCTTATGCTAAGTTATCACCAGTGCCGGTGTGGAGTTGTCAGATCTCCCATCCGGCACGTCTAAATTGCGGATAGGGAACGCCCCAAATTTGAGGGTACCGGCTCAGTCGGCGGAAAGAATTGAAAGGGGTGCCGCGTCTCTGCTCTGTTAAAGGGTGGAGATGTGGCGAGGACTGTTGCTCCTAAGGTGAGCCTCAGACCCTTGCTCCGGTACCCATCTTTGTTAAGACGGAACAAGGGATGCAGCCAGTCTATCCCTTGCAGTGCTTCAGAGCCTCCTTGAGCGTGATGTATGAAAGAGCAAAGGTATGAATGTGTGTAAGGGAATTGGGGCAAGGAAAAGAGCGAGATGTATGAATGGAAGTCCCAGAGGGACGGTGTGATTCGTTCGTGTATTGCACTCAGCTTTGCCAAACACCGGGCGATCTCGGCCTAGTGGTGGGTGTCGTGGATCACGTCTCGCGGCCTGCGGCAGTGCTGAGGGTCCTGCCGTCATTGGCCGAATCACGAGGAGAAAACCTCTCTAAAAACCGTTGATCTCGGCATTGTGGTACGTGGCGTCGGTGCTCGCAAGAGGCGCTGGAACGATGCACCAGCCATTTGCAGCCCACCCAGGAACTTCCCGCCTCCCAGGTGTATATGGGGTTACCGGTGCTAACGGTCCCTAGCCCGGTGGTCATCACTTACCTTTAATCGTCGGAATTGTTGATGGAAAACTATCAATATAAACCTAATCAGGGAAAACGTAAACAACGACAACTGCGTGAACATGGATTCTGAGCAAACACTGGAAGATCAATTAAAAATAAGAGGTGCGGACCAGGCGAGGCCAACTCTCTGTTGAAGAAAGTGCGGGGTACATGGAGGAGTACCCCCAAACTAAAATTTTCAGGAAACGCACTCTGGGAGATGAACTGTGTCTCCATTGTTGCCGCGAGATGAGCGCGGTGTTTCCTTAAACGCACAACTGCAGGCAGGGTCCTGATCACGGTCGGATGGTGGGACCGGCAGGGTGCTGCCTCTGACCCGATCACGAGGTCAAAACACAGAGGGCCCGAAGGCAGCGGGTGTGCCGTGAAAGAGCGACGCTCGAGGAAACTATGAAGGCCCCGTAGAGAACGGAAGGCTCAAAGATGCGCCTCTAAGAATTCTCCGAGGAGGATGTAACGACGGAGGAGGCTAGGGAGAATGCTCTAAGAGATCTGAGCATCATCTCCCAGGTTGCTACTAAATCTAGCAACCTAAAGGGTACATGCGTCCGTGCCCTTAAAGAGTGCTCCTCCGCCGTCCAAAAGTCGGTGGAAATATTGAGCCGCTCCACCCAGTCAGCTGAGGTGCGCAAATACTCGGCTGACAAAAAGCCCTCGAAGCCAGGGTGGAGGCACTAGAGGAGGAGGTTCGACCTATGGAAGGAAAACCGGCGGCTAAAAGCCTCAGTGGGTTCCCAGATGGAGGGACTGCCAGCGGATCTGGAGCAGTTCCTGCGGCGTCTCATCGTCGACATGGTGGGCCCCATGTTCCAGGCCCACCGCGACGACATCGCGGACCGCTTGCTGCCGGAGAAGCGGCTCCGCCCGCCGCTCGCCGCCGACAAACGGAAGGCCCCACGTTTGCGGCACTGGTAAGGCCTGCTGCTGCCCCTGCTGCCCCTGCTGCCCTGCTACCCCCGCTGCCCCACTGCGTGCAGCAACAGCGGCGGGAGCGCGCAAAGGCTCCTCGGAGGAGAAAAGCGCCACCTCGGAGGGTAAAGCGCTACCAAAGCGATGGAGGATGCCCCTTCAAACTTTCCCCAAAAAGGGAAGAGCAAAAAGGGGAAGAAGAAAGGGAAGAAGGGCCCCCAGACCAACCCAGGCCAGGGTGCGACCAGCGCCACGCAAGTGGCAGCAAAGTCGGCGGCACCGGAGCAGTCCACGGATGGGTGGACTCTGGTGACGCGCCGTAAAACTGCCAAGCCTGGCGCTGGCCCAAAGGTGGCGAAGCCAACCAGGAGGGTGCCAAAACTAAAGGCCCCTAGCTCGTCGGCTGTAATTATCAAGCTGCAGCCCGACGCAGCTGAAAGGGGTCAGGTATTCTGGTATCCTCCAGGATGCTGAAAAAGGTTTAAACTGGAGGACATTGGCATCGATGGCGTCCGGTTCCGCCATGCGGCAACGGGGGCCCGAATCCTCCAGGTTCCGGGGCCGCCAGCGGAGAGAAGGCCAACCAATTGGCAGAAAAGCTTCGCTAATTGGTTGACCCAAAGGTGGCTACAATACCCAAGCCCGAAAGGTGCGCGGACCTTTGCATTTCGGGCCTAGATGATTCCGTTTAAAAAAGACGGAGGTGGCTGAGGCGGTAGCGAAAAGGGCTGCTGCCCGGCCACCTCCAGAAAACTAGGAGAAATCCGCCGGGACCGGTCCGGTCTCGGTGGAGTGTGATGAGCTGCCCTGTGCAGCCACCAAGAAAGTAATTGGTGGTGGGCGTCTCTAATCGGGTGGTGCTCGGTGCAGGTCAAACTGCTTGCGGCGCGTCCGATGCGCTCCTTCCAGTGCTTTGAAATAGGGCACGTGCGGAGCAGTGTCATGCGGGCGTCGACCGCAGCAGTGCCTGTTACCGCTGTGGCCAGCTGGGCCAACAGAACAGAGGCCGCGAGGCCAACAAACCGGCTGGCCACAAGTTGGGAGTGCGGCCTGCCCCACCAAACCCGACAGGAGGCGGAGGAGTAAGGTGAGGCCTGGACTTGGAAAGCCAGGTACCCAAGCCCAGCGCTTGGGTTGAGGGACTCAAATGGCCGTCCAATAAAGATGGCCACCCTGAGCATCCTGCAGACAAATCTGAACCACTGCGCCAGAGCTCGGGATCTGTTGTTTCAGAGCATGGCGCAGTGGTCGATTCAGGTGGCCGTGGTATCGGAGCCGTACACGTTCTCCCCGGCAATAACTGGGCCGGGACCTGTCACATTGCGGCAGTGGTCTGCGGGACTGCTGCGGGGTCCCTCATCTGAGGACGTGAAGAAGGTCCAGGCTTCGTCGGCACTCTGTTGGGCGATATTGTAGTTGTTTCAACCTACTTTTTCCTAACAGATCTCTCGCTAACTTCGAGGGCTACCTAGACCGACTGAGTCACTGATCCGTTCTTACGGATCCTTCCCTGTGCTGGGGATCTCAACGCCAAGTCAACGGCTTGGGGTTAACCTGCGGCAGATGCACAGGAAAGGACACTAGAGGAGTGGCTCCAGGAGGTCAGGCTGTCTGTCTGAAACAGGGGCTCAGTAAACACGTGTGTACAAGCCCAGGGCGGGTCGATCGTTGATGTATCGTTCGCTAGCCCCGCCCTGGCTCGCCAGATACAGGGCTGGAAGGCGGTGACGGGCGTCGAGACCCTGTCGGATCATCGTTACATCCGATAGAGGTCTCCGCCCTCCTAGATACCTACCGTCCTGGCCGGACCCGAGGACAACGGCCCCAGGTGGCGCCTCGAAGCCTGGACCGAGAGCTGCTGAGGAGGCGGCAATAGTGCAGTCGAGAGTTTCTGCGCCCAACATCGTTGATGTGGAGGAGCACAATGGCTCCGGGACGCAATGTCACAGGTGTGTGACGCGTCTATGTCCCAGGCCAAACGTCTCCTTCTAAACGCCGGGTGACTGATGGAATCTAGAAATCACCGCGATGCGCAGAAAGTGCATCATGGCGCGGTGCCAGTACACCTGATGTTGAGGACGACGGCGCAGAGACCCGGCCTAGATGCCGAATTGCTCGCCTCTTTCATCAGCAAAGATTGGCTCTCAAAGTGGAATAGCCGAGGTGATCGCGCGGCTAGAGAGAGTTGTTGGCGGCGCTAGACGGTGATCCGTGAGGCGGCCTACAAAATGGTTATGAACAGGCTTCGTCCTTGGGCCCCCACTCACCGAGAGTCTGGCACGACAGTTGGTTGCGGCGATCACCGAGGCTTTATTCCCACAGCGAGAAGCACACGGCACCTTCGATGGTTCCAAATGGCACGGATGAGTTCGACCAGTCCCAGACGCGCCAGAAGTTACCCTGGAAGAGTTCGGTGCAGCCCTTCTCAAAATGAGGGCAAACCAGTGGTCAAAACCTATGGCATTCTGGGATGCGCACGGTGCGGGTCCTGGGGACGCCCTGGAGCCCAGAGTGAGGGCGATGTTTTCTGCCTGTCTGGCTCAAGCCTTTATACCACAGTGGTGGAAGACAGGCAGACTCGTCCTCATTCAAAAGGAGGGCGTCCTGCGGTCTCGCCCTCCGCCTATAGGCCGATCGTGTTGTTGCACGAAGTGGGAAAACTCTTTGAGAGAATCTTTGCGGCCCGAATCGTCCAGCACCTGGAGCATGTCGGCCCAAATCTGGCGGAGTGGCAGTATGGCTTCCGCAAGGCCGGTCAACCGTCCACGCAGTGCTGCGGGTCAGGTCCCTGACGCAGGATGCGGTGTCCAGGGGTGAGGTGTTTTGGCGGTGTCTCGATATCGCCGATGCTTTCAACACCCTGCCCAGGGGCCTGCCAAAGGAGGCGCTCCGATACCACGGGTGCCTCCGTACAAAAAGTGATTAGGGCCTATCTGTCGCATCGACGTGTCGAGTTTCCGTGCCGAAATGGGCTCCGGACCATCGAGGTGTCGTGTGAGTTCGCAAGGGATCGGTGTTGGGACCGCTTCTATGGAACGTTGGTTTTGATTGGGTGCTACGTGGGGCAATATCGAGGGTGTCTTCGTCACTTGTTACGCGGACGACACCCTCGTCACCGCCGTGGAACCAATTTTCACAGGGCTGGGATTCTCACCACTGCCGGGGTCGCTCAAGTAATTGGGTGCATCCGGCGGCTAGGGACTAGAGGTTGAACTCAAAAATCCGAGGCCCTGTACATTTATGGGCCTCGGAACGCCCACCTGCGGACGCCCACATAATTGTTTGCGGCGTACGCGTTGACTTCAAGCCGACGATGAATTACCTCGGCCTAGTCCTAGACCGCCGGTGGAAGTTTTGCGCCTTTTGAGCGCCTCGCGCCCTAGAGTGGCGAGCAGCGGCAGCTGTCGGCAGACTGCTCCCCAACATTGGAGGACCCAGCAGCTCCTGTCATCGACACCCTCCAAAGGAGAGTACCGCGGTACTGAGGAGAACCCAGAGGGTGTTGGCTATCCAGGCCGTCGGGCTACCGGACCATCTCTGGCGGGGCCGCGTGCCTGTTGGCTGGTTCCTTGCCCTGGGACCTAGATGCAGAAATCCTCCGCGTCACTCTTTTTCTGGCGCAAGGAGGCAAGGTCTCGGGGCTCCAGGGCGGCCCAGAAGAAATAAGGGACGCAGAGACAGAATTGCACTCTTGCAATACAGGAGTGGGAGCTGCGGCTGGAGCACCCCAGTGCCGGCCATCAAACTGTTGAAGCCATACGCCCCGCTGCTGGAAGAGGACACGGCTCCCAACATTCCGCGCGACGCAGGTTCTCTCGGAACCCGGCTGTTTCGGAGGTACCTGTGCCGTGTGGCCGGCATGAGCCTACAGAGAGTTGCCACCACTGTGGCACTCTGTATGTGCCGAGGAGACGGCCCAACACGTGCTGGAAGAGTGCCCAGCCTGGGTCAAACAACGCCGAGAGTTGCGTAGTGTCGTGGTAGTATAATGTTAGAGAGCGAAAGGTCGTGGGGCGCCGTCCTTGCTTTCTTCGAGGACGTGATGGCCGGAAGAAGCCACGGACAGACAGGGAGCCCTACGCGCCCTGGCTATCCGCAGAAGAAGGCCAGGGCGCCGAAGAGTGGCGTACGCGCTCAATCTTCCCCTGACACTGAGCCCTGGGCGGCCGGCAGGAGGTTCGTGCGCCCAGAGAATGGCTTAAAGGGAGCGCCGTGCTGTTTGTTCCGGCACGGCGCCTGAACGACAGGTCCGGGTGTCCCAAGCACCCGGGCAGAAAGGCCGAGAGGCGCGGGCCACGTCGCGCCAGGATCACCGAAGACTGTGATCAGTGCCCGCGGCCCCAGCTACTGCGACATGAGAAAGAAACAACCGTTGGGTTTTAGTGGGTATACCAGCCGCTCCATCTTGTTCCGGAAGCCCACATATCCCTGCTGCCCCTTATTCTGGCGGCGGGAATCCATAAGCTGATTTTCCAACGTCAAAAAAAAGTTATTACCAGTGGACGTTTAAAAGTTGATGCTCAACAGTATGGGCTAGTGCTTTAGAAACCAGAGAGTTCGAGATCGGGTTTTTAAGTTGTTTCCTAGTTGGTTAGAGCAATGCGGGCAAATCACCAGCAAAAAAGATAATCCATGCGTCGGATGGGCAAGTACAAAGTCGTATCTCATCTCTTTTTCAAGAATCATCTTATTTACGCATAGCTAGTTACGTAACAAGTTCATAAACTTCACGAACCCCAACATTTGCCAACAGCTTCCTAAAAGCTGCCCAGCCCAACTAAATCCCCAATTGGCTTCCCTCGAAGTTGTGTCTTCCGCACTTCAATATATGTCCAAGGTCACATACTCATTGACAACTTCAGAGTAACGCCATCGACACTGATCGACCCCGGGAGAACATGTTCGTTGAACATAACTTTTGTCTTGTCCAAGTTCATCGCAAGGCCAATACGTCGGAGAATTCATTTGGCTGTGAAACATATCCTGCAAGCACTCAAACGATTCGGCCAATATTACGATATCGCCGGCAAAGCGGAGGTGTGAGAGGTACTCGCAGTTGATGTTTATGCCAAATCCAGCCCAGTCTAGGGTCTTAAGACGTCCTCCAAAGCATTTGTGAACAGTTTCGGAAATGATATCCCCCTGTCGCACGCCACGATGCAATTGGATTGGCTCTGTGACCCCCTAAATCCAAAATCGGATGGACATAAACAGCGCTATATAGACCTCGTCGTATCGATAATCCATCTGGCATCGCAGAAGAGCTTCCGAGTACAGCCCAGGTTTCCACAGAGTCAAAAGCTTTCTCATAGTACATAAAGGCCAAGGCACAAAGGCTGATTGTACTCGTGAGATTTTGCACAACTTGCCTTATGGTGTAAATGTGGTCTATGGTGCTAACTCCTCTGCGAAACCCAGCCTGCTCCAGTAGCTGGAACTCGTCGAGCTTTTGTGAGGCGATTCGTCATGACTCAAGAGAACAACTTGTATATGTGAGCTTAAAAGTGACATCGGTCGGTGATTCTTAAGCAGAGTATTGTCAAGCACTCTTAAAGAACAGAACGACCTCACTTTCAAGCCACGCCTTGGGAAAAATGCCTCGTTGAAGGATGGAATCGAATAGCTTTCGAAGCTCGCTATTATATTGTATTTAAAATACGTAATTCTTAAGTATTTGAAATGTTAGTTTTCCTGTAAGTATTATATGGCAGATGTTTTTTATTTTAATTTCGTACATCAATCTAGAAATTTCTTTAAACTCATGTTTATTTTAGTAATAACATAAACATCTACCGTACGAGATGGTATCCGCCATCACATCACTATAATTAAATAAACTAAAAAGGCTTCGGCTACGAATTTGACTCTACAATCAGGAGCAGAAAAATAAAAAAATGGGTGCGTGTACTTATGTACGCGCGTGAGAAGATTATACTTTTTGCATCATTAAAAATAGTTTTTAATTGCAGCAAATAATTAATTACAATACAATAAATAATACATACGGATAGTTAACCTCAATTATATTGGAGCACTTGAAAAAGTATAAAGCACAATTTTTTCACAAATAGTAGTAATATCAATCAAAAATAATTAAGATAATTAAAGATGATAGATTTACAAGAACTAATCATAAATAATTCGATTAAGAATTTATGGATTCTACAAGACGTAATTT
Source organism: Lamproptera curius (assembly GCA_029286875.1). Taxonomy (NCBI): domain Eukaryota; kingdom Metazoa; phylum Arthropoda; class Insecta; order Lepidoptera; family Papilionidae; genus Lamproptera; species Lamproptera curius. The sequence continues at coordinate 841,587 of JAGSMT010000140.1, forward strand.
GATATATCATATAACTGGTAGTTCAGCGCCATCTGTTGCTTACAAATGTGGAATTCCTAAGAGATGTTGGCTTACTTGTACAGCGGTGCTATAAATCAGAAGCTTTGATTATGTGTGACTAGATGGCGATTATCTAACACGTATTACATAGATAAATCACAATCTTGATATATTAAATGAATAAAAATATTACCATTATATCAAGTTGAATAAACATCATTACAAAATTAATATATTTATATAATAATATATTTATTATAAATTTAAATAATATAAAATATATTATTAATAATATATATATATATATATATATATATATACAAAACTAACCTTAATCCTAACTCATAGAGCAATTATGCAACTAACTATCGCAAATAAAAACGACAACTCCATTATCACTAGCACAAAAATCAACCTTATCACTATGTAATATGGACCTCATTACATTTTCACCGTTTCATTATAAACTGTTAATTTTATGTGTCAAGCATCTTAAAATTTCACTCTATCATTTTTCATAACGCGCTAAAAAGTATAACTCAAAAAAATGGAATGATGGTCGTGGTAAAACATGAAAAATGTGTGGCTTCACCTTTGATGCGTTGTTGCACTTCTTATTAAAAGTACTTTAATAAGTTTTGGTTATGGTAGGTATATGTAATCAATATTAGATTTGACAACGGAACATTAATTTTAAAGGTTGTGCCATTAAAATTAATGTTTGGTTGTCCATTCCAATTCCTCATAAAACTTATAATATAATTTTGTGTTCATTTCTTGTTGTTATATGTAGCAATGTTATTAGTAGTCGTAACAAGAAATGTGTAAACGTTAAAACTATGTTCGCATTCCTGACATAAACTTACTTAGAAGACTTTTTCCTGGTATGGTATAAATATTTTCTCGGTATCGCTTTTGATCAAGTGACACGTATGTGATCAAGTGACAAGTATGGAGTGTCAGTTACTTTTATAGACAGCCGTATATCAACGGTTTGGGAACTACGGTGCTGAATTTTGGCAGCGTTAGTTGAACATATTTGTGTATTTTTAATAATATATGTTATAAAAAACCGTTAAAATTCACATAGTGAAAATATAAACATAGAAGAAGTATGTCATGAATAATATTGTAGATACATACAAATGTTTAAAACAATAAATATTTACTTGTAACAATATGCTATTTAAATGAAAAATTAAAACTCTATTTGAATGTCGTTATTTATATTATTTAGACGAATATAGATCTTAACATAAGTAAATTACTAATAATACAAAACAATTATAATGTATGCATAAGAAAGGGAAAAGTACCACTCGACATATTCGATGAACTACCTACCAATGGTAAAAACGGAAGTTTTAGTTAGTTGTTTCCATTCAAAATGCAGATGCGTTCGAAGATAAAAAAATAACCAACCTACTATGCTACTAACGAGATGAATAAGCCGTCCCAACTTTTGGCTTCAATTTTGATAAATCATAAGATTTACAATCTTCAAACATTTATCTGAATGTCCTTGAAAAGTTTATTAGATTGTACTCTTTTATGATTCCAAGTAGGTGTTGAATGTACAGTTAGAAAATACTTGAAATCTTATATATTTTATATAACAATTTTAAGCAGTATAATGTTCAATTTAGTTGTAACACAAAACAAGAATTAAGAAAAAAACATTAAATTTCTACTTTTGAATATCGAGGACGAAGGTTATTACTGCTACAACGATGAAAGCATGCAGTTACAAGCTAAAAAATTTGAAATCCTGTAAGAAGAGCAAATAACCATAGATGACTAAGGATTATTCTAGACTTACGTAAAATTCATAAACTGCTCACGAAAATGACTAAATTAAATATTTCTCATAAGGCTAAATTATCAGTCTTGTGACGCATTTTAAGTAAAAGTAGGAAACCCTGTGTTCCCGCTGCGAAGAAAAAAAATCACAGAAACTTTTCACAGTCTCTTGTGAGTCCACCGGTGCTAGCCGCTTAAACAATGTCGGCCATACAGCCAGTACCATCTCTAAGGCGGTTGGAACTAACGCGTTTATTGTTTTGGCCATGGGGTTGGGAGATCCTTCACTAGCCCTGTTTTAACCATGACAAAGGATAGATCGAATACTCTTTACTGAATAATTCTGTCTCCTACGGCCTTTCCACGCTGAGCTTGTGACGACACAATTTGCCCAACCCAACGGGGCTACAGAACTTATCGGCCTTTGGTCACAACGCTGGGTTCAGTTTTTAATGAACGGCTCAAACATAATAATTTCGTACATCAAATCCGCCGGTAAACAATGCAATTCGGGCCATTTCAATGAATCTCCATTGTTTCGTTTTTATATGAACTTACTTTATTCATTCCATTCAGAATACAACCCAAATTTTATCAACTAAATGAATAATAAATATAAATGGTGTATGCGTAAAAGTGATATTTGGATATAAAAATGTATTTTAATATTTTTTAAAATTTGATTATTTTACAAATTAAAGCTTAGCAAAACTTGCAAGCTTCGGTACAAATATAGCTCAAAATATTTTTCCTATTTATTGTATAATAAAGTGGAATTAAAAAACTTCATTTACTTCATAATACCCCAAAATATAAATTGGAAAAACTAAAAAAAATATATGACTGAATTATGTTGTGTTATTTCAGGATTCAGTTAAGAGTCTCACATTAAGTTTTTTACTTCAGTTATTAAGAACTACGAAGACACGTTTAACTCTATTTTTAATTTCTGTCGGTCTTGGAGACTGCGTGATTTATTACGCTAAATTCAGTTTCAGGTCTTATCCAATAATCAAATTATCACACTTTATATTCTTTACGCTCTACCGTTAAAAGTTTATAAAGTCTACGAACCACGTATTTACGCATTGGATGGGTGATCTAAATGAATATATTCCAGATTCATCAACAAATTCACACTATTGAAACTGAAAGTTTATATTCTAAAATTAAATTGATAATTGAATTGGAGCTACTTCATTACAATTTAGGTTAGAAAGTTCGATTTTCTGTTCATTTATAATGTTGGCCGTTTCATCAATTCATTAAGAGCGTAGTTTTCCGTTTGCTATCTCAATTTAACACTACCGATGTTTATTTTTGTATAGAAATAATTTAAAAGTCTTTTCTTATTTCCAGCACTTTTTATACTAATATGGCGGATTCTAAACAATGATTATATCACTAGAAAGCAAGGTTAAGAAAAAGCTACAAAAGTTTTAATATCTTAATAAAAAGCGTGAATGCAGTTGTTAACAACATAATCCGGCACTGGTGTGACTTTTTGAATAAGACGATATTCATTTTATAAATCTTCTTATTTTTACTAAACAGATAAACACGCCATGTAAAAATATCGACGATTAGAAGTCTTGATTTTCATTCTCAATGAACACGAGACGTTCCCATTTCATTTGCTTTTTCATTTCGGTGCACTTTGATAATAATGTTCGTCTCCACTCCAATTTACGACTGAGATACGTCCGCGCAATCAGTGCAGTAAACATTTTGTTACGCTTTGTGAATTCAGTAAAGCCATAACTTATCATTTAGGTTAAGTTTAACTTTCCCTTTTAGTGTTATAAAATGATTATCTATATCAATTATATATATACGCTATCAGACGTGCTGAACAGCCTAAACGAAGTGTAAGTAAAAACAATGTCCTATCTCAAACTGCATTAGCCCCAAAAATTCAATATGATAGCTACTACTTAGTTACTAAGTTTCTGGATATATTTAATTAACTACTTGCAATTCTAAACTAACTTCCTAAGAGTACACTAAATTTAATGACACATTTAAATTTGCTCTACCGAATAGCCATCTGTGTAATAGAATGACGTGTAGATAACTCCCGAATAATGCTGCGGTTTAATGAATATTAAAGACAGTGTAATATAATCTGAAAGTATGTTTCATAAAGCATTATTTCATGATGACTGAATACGTTTTAATATGTATGTTTGTATTACAACTTAAAGTGACTATTATTTTAATTATAGAAAGTTAATAAAATAATAGTTATTATACGAGTGTATTTATGTATAAACAATTATCATTTCCCTAAATTGTTCTAATTCGCTTTATTAATGCCTTAAAGAAAACTGTAAACTATAATGCGATATTAATTAAAATTTAAACAAAGAATTATTTTTTGATATGTTACAGTATCAAATATCATTCGAAATAAAAACTCCACCAGCTTTTTTTTATTTAGGTTTTTTTTAATTGCCTACAAAATTTCTCCTAATTGATTTTACTGAATAGGACTGATATTCAAAAAGTTTTAATTCACGAATAGCGACCTAAGTCCTTAATAAAAAACAATAAGAATTCATTTGTTCAATGACATTTTTTTATTATTTCGAAGCGGCAGCAAAAAAAAAAATTCTGACTTTACCGTCTATTTTGTAAACACGGTTTAAATATTTTATTGACCACTGTAGGAAATACATATATAAAAATGTTCTAGCTCTTCAATCAGCGATTGAAGCTCAATGCTAAGCAAATCATTTGTTGCTTTTAGAGTTAAGGCTATTCTTACATTGGATTAATGCAGGCTGATTCATTTTGATGTTATGGAAACATTCAAATTTCAATGCAGACAGTGTTACGTAGTTCAACTTAAATCAAAATCACTTACACTATAGCATTAAGTATTAATTATTTAATTAGATACTTTAAACAATTTTTGAAACTTGAAGATTTAAAAAATATTTAAATATCAGGAAAAAATTATAGTTTTTTCGCGAAACGTGCAAGATATCATTGAAATACTTTGGAGTCGTCGTCTTCGATTAATATCCAATGAACCCTCTTTATGATATTATGGTTAGGATGGTAATAAATGTGTAAGCCAGCAGCTAGATTATCACGTCGAGAGATTTGCAACTCAAGTGCGCATTATGCATAATTGAACACAGCTGGTATACCGGTGGTTGGTCCCCTTTTTACAGGAGACCATCTGAGTGGGTACCACCGCGGCGCCTATTTCTGTCGCGAAGCAGTAGTGTGAAAATACTGCTGTTTACGGTTGAAGGCACTGACACTATTTACTGTAACAGACCATTTCAGGTGGCCGACTGCTGCATCCACTGGTATGTCAAAGTCATGGACGTCGGACCACTGTATCAGGTGCCGTGTCGTCGTTGCGTATGGTCTAAAAACTTTAAGTAGATTTAGTTATGAAGAGTCCTATAATTTTATTATTAATAAACGTCCTCTTATGCTATATTATATAATAAGACATTCCTGTATATCGTAATGAGTTATATCGTTGAGTTAATTTCCTCGTTCTTTCTTCACATTCATTATCATCATCATCCTGTCTTAGTCCATTGCTGGATATTAGCCTCTTCTAATGTATTGGTCCAATGCGGGTTGATTGGTGGATCGACTTTTTTCATGCCCATCCGACGCATAGATCATCTTACTTTTTAGACAATTGGGTGATCACCCAAATTGTCCTAGCCAACTAGAAAACACCTTACAAAAGTAGTTGAGTTTAAACACAGGATTTGAACTCGCGACCTCTGGTTAATATAGCACAAGCCCGTACCTTTTTTTTACCATGTACATGAATAGCAAAATGAATTGAATACTGCTGAATTCATACACTAGCGATCCCCCTTGACTTCGCGCGCATTTCTATGTCGCCTAACATAGCTGCAAGTTGGTTACGCAATAATCTTCCCTTTCTTACTATACCGCTCCTTTCGCCTACCTTGCTTTTTACCTTTAAAATTTTCCTCATCTCGCGAAGAAAGAGGGTAAAAGGAAAATACTTCGTGAAGCGGTCGGCGGCCAGCACCGCAGCAGTCAGAGAGTTCCTACGCAGCGCATCATATTTTGAAGTCACGCGACGCGAATGGCCAACGCTCCGTTCTAATAGTTTTACGATTACCGTAAACCCCAACCGCTTCAATAAAGACGCCAGCAGCTGTGCCGCCATCAGACGAGGTATTTATCCTTCTTTTTATCGCATTTCCAATCCGGCTTAACAACCACGTTGTCCGAGCCGGATTACGAATATGATCCTTCGAACCGCATCCTCTCTTCTGGTCCTTAATTAGGATCTATCATATCGCCGTCACTCGAGCTAGTTGGTTCAATCAAAATTGGTTGACGAAACTTTAGTGACCACGGGCCCGCGCAACCAGTTATATCTTTGACCATATGACCATAGTGGCATTAAATTCCGTGGCCATAATGACCGATATATAGAATAAGGAATAATGCGGTATTGCTTAAAATCGATTCTTTAAGAAGCCGTTTCTTTTATTGAAAGGTAAAGGATAAAATGGATTATTATATACATAATTATAATTATATGGGATTAATATGGGTTATCGTTAAGTTATAGACGTACACGTGTTAATAGAAATGCCTGAGTAAGATATACAAAATATCAAGTACTGTAGTTTCATCCCAGCTACGCGTAGGTGGAGATTTTTTGACATTATTTTAGCGTAAGTAAACATATTTAAAATAAAATAAAGGATATTGTAAAGGGGTTCTTAAATTTTTCTTCTTAGAAATGTGGTCTATAATGTAAGCTTTGTAACTGTAAAAGAATATTTGAAATCGGTGTTGTGTTTTTTAGTTTGTTCTGTACATACAAAAATACAAATCTGTCCTCTTCATAGTATAGGTGTAGATTGAGGAAGTACAGCGCAAAAATGAATCGTTATGAAACATTGTTATCCTCAAGCATTCTCAGTTGTTTACTGAAGCAATTTTAGCGATGAATTGCACGGAATATTTTCTCGTAAGATGAAGTGTTGCTATCTCATTTTTTATCATTGTCGAAGTGGATATTATTACGGAAAATAATAATGGAACCAAAATTGTATCATGTTCATAGCTCTATTTTTTTATTGTGAGAAATGTGTAATTCTTTTTAAAAAAACCGCTGACGAACCAAATAGTACACAAAGTTTGGAACTTTCTACATTCTTAAGTAACGCTCCCAACAATTATCTTTTCTTATGATACAGAATGGTTTTATTCATTTGTATAATCTGTAAAAAATAACAAATTATATTCATCTTACCTTTAAAAAGATCATGAAAGAGAGCCCACTGACCAACAGACAGATTGAGGTATGGTAGGGACTCCAAAAAAGTCCAGCTATTTAATAATGTTTTGTTATTATGAGTCAATATCGTCATAAAGGTATTGCACATTTTTAATAAAAATATAATTGGATGATGAGTTTAAAATGCCTAAACAAAAAAAGTAAGTCATTAGTCACATTTGACCTCTTCTTACTCGAATTATGATCATTTAATCGAAAAGCGAGCTATTCATTGTGTAGTTATGAATAAAACATTAAAATCGATTATATTTTTGACTCTTGAATTCTCGAAAACGTACAATGTTTTAAATAATATCAGATTATGCTGAAATTATTACCTCCTGTAGCCTAGTGGCTATGGCGTGTGATTTAGAAACCGGAGGTCTGGGTTCGAATCCTGCGGGGACGCAACAAATTTTCATTGTTGTTTCCTAGTTGGTTAGGGCAATTTGGGCCGATCACCCAATTGTCTGAAAAGTAAGATGATCCATGCGTCGGATGGGCATGTAAAAGTCGGTCCACCCACCAGACCGCATTGGACCAGCGTGGTGGGATACGGTCCAAACCCCCTAATGGATAGGGGTGTATTAGGGGAGGCCTATGTCCAGCAGTGGACTAAAAACAGGCTAATGATGTGTGATGTATGTGTGGCTAAGAAATTTAAAGCGATAGTAAACTAAGATCAGTTCAGGTTGCGAAGCCATCAAATATGGGTAATGTATGCACTTTAAATCACCGCTCTGTGCTTAGTCACTTTTTACGACCTATTCAGACGGCCTGACCGCGTCTTATTTTAAATACTATCTGCTACCCTATTTATGCCATTCTGCATTATTATCTTAAAGTTTTTTATTTTCAGGATCGGACGGCAGTCGTACCGATATGACTTGGTCAACGACACCCATAACGTAAATTAATCTTCGTTATCGCGACGCTTGCCTACTCGTTGAGACATAGTTATTAAGTCCGTTTACCAGTAATACGCTGGCTAGGTGCCTTAAATCGGAACAGAGTCTTTAACACACGTTTTTACGAGCAGAAATAGAGCACTGTGGTAATTTTCAACCTAGACGGTCTCCTTTAAACGGGACCTACACACTTTAGCTTTCAAAATTTCAGATACGGTGTCAATGTCCATATCACTTTTAACGAATAAAATGTAATTTTCTTCCGAATCTTTATTTTAACTGGTATATTTGGTTTATAAAGTTTATACGCTGCTATTACTGTAATTATTCTTTTACAATCTTTAACAAACGTTTTTTTACAGTAGGCAAAACAACATCTTTTTATGAGTAATTATGTATATACTTATTTAACATTTGAAAATGTTATTCAAAATATTTAAGGCCATGGATGAAAAAAGCAGTAATAATAATAAAAACTGGAAATAACATACTTCGCTATAATATAACGCATAAAGTGGGTTGTTACGAAATATTGTCATCCTTGAGTATTTTAGGGTAATATTTTTGTATTTAGGCTCAATCATTTATATTTATGCTTTCTATCTCTCTACTCTTCGTTTGTTAAACGAATAATAAATATTTATTTATCGGCCTGTGATAGTCCACTGCAGGACTTAGGCCTCCGCTAATACTCCCCTATCGCGCAATGCGCGTTGGTGAGTGGACTGACTTTTGACACGTTTATCCGACGCATGGAACATCTTACTTTTCACACAATTGGGTGATCGGTCCAAATTACCCTAACCAAATAGGAAACAACTGTGAAAATTTGTTGAGTCCACGCAGGATTATTTAATTTAAATTTATTATTTAATTCAAATGTAAATACCATTGTTAAATATAAAAGTGATACACTCATATATTATATCATATGGCCTTAAAATAACATCGACTTCTAACAGCGTACAACTATTTTACACAATATTAGCAGGTGACAACGGCCTCTCCGAAGGAAATTGCCTCGCGTTTTTTGCCGCCGCATTTTAAATCTCTGATTACTTATAAGGTGAGTACCTTATAAGTAATTTCATCAAAATGTCGTCTATAACATGTTTTATGTACGTATAATAAAGAAACGTTTTATAGCAATAACTTTTATGTGCACTTAAACTGTATTATCTTAAATAAGAATATGAATGTGCCTGATTGCAATTTTTATAAAGCTTACATTAAAATGCTTATTGTGCGTTATTCTTAAAACATAGATATATATTATCGTAAACTTTATATCTATCTTTGAAGATTTTTAGCGGCGGTTGCAATTTAATTGCATGAGGTTGTGATTTTTGTTGCCATTGAACAACTTAATATTGTTGAGTTATAGCCTACTGTTGTCACGTATTAGCAAATGTTGAAAAGACTGATATCATTCAGTCTATCAAAACATAAAATTGTAAGTGATGCTTAACTTTTTTCAATAAAGTATTTTAAATTGCTATTTTTTGCAAAATTTCAATATCACTTCGTATTGAAGATCAAAGATAATTGTATAAAAAGAAAATTAAAAAGTTTTGGTGAAGTAAAGTATACTGAACATCGTACTTAAATAACTTTTACCGCTTACTTCCTTTTATCAGCGGATAGATTGAGTTCTCTCTACCTAACCAATTGTAATTAAAAGTATTTGAAAAATATTTTTTTTAAATATCTGAATTAATTTTTATTTTGATGTTAAAAAGCAGCCGTTGTTCTAAAAATGTATTGGCAAATAATTTTAATACGAAAAATATGACGTTGTACACCTAAATTAATTATTGCTATGTAAGTGTCAATACTATCATAAGAAATTTTTATTTTACAATGTTAACCAAATTACCTAATGGTAGGGGTGAATAAAATGGTAACCTCCTAATGAACAGGGGTGTATTAGGGAGGCCTATGTCCAGCAGTGGATATCACAGGCTGTTGATTGATTTGATTGATTTGATTGAACCGAAATTATATCACTTGTACTTAAACTTTTGTGTTTAATTTAAGTACAAACCTATTGTGATATTCTAATTATCACTGAACCATTGAATATCCTTAGAATCTTTATTGTATATAGCTTACATTCCTTAATCATTTATCCACTGATTATCATTTTATTACCTTTTTTCCTTTAGGACCAGCATGCAGTAACTAAATCAAAATGGAAATCTATACAGAACAACATGTTTTGACGCTACAGAATTACTTGTTCAAAGTTTTTTAACGATGGAAGCTTACCGGGAAACCAATTTAACTTCTCTGGCCTCAATCAGTTCAATCGTGTTTAAATTTTTCAAATGTAAGTAATAAAAGGAGGCGTATTTTAATGTACTCAGAAAACACTTGAAATGTTACGTAATTTTCAATACAATAAAACAAGTTTTCACTTGTAACGATTTTGATCGTGAACGTATACCAAATGGCGTAGTAAGCTAATTCGGAGCAAATGGTTGATATGTTACCTAATTTCTGCGTTCCTGGTAGACCATTTTAATTTGATTCTAACTATGAATTATAATCCTATTTGAAATTTATTATTTAGAATTGTTTAAATGTTGAAAAGAATTATTATTATTAACTGCCTCCAGCTTAGTGGTAAGGGCGTGGCTTTAGAAACCGGAGGTCGCGGGTTCGAACTTGCGGGACATAACATATTTTCAATTGTTGTTTCCTAGTTGGTTAGGGCAATTTAGGCCGATTACCCAATTGTCTGAAAAGTAAGATGATCCATGCTTCGGATGGGCATGTAAAAAGTCGGTCCACCCACCAACCCGCATGTTTGTAGAATATATTTTTAGTGCATTGTCTCACGAATAGGTAAAAGAAAATTTTTGTAACGAATATTATTTGTCGCCTGCATCCAGCAATTTTAGTGATAAAGTATGGGAATACTATTTTATATGTGGACACTTTCTAAAACTAGGTTAAAATATCCGTTCATTCATATTTGATAAAAACGATATTACATAATACCTTCGATTTTCTTCTGTTCCAACTTCTTTAATACTGTTACCCAAATGTTAGCAAGCCGTTAGTTTCTTTTGACATTTCAGTGGTCCTGAATCTTTTAAAAGCTGCTCTCTTTCTAAATATTTAAACTCACATTCGCTCGGAAACTTCAGAATTACGTTGCTCCATACCATATGAATTTTGTAAAACTATGACTAGAAAGGCTTAGTCACTGTGACGCAGGATTAAAATAAAGCCTGTTTGCCACGCAACACTCCCTTTCCTTTCAAATATTCACAGTAATAAGTTTTTACTATTTCAAATACTGTCCGATTTTCATAAACTGGTCAGTTGAATTTAATAGGTAGATATCGATTACGGTTCACTGTCATAGTTTCAATGTGGACTAAATGAACGGAGATAATTAATTTTTAATATGCTAAAATCTACAACGGTTCATGAAATTAAAATTTTTCTTATGGCATATTTTATTAATGTTGAATTTGAAGAATTAGACAAGTACTATCAATAAGCCTTTTTCCTCAACACCACGGAATTTTTTGATGATAGTTCATACAAGAAGCTGTATCTAACCACGTAAGATGGTTAAAAAGTCATTACACCCCTGCTCTCAGAATTGCAAGCAGTATTGGGTATCCTTTTTATTAGCAAGATATATGAAATACTATTATACGTAACGTGGTAACTAGTAAGAGCAGTCATTTTAAACTTTTAGAATTGCAAACGCACTTAATAAAACATTTAATGCAGATTGTAAATAATGAATAAACTAGGGATAAAGTTAAATAAACAATGTGATGTAATATTGCTGTGCTTTTAATAACCTCATATCACCTTTAAAATTAATTGTGATTAAGTTCAACCTATTAGTATAGCTACTAAAATGGCATTACTAAGTCATTAACGTAAACAATAAATTAACAAAGTAAAAATATTTAACTTGAGATTACAAGCTTTATTTGCTAACCTATTAAACCGACTATTTTAAGATGTTTATATTTATTATAAAACTCTAAACATAAAAGCTAGTTTTAGCAGCCATTATGAAATAGACGACAGCAGTTTCAATGCTTTGTACCTGTATAAAACAGTTTTGTACCTTGCAGTTTCTCAATGCGGAAAGATTTCCAACTATTCTCGAAACTTTCGACGGGCTTCCTAGTGGTACTATGAAAAGCGTAGTTTTATTTATTTATTGCTTTCTTACTTGTAAGCTACGCCATGGAAATAACTTCTATTTAAATAAATTGCAGTTGAAAGACGGGCACATTCTAATTGTTTTGTGTTATTCTTTTGAACGTTAAAACACTAATTCGTCCATATTTTGATTTTTAATAATTTAACTGACAACACTATAAAATATTATGACTGAGTAATAAATTATCAAAACTTTATTTTAAAGCTACGATGAAACATTAAAAAAATATTTTATTAATGATAGTAATAAGCATTTTTCTTCACTCGGCAAGAAGTAAATTTACTCATGAGTAAGTTGTATGAATACATATTCATTTAATAAGTGATTGCAGTCTCCATTGATTAAAACTACCAAAAGATTGCAGAGCTGTAGTAAAAAGAGACAATAAGGAGAAAATTATTATATTGATTTTGTGCCTTATTATCACATAATAAAGTAATAATTATTGTAAATTTAAATGCAAACTTTTTGTACATGAAACCTTTAAATTTTATCTAAAATAAAGAATAATAGTGTGACAAGCTAATTTTAATGACATCAACAATTTATCATTCATAAATTTACGCGCTAAAAAATATAATTTTAAGTTAATAAAAACTTTTAAAACATTGTTATAGCTGATACTGTCTCAAATGCATATTATTAGTTACCAATCCATATTTTTCTCATTATATCTGATCATCATGAAAATTTTAACTATGCTCAAAGAGGTTTTACCAATAAAACTCTTCTTATGTCATGGAAAGCCGATCTCAAGTTCGAGTTTAAGTTGGGAGCAAGAAGTAAGAGATCGGCCATCTTAGCGTTAATTGTGACTTAATTGTCCAGCAATGGACTAATACATGATTTTAAATGTGTGAGTACTCAGTAACTACGTCATTCTGCTTTCTCTCAGGCGTCTCTACTTCATGTTATACCTACAACCTGCCCGATATCATCGTTCTACTTTTTGAACAATATATACTTATAATTTTGTACAATATCGTTTTTATGCAATAAACTATGCTATTTCAAAAGTCAATACTATTCTTTGTGTATTCGTATCCTTTTAATTTTTATTCTCTCACCATTCTGTTGAACGCTCTCACGTACAGTTAATTAAAAGAACAAATCGATCGTCTAAGTCCATTTCCTCTTCTATAGACACAGCGTTAAAACTTCGCAAAGTAACCTCGGCCAGGAAATTATTCTGTGTTAGTCACCTTAATTGACGTAATGTATATTGTTAATAATGTGCTAGGACTTGTTAATAATTGATAATATAAGTTGATAGTTTAAGCTTGCGGCGTGACTCTGTAATGAATAAGTACATAATTAAATTTACAGAACAACCTAAGATAGAGTTAGGTTTATCGTGTATGGTCTTTGAAATAATCCTACTTATTTTAATGATTGAATCATCTCTATAATGATCAATTATTTAATAAAACAATGTAGTAGGTTTTATTATACTTTGTGCAGTCACGAGACGAGCACCTAATAGTAAGTGACACCCCGTTTTGAGAGAAATGTTGTTTTAATATATAAGAAATGTAGCGTATTATACAACAATATACTTGTCCCTCAAAACATAGAACGACTTGTTTACTCTGTACATACGCAGGCTTCGGTGTTCTTTAAACCGGAACATGGTAGTTTTTCTACACTACCGCTTTACGGCAAAAGTAAGCACTGCAGTGATACTGCCCTAGTTGGTTTTATTACAGGAGGCATCTTTGGATCAAGAGACTTACATCATCTAAAATGTATGACAAACTAATTCAACATAACTTTATTAATGTTTTTCCGTACGATTTGACTCCAGACTTCATTGAGATAAAATTAATGGTTTTAATTTGACTTTGGTACAGAATAAAATGGCTATAGTTAAATTATTCGTTTTGTTATATCTCCCTTATGTATAGAATAGCCCTGACGAAGGTGCTGCATCAGCACCATTCGAACGGGTACATATTCGCGGGGGCACAGCCCACGGCAGTCCGTCTCAATTTTTCATCCGGGGTACTTGTCCTTATTTTAATGTATTATTTTATTGTCAATTTTTTTAAAAGTTCCAGCTAATAAATATTTCTTTTTAAAAAACCAAATCGAGTACCCCGTACAACAGTTCCATTAAATTTAATTTCGTGCTTATTATGACATATATATGAAATTCTAGAATTATCTTTACCCAGCTTGTGTAAAAAAGAGCTATGTATTGGTAGAATTTAAATTATGAATGAGATTTATTTTGTTAGATTTCTTTATGTTCAATTATCTTTATAGTAAAACGGGGTATAAAACTTTTTTTAAGATTCTACAGAATAATATGACTTTGTTACAAGCTTGTTTTTAAAGATTCTTTTATATTAAGTAATACGGAGCAAGAACGGTAGATAGAATTAGTCTAAAACTTATTCAGTCATTTTTACGTTCAACTTGCATTGAATGAAGATGATATGAACCGTAACAAAAAACCTGTCTCTTTAAAATAGTATTAACGGCCGGTCAATAAGTAACAAATAGACCGTAAACTAAGACTGCTTTCGCATTTTCGTATTTTTCCAATCTTACATGTCTGTGCAATATAAAACGGTATAAAATATATAACTTTTACTATATAGTTCGTAACGTCCTATTTACAATTTCCTTATTTTAAAGGTAGAAATTTAGTGATCGGTCGGTTTTAGAAGCCATCATGTTTAAAAGTTATATAGCAAATATACCCTCTTAAGTTAACGAATACACCAGAACAAAAAAGTACTAAAATAATATTGTATTGTTTAGAAAACATGTATAAAAAGAGAATATAAAAAAGTACGCAGAGTATAAATAACTACAAAACCGAAGGACAACATAAATATTTTTTGTCAAACCAACAAACCATTAAAAATTAAGAAATAGAAAGAAATGTCAATTTTTTAAATAAAAACTGACGATTATTCGAAAACATAGAGATACAGACATTTACCAACTTAGTCTGCCCGTGATCATGGATGCTGAAAAGAATCCGAAACGTCGGGAATAAATATATTTAAGTAACGCGAAAAATCCAAATTTCCAATTATTGGAAAGTTTATTACTTTCACAGAAAATTAATTGGAAATTGTTTTATTTATAGAAAACACAATTAAACTTAGTTGACTCGATAAGTAATATTAACAAAGAGTTTGTTTGTTACTTTTGAAATTACGAATGTGATTAGTTGTAATTTAAAAAAGCAGACCAATAATTCAAATTAAAATGTTCCTGACTCAGAAAAGAAAAGCTAACGAGCCGCTAAATCATTCGAGGGCGATCGTGTATCTAGTCGAAACAATTATTCATATTTATATCGGCGATTTTTTTCGTTTATGAAAATAGTCGTCATTTTATAGAAATGCATATCCTAAACTGTAGGTCAAGCCATAGATTTACTCGCTATAATAGGTGACGTAGTTTTATTATTTAATAAAGCTTTATTACATATCACTTTAAATGAGATATCGCAAATAGAATATTCTGAATTTGCGACGGTATTCAATAGGTTTGAACTAAACCGCTAATGGACTCTAGCAGGAAGGCAAACAATTAGTACTAAATAACAAGTTTCAGAGTTGCAGTAAGTACGATTTTAGCGTACCTATAGAGTTGACATATCTGTTGTTAGCATAATTAATTTTATTACATAAAAGATACGTTTACAACTGGTTCATTTAGAACACTATTGCAACTTAGTCAAGTAATTCTCATTACATAATATTTTTTGATGGGCAGCGAATGTCGCTTCTATGATTTACATATTTAATCTTGTATGTTATCGATACATCTAAAATTTTATTATTAACTTTTTTAATTCTTAAAACTATTTCTCATAAATGGTGTTCATAAACTTATAAATACTTATATATACATATTAGTAAGGTTAAGTACCATTTTTAAAGAATAGATTTTTTTTTCTGAAGTGATAAACTATCTAATATTTTGTCTTAAACTAACTAAATCAATTTGACTACATAAACGCAAAAGAACGTCATGCGTATGTTTTAAACATTAATTTCCTGTGTATTGATTTTTAATTTAAATTTTAAGTTAAATACCGAAAACCACACGTATGAACGTAGTCAACGATTTAAGCAAAAATTTTATAAGCCACTGGCAAGAGGTCGGGCATTATAAAATTTCAGACCAGTAAAAAGATAAAAAGTTGAAAATAACTAATGCCAAACGTTGCCATTTTGGGATCACAATTAATCGAACGATTTTATGTAAAATATACAGCTATATTGTACCTCGTGTAAAAATATAAATGCTCTAATTTTAGTAAAAATTTAATTTTCTATGTTGACAGTATAATTGTCACAAATGTTGTAGGTATATTTAATTACCTATGCTTTTTAAAAAATACAAAACCCATTCAAGACTTAAAATAGGACGACTTCTCATAAAGCATAAATATACAGCAGATTTCAACAATACTGCGGGATTTTCTTCGGATACAAGCGTACAACGACTCCATGATAGATTGTTACAATCCGCGGTACTAGCCCTCGGCAACTCTACATTTTGGTGAATGCACCAGCTGGTATAAATTCCATTTAGTTCAGACGTTTCTAACGTTTAAATGTTCTATTTACGGTATCAATTTTTTTTATAAATATGTAAAGACCAATAATTTGACAAAAAAAAATTAGTATAATATAATAAAAGTTTAATGAGTTTATCGAAACACGATATGGAAGGTAGTAAACAGTAACATTGTAATAAAGAAAGAAATATATAAGATTATCACAGATGGTCATTGAAGGAAGTGACGAGACCAGTTTGGTATTTACCTGTCTAATAGTAATAAAATTAAGACTTACTAATATCGATCCTGAGACATCGGATGTTGCCGAAATCCGACGTTAATTGATTCATCAGCTATTACAATCAGTGGTTAGCTATAGAAGTAATTTCTGTAAAAACTTTGGAAAAAATCTGTAACATTTAACTAATCTATTAATGAATAAATAAATGAAATTAGAGTGTCTATTTGTAATGTTAAAATATCCGTTTTTAATAGATTACACTGTGATAATGAACCAATACCTGTATATAAAAAAAACATCTTTTTCAGATATTAGCATTGCAGTTCCAATGCTAATTGCATTTGCGATTAATAAAATAAATTGCCTGCAAATCAATAAAGATCGTAGAGCCAAAAAATACATAAGCAGAGGGTTGTTTTGATATAAAATAATCACATCTGCTTTAAGTTTGTCAGTTCAATCCTTCTTATAACTTTGAGACAATACTTGAGACATTAAGCCGATTGTTAACATATAAGAACTTTGTCAACCTTTTATATAATAAAAAATTATGAGATTTATGGATACTTGCATAAGCAATGGCCATTATTAACATTTAATTAGATAGTTTAGATCCTATTTCAAAGCGAGTTTCTAAATTTTGTTGTAAATGTGTAGTAGAACAAAATCACAATGTATACGAGGTGATAATAATGAGGTAAACATAAATTATTTCTTTTATTTAGAGCTTAATATTTACATAAATATTTACAAATAAAAAATTATGATGAACTTAAAAGTAAATAGGTGGCCGAACGAGAAACTTGGTTCCCTTAACTTGATTAAACTCAGGTAAATATTTTTCAAGTATTTCCAATGACGGAAACGCCTCATTAAGCCCCAGCTGCGGTGGTTAACGTTATTTCATCAGCGCCATTTTTAAAGAATATTGCAGATGCGCTTAAGTTTTGTGTACTTTCTTGATTTAAAGAAAATCGGGTTACTTTATAAATGAAATCAGTTCTTCACTTACTTTCAGTTTTAATTATTAAGTAACCTGTTTTATTACTTTTAAAGATTGTCCTTGGAGTACGACCAGTTTCCACTAATAAATGTGTCTAGCTGTGTGTCTTAGCAAAACATATCGGAAGAAATGTCTCATTAGCTGTAATGAAATTTCACAAGTGAAATTATATTGAAAATTACTCATTCTAAATTCAACCAAGTTTAACTACTTTGATATCCTATGATATATAAGCTTTGTCTCTTTCATATAAGAATGGTCAATTATTCTTATATTGCAGATAAACATTTACTTATAACGATTTGTAGACATAGGTATCCATTACACATTATACATATACTATTCCATAGACTTTATGACAATGACTGTACGTAATTAAACTATTCAATACAATAATAATAAGCGGTAAATAAGATATATTTTTACTTTGCTAAAAATTTTTTTTTTTTGGCTATAAATTTTTAAGGTTTTTTAACAAATTAAGCTGCGTTCAAAATTTTTTTTATTAATCTAATATTATATTATTATGTCTTAACAATTGAAAAAATTAACTCAAGTTTTTTCTTGAATTGTGGTCTCTCTAAGTCCCGAAAACAATCGATTACAATATCTTGCATAAAGTATAATAGGTGGGGTAGACGGTGCACGGGAACGATAATTAAAAATAAAAACGTAATAAATTCAATAAAAACCTAATTGGAAAAACTCGAAAAAGCTTACTTATATTGGTTTTATAATATAAAGTGAAGGAGGGAGCGATAAATTTAAAAGTCCAAGTAGCTAGATGGTCACGTACTAAGATTTGCAACTTAAGTATGATATTATCATAATCGATAACTTGAGTATTAGATGCTATTGGACGCATATTAAAATACCAATAGGCGGTATTGGTTAATATTTGTAATATTTTTCATTTTCTTTGGAAATTAAATCATCGGGATGGAGGAATTATGTACATTAATATTGTAAATGCAAAAATAAATCTGTCTGTTTGTCAAACTTTACCGTTAAAATCACTAAACCGATTAAGATGAAATAAGGTACATACGTAGAATAGATTCCAAAATAGGACATAGACTATTATTTAAAAACTGGTTGAGAGAGTGAACAATGGGGATTAAAGTTTATAAAGAAATTCGTCATCATTGAAAAAAAGACTACTTTTTGTACTAATTATAGCCACATATAATAAATACCTCCAACTTGCATTGGACCAGCGTGGTGGGATACGGTCCAAAAACCCCTTATTGAGAGGGTGTGCATTAAAGAAGGCCCATGTCCAGTAGTGGATTAACACAGGCTGATGAATTCAGACTTACCTCTGACCACGGCTGGGCATCGGGCCTTTTTTTGCCTAATAGTTGACTTTTGCCTTATAACCAATTGACACTCATAAGCAACGTTAAGTTTGTTTACGATTTTTATTATTAATAATTCGATACATCGTGTAATTCCATGAATAGTAATCTTTCTGGCGTAACGCTGATCCTCCTGCAAAGATCTTCTGTTGACCATCACGTCTCGGCACCGTTATTCGTCAATGGCAATGTAAACATGGATTGTCTCGATGATTTCAACTAAACGGCGTTCGAAATATCTAAGAACCGCCCAAATTTTCACGAAGTCGAAGATTTTCTTATATATATCAGAGTCCACAAACTTGAAGGGTAGAGGCTTCATAGCGCTTAAACTCGTCAATGAAATGTACATGTATATGTTTATTACGAGTATCATTTTTTTTTGAGTATTTCAACCATATACATATTAATGTATTAAAAAAAAACTTTACAATACCATTTTAACAGTATAATAAATGTTCAATTCTACGAGTACGTTGCTAAATAAAGTTTTCATTCAAAGTAATGAATAGTCACGGTTTGTTCACGAGAATTTGTATATACGTTCCAATTTCCTTTTTTTTTGATACAATAATGTAATAAATACGTTCTCTGAAAACATAACAAATGTGCTGTATTCGCTTAAGAAAAAAGTTTCCTCGTTGCGCAAATAATTCAGTTTAACTGAAAGGTACTTTATTCTTGGACTTGTTTTGGATTTAATTCCAACAATAGCTGAAGCATAAACATCTTTAAGATAGTCTTGAGAGCTGATGTTTAATTTCCGCTTACAACTAAACTCGCCTTGAGCTCGCTACAATGCCTTTGAACGCAAAAAGCGTCCGACTCTAATGTTCTGAAGAGAATGTTCACATTTTGCTAGTACATAAAATGTACTCTTTTCAAGATACTTTTACTTTTAAAAGCGTTGGCTCTTTCAAACACTTTTTTTTATAAACATGATTAATGTTTTGTGCAGAAATAATACTTGTATAATTGTACATTTAATAAATATGAGGCAAAAAAAGCACGGTTGAATATTAGTAAATAAAATAAAAGTTACATTATGCATAAAAAGGTAATTGAAAGACAGGTAGCATTTTTTTATAAAATTTTACATTTTATGTGAACTGACTACCTACGGATTACTGACGTAGTCTTTATAATTCATATTTATTGTTTCTTAACCTTTTACAATTGCTTTGTTCCTAAAGAAAAAAATATTTTTGCATTTTATTCATTATACAGGGTGTCCCATTTAGAATGGATAATCCTTGAGCGCCATAAGCACAGCTACCCGGCACTCGAAAAAAAATACACAAAGAAAAAAATTCCAACTGGTGCTCAAGTTATGATTTTTTAAACGTAAATCCATTTTTATGATGTTATTGTCAATTTATGTACAGCGACGCAAATTAATGAATTTGCTTACGTTTTGGTGTTATATTACTCCTCACAGACTATACTATTACAAAAGTAATAAATAACATGAGTATCTATTGTACTTTTTAACAAAATATATCAATTTAATTTTTAGTATGAAATTTGATCACAAAATAATTTTGACAAAGTTTGAGAGTGTTTCATGTAAAAAAAAGTATGAAGACCAAGTGGCCAAGTATTTAAAAAATGCTGAGTTAATACAGTTTACAAAATGGTATAATACATCATTTTATCTAATACTATTACGAACTTATTGCTATTGAGATGCAAAAAGGAGTAAATACGACTAAAAAGAAACGATAAATATATTATTAAATTTTAATAATAAGAAATTGCAGGTGTACATAAAACAATCTTTATTTATAACAGGTGTTCAAATTGTCTGCCACCGACTCTGATACAGCTCTACATCTTCTAATAAAGGCTCTACTAAAGAAAGCGTGCGTAGCGTCGTTCATTTATTTTTGAACGGCCTCTTGAACACGCTGCGTAATTCCTCCAAATTGAAATCGTTTTCAGTACACCTCTTCCTTTAAACCCAGTAAAAAAAGTCAAGAGGGTTTAAATCTGGGGATCGAGGAGGCCACAAAATGGGACCCAAACGACCAATCCATTTATTTGGATATGTGGCATTTAAATAAGAACGGACGTTTGCACCATAATGTGCAGGACAGCCATCATTCTGTAGCCAATAGGTTCCTTATCTCCTCAGGCACTTCTCCCAATAAGGTTGGGAGATCATTTTGTAAAAGTTTAAGTAACTTTGGGAAGATAAATTTCCCGGCAGTTCAGAAAGGACCAATAACTATCCATTTAATATACCAGTCCAATAATTTATTTTGAACTGGTATTGCGACTCTCTTCTCGCATTAGATTTGGATTTGAGAGTTGCCAGCTGTGCAGATTATGCATATTAAAGTATCCGTCTTTTTTAATGTAGATTCGTCGCTCCATGAATTTTTCAAAAGAATTGTGGATTTTCTTCTATTTTGTCAAGCGATTTGTCGACAAAAAACAATCTTGCATGGTAATCTCTCAGTTTGCAGAGCTTGGACAGCGTCTAATATGGTAAGGATGATATTTATTTATTTTCAGTGCACGGTGCACGGTAGTTTTGGGATTCCGGTGCGACGTGATGTTGCTCTTGTAGAGGTAGATGGGTCTTGCTGAATTTCATCAAGCACAACATCTTGGTATTAATATTCACTTGTCTTCCGGAGCTCGTACCACCAATGCCGCTGCCAGGTATTCTGCCATCCGAATAACAACTGTGGACTCTGATGAAAACACGGTAATCTGGATGACGCGCATTAGGGTACCTTTCCTATAAAGGGCTGCAGCGACTTGCGTTGCCCCACTCACCATAGATGAAGTGCATATTGGCGTATTCTTGTGCCGTGTATTGAATGCGTGGCATTTGATTCAAGAATCAGTCCAGATACAAACCAAGGCGTCGTAAAATTACCAAACAAAGTCCAAATCAGTAAAGCAAAAGCAGGTAGTCCAATAGACGCAGAAGTCGTCGTTATAACACTGATTCAAACTCACGGAGAAATGAGAAAGGAATGCACATGCGTTACCGAACAAGTCGAGAGACGCACTAAGTAAATGTCTTTGCTATGTACCTGAAACCGATCCGATGATGACCAAACCGGTCTACAGTGTAAAATGTTTGAACATAGTACTCTCCTCTCACTCACTCATACTCTACAAAATCAACCTATCCTTGTCTCGATGTAAACAAAAATGGACGGCTTGGCCACGCTCAGGTAGTAAATAGTATTGTTACACCGTCCCTAGTGCAATAAAAGTGACCCTTTTGTTACTGTTTAAGACTAGGTAATTGTTTTCAATTTTCGTCTTAGTTACCCTTTTGCATCTCAATAGCAATAAGTTCGTAATAGTATTAGATAAAATGATGTATTATACCATTTTGTAAACTGTATTAACTGCCATTTTTTAAATACTTGGCCACTTGGGTTTCCATACTTTTTTTACATGAAACACTCTCAAACTTTGTTAAAATTATTTTGTGATCAAATTTCATACTAAAATTAAAATTGATATATTTTGTTAAAAAGTACAAAAGATACTCATGTTATTTATTACTTTTGTAATAGTATAGTCTGTGAGGAGTAATATAACACCAAAAACGTAAGCAAATTCATTAATTTGGCGTCGCTGTGCATAAATTGACAATAACATCATAAAAATGGTTTACGTTTAAAAAATCATAACTTGAGCACCAGTTGAGAATTTTTTCTTTGTGTATTTTCCTCAGTGCCGGGTAGCTGTGCTTGCGGCGCTCAAGGATTATCCATTCTAAATGGGACACCCTGTATAATTATATGTTATTTAAAGGAAAAAAGGATTAACCTTATGATTAATCCTTTTTTCTCCTAGCTTTCCAAGTTATTGTGATCTTTAAATTTCAAAAATTTACAACAAAACGTATACATATATGTACTAATAAAGTATTAGACCATATAATAGACATTTATAATATTATAATATAATTATTATATTTACGTCAGTCTATAACAGTGTATCAGTAGTGTATTCATATTAATTTAAATTTTAATTATAAAGTTAATAAGGTTTAATTCAAATTTATAAATTTCATTGCTAACACAAATTGTACTCATTGATAATTAAAAAAACGCTATACATTATTTTCTAGCCTTAAAGACTGTTATATAAAAATAAGACGTTAGCTCGATTAAATATGAAAAAGATATAATGCGCACGTGATAGACATGACAGAAATGTATACTTAAATTAAGTTCTCTAATAACATACAGTCGTTTTATCAATTCAGTCTATGTGAGTCCACGGCTGGACATAGGCCTCTCCTAATACACCTCTATCCATTGGGGTTTGGACCGTATCCTAACATGCCGGTCCAATGCGGGTTGAGTGGGTGGACCGACCTTTTACATCCCATCCTACGCATGGGTCATCCTAATTTTAAACAATTGGGTGATAGGCCAAATTGCCCTAACCAACTAGGAAACAACGATGAAAATTTGTTGACTCCCCGTTGTATTTGAACCCATGACCTGTGGTTTCTAAAGCAAATGCCCTTACTACTAGGCTACGGAGGCAGTTAAGATAACATAAATTTGCTTTTATTAAAAATCCCTAAGCTCAAATCCCTGTTGTAATTCCAAATCCTGGAAAACTTTCTCTTTCTTTAAATGAATTGCTACTTTCTAATTTTTCGACCAAAAAGTTTACAAATTTTTTTATGAAAAAGAAATTTCCCGTAATTTTTTCCTAATACCCTGTTTGGAAACATATCCCTTTACTCTCTTTTTTTTCTTAACAATTAAAATTAACTTATACTGGAACATTACAAAAATCTAAGCGTCAAAGTTTCCCATTTTCTTCTTTTATTTTTTCGTATTAAACTCAAAACTTATATAATAATATTTTTGGCGTACTTGAATATAAATTTTACATATGACATACTTGATAACTCTCTTTTTTAATGAATTTATTTAATCTTAATAAATTGCGATCCTATTTTTACTTAAAAATTTTTTATTTTGTTGGAAACTAGGATTATTAACTAAAGGACTGTGATATCCGTTCTTTTTAGATTTTTTTCAAGTAAAACGTGATAAGAACTCTTAAATTTTCCTTTTCAAATATGTCAAACATTAACCCTTTTTAGCTATGTTTGGACAAAAACCGACCGCTTTTTCCCCGAGATGTCACTCACTGAATATGATCTAATGACCACGTAATTAGAATGGGCCCTTGTGGCTATCACGATTTATAATTCCGCCTGTTCTGTTTGGCTCATGTTTTTAAGTACAAAACGTACTTGCTATTGCGTCCCTAGTTTAAATTTAATAATGTACGAGATATGGATCCTAATATCCCGATAAGCAGCTTATATGGGATAGAGACACAATTGTATGCGTCACAAAGTAGCTCACTCTTTTACGTTAAACTTAACGGTATGGATTGAAAATGGCCGCGTTTCACCAATAATGACATTAGACCTATGGTACTTTTCTTGGTAACGGTGTTTGTTAAATGGGTACTGAGCTTTCCTATTAGCATTGGATCGCTAATAGTATGCCAACTAATGATGACTTTATACATACGGCGCCACGCTGTGGCTTTAGCTTACGTTGTTAACATCAATTCCCTCCGTTCTATGGCATTCTATACGATTGCACTTAGATTTGTTTATATGATCGCATTAGCGTTTGATGATAGACTTGAATGTGCAAAAACTCCTTACCGACTCGTAGTATCGTGTTGTTCGGTTTTTTAAAAAACGCTCATTATTCTTAAGGACCGAAGAGAACGGTTGAAATTCGATACCCAACGAATTTTTAGTCCCACCACCCCCGATCCTGCGTAGACTCAACTTTTATTTTTGTTTTCCAGTTGGCTAGGGCAATGCGCGCTGATTGTCTATTAAGTAAGATGATCAATGCATCAGATAGTCACATCGGACTGCGACACTAAAACAAGATGGAGGGGCAAAGTACACACAGTACATATGTCTGCACGTACATTTACGCATTCAATATCTCCTGCGTAGTTGGCTGATCTCTAAAATAGATTGGGGGCCGTAGTTAAAAATCGACTCAAATCACTACATATTGACAATTTTATCAGTTTGCTTAAATTTTTATCCTTTATTTGTTGAAGTCATTAAAATTGAAAATACTTCTGAAAAATTAATTTAGTCCTATTTCCGAAAAGATTGTTTAAAATAAAATAATATTCTGCGTTCAGGTATTTTCGACTGATTGCCTCATAATGAATATTCATCTCATTAAAGAGACTAGAACACGTTTTAATATTATATACTGTTTTGTAAAATTTCATTTATATAAGTATTAAACAAAGAATCCATAAAAAGAATATACCTGTAAATTATACTTTCTTATGAATTTCGCATTGGTTTAATGTTCTTAATTAACTATAAAACTAAATGGCTTTTTATGATTAAAATAAATTACTGTTGTCAAAGGGTAGATATAATTAAAACCATTTTTTTTAAAACCAGGTACTTCAAAGGAATTACGGTAAACCTTAAGAAATATAAGTTGTCTACGACGACACCAATTTTCACGAAAAAAGTAATGCGACCATATCAATATGCTTCAGTTTTGAATTCATCTCGAATAGTTACAGGGTTAATGACTATGCTGAATTTATTATTAAGGTGGAACAGGAGATGGATGTTCGCAGGTTAACAAAAATGTTATGTAACATTTAATACGTTTCGAACACGAGCGAAAATTCATTTGGATCACTTTATGTTCAAATTCATTTAAAGTTATAAGGTGGATTGTTAGGACAAATCGTTATCAACATTACGTGCAGATATTTATTTTAACGTTTCATATCTCTCATGTATCGAAAATATTTTTTTATCAAATTATAAAATTTATTTAATTTGGTTCAGTGAAATTATTTTGTATTGTTTACGCGAATATTATATTAAAATCTTTTATATTAAAGTCATTTAATAATTCTAGTAAGCAGTTTAGAGAAGAACTGGCAAAAAATTATTATTTTCTTAATATTTATGCACATTTTCTTTTAAATGATGGTGATTACAAAATGTGAGGGCATCAATTTTTAGTTACCTTAAATATTTGCTTATATTTATGTCAAATATTTTAAAACGATTGTTTAAAAAGGGGATTTTTACCGAAATGAAATTCCAACTCCCGTAAGGGTGGTAAAAATTACTTTCATTAAATAAACCCAACGGCTCAAATAAACTAAAATTGGAGACAGTTTGATAACCTCAACCGGAACAATTCCTCGGGTATAATTTGTGAAATGTGAAGTATTAAAGGTTGGTGGTTTTACGAACGTCCTACGAGAATGGAGGCTGTCGGTAGTGAGCCATTTAATGTTTTTAAAAAAGACGTTCCCCGGTTGTCACAATTTACATTTTGGAATTTCTTTAGATTACAAAAATGTATAACGTAATATATAATTACAATTTACACGAATTTTCGTTTTTAATAAGTCATAAGCCGAGGTAAGAAATGATTTTGTTTCCTCAACTAATCATCAAGTTTAAAGGAAAAAAATAAACTAAACTTTGTCATAAAATCAACACTAAGCTTTGTGTTTATAGTTAAACTCTCGTCTTCTTGAAATTTTCTAAAAAAGCAAAAATATTTCTGTTTGACATTTATTCAATAATTTTTTACAAAAAAAATCTTCAGGTCAATCAATTCTAAATCAGAGCAAAATTTTTGAGTGCGTAAAGGTTATCATAAATAATTTGGCTTATTACTATAATCTTCAAATTTTTTGAGTACTTTTAGTATTTATGTAAAAATTATAAAAATTAAACAATTTTTATCTTAATTAATAAAGTTTTCCCATGCTATTGGTATAACTATATATGGTGTAAATAATTCAAAGGGTGGTAAGTTTTTTTTACCAAAAAGGGATTTCGTCTAGGTGGGTGCCCCGGGTGTTTCTACCTAAAACAGTAGGGAAAACACTTGTTCGGGTAAAACGAAGACTTTTAATTCCGCTTCCAAGCCCGGTAGGCAGCGTTATGATTCCATTTGCCTGTCTTGGGCGGCGGTGACCACTTTCCATCGGTGGCCCGACGTCGTCTGCCGCGTTTTTTCTGGTATTTAAAATATAAATTGTGTTATAGTGTAAAAATATAAGTGGCCGTAGCCATTTGTCCCAAAATCGTGTATTTATAAATGCATAGGCACAAATTTTATTAAATTTAAAGGCAAACTTACTATATACTAAATTGAAAAAAAATTAAAAAAAGTTTTTTAACTTTGGGCGAATTAAAGTCGTATGGAAGTTAAGGGAATTTTAATCATGTCGAAACATAAACCAACCAAAACTGTCAACGGTACGCGTTTGGTGGTTAGAAAATTGATGAATAATGTAATTTACGCTCGATAACGATAGGAAAATTCAATGGTGAGGAAGTTCTCATTCCGAGGATACCGATGATCCCAACCGATATGCCGTTTGAATTTAAAAGACTTCAATTTCCGATACGTCTTGCATTTGCCATGACCATCAACAAATCACAAGGCCAATCCTTAAAAGTTTGTGGTTTAAATCTAGAACATTCATGTTTTTCCCATGGTCAATTATACGTGGCATGTTCACGTGGTCGGAAGACCATCTGCGTTGTTTGTTTTTGCGCCTGATAATAAAACAAAAATGTCGTGTATCACAAGGTACTTAAATAAAGAGCAACCTATGTACTAAAATACAGAAATAATTATGAATGATTGATGTAGATTTTTTTTTGTATTTTTCCAATAAAAAACTGCTTATTTATTGACATTAAGGCGGAACAAAGTTCGCCGGGTCAGCTAGTATAGCTATACAATGAACAAAAACTTACCCATGATATCTAAAATGAAACAAAAGAAACTAATTAAAACAACGAGTTTTTGTAACTTTGGGCGTAATTAAACGTCGTATGGAAGTTGAAATTAGTTGTTATATTTTTCCTTTACACAATACTTGTGTAGTAGAATAACAAAAAATGTTTATCAAATAATATTAAAAAGAAAATAATGCTAAACAAAATGATAGAAAATTTTTTGGTATAGATTTTTAAGAATGCACCTAAATTAATCTTACACCCCTATTGAATGGGGGAGTATACCCAATGGCATTAAGCCGTCTCTTGTAAATCTTAATTTTAAGGTTTTGCAAGAGACCAATTTTGCTTAATAAAAGTTATAAAATGACTGACAAATGCCTTTATGTTCATACACGGACCAGCTTAAACTATTAGGTAGTTAGATATTAAAAATGATATATGAAACAAATTATTATGCCATTACAGATGACACGTATTTTATTTTAACTGCCTTTACGTTTATATGAGTATTTGGAGTCCGGTTTACAAATTTTACCATCTTGGTTACCCAAAATAACTTAATGCTGTCTATAGAAGAGTAAAACATTATAAAATATACATGTATATCTTATGTCGGTATTTGTTGTTAGTTTAACTTCAAATTGCCCTCGAAACTATAATATAAATTTAATAATAATTTATTCACTGAAAATTAAGACATTTTAGATTTGTCTATTTGGTTAATTTTTCAAATATATTCCTGAAGTTATTATCAGTTTTCCGTCAAGCTTCAATTAATAATAACAAATAATGAACTGGAAACCAGAAGTTACTTAATACAACTCATTTAATGATGACATGATGATCGTACAATTCATGACTCGTGAGGCTATGCTAGAAATGACACGTTAATTGTAATAAAATTCGATTTGTATGTTTAGGTTTCAAATCTTTTCTTAAAGGTAGCTAGTTATTTAGAATTCTTAAGGTAGGAACTATATATAATTAAAAATATGTTATACGGGTTCGAATTTTAATATAGGTCTTGATTGTCGCAACTGCAATCGTTATGACCCGCTAAATGAATTTACTATGATTTGATGTGTACGATTCAAAATTTATAGCTATAATTTTACGAAAACTTAAACAGCGACATATAGCTCAATACTCGCTTTATAAATTAAATAAAAAAATATTAAAGAAAATAAGCATCGTTTTAAAGTAAAACCATAAAACCAACGAATCTAGAAAAAAATACAACATTTCGTGATGAGAGATTGAACTGACTGAACTTAAATGTTACCAAGTTAAATGTTAGATCAATCAAGCTAAAATTGACTTAAGCATTTACTTCTAATAAACATTGACTGCACAAACAAATTAGTTTCGTATTCAAAATGATTTAGCCTTGGAGTAATAACAAATATCCATCATTTGATGTTTGTGGAGAATCTTTTATGAAATGATATGAAAAAAGAGGTATGCAATCCTTTTTACTATTTCTTTAATGAAATCTTATTTTGTGTGGTACCATGGCAAAAATTGTTATAGAAATTAACGTTGTATATCATAAAAGTGATCTAGCGGCATTTTGCGACGAATCAAACATAATTAGTTACTTACATTATAAGCAGCAAGCTTAAATATTTTATATGTAACAATTCTTACTTGTCTATAAAATTTAAACTATAAAATAATTTCGAAGGTAATGGTAACATGGTATGACAAGCCACAAATTCTCGCATATGAACACCGATTTTTACTAAGCAAAGTTTGAAAAATTAACTTAAAAACCTCCTTATTCCAATAGAGAAGATGGTTTGGTATTTTGTTGTCCATTATTTTAAGAATTAAAACCAAGCCCACAAATGATGCAAGAGCTCAAGATACTGTCGGCTCAATATACATAATTCGGACCAGTTTTTTTCATATTCAAAATATTCGGTGGAAATTCACTGTAAAGTAATTAAACACAAAAAAATTATTAAACTACGGTATTTGCCATTCGTAAAACTGTATAATATTAAATAGTACTATATTGCTTAAGCAATTGCCCCATTTGTTCATATTTTTGTTCTTACATTAATCATAATAACATTAAACTTTAGTTTGTTTGTCTCTTAACCGACTAACCCTGTGTTTATTGTGTGTCTCTTTTTGTTTTAGATACATCAACAGAAACTATTGTGGTGGATTATCTCAGCCCATAATCAATTCTTGTTTGTCAACTGTGACCTTGTTCATTTACGAAGCCTGTTACATATAGCAGAGTCTAATCGAAAAACTTGACGTAGGCGAAATCTACAAGGAAACGCCATCAAGCCAAAGAACTGAACTGAACTGCTTACGCAATTGAAAATATTATCCTAATAATTGTTCACATCGGAGGCAGTTAACTGCCTCCTAGCCTAGTGGTATTGGCGTTTGCTTTAGAAACCGGAAGTCGTGGGTTCGAATCCTGCGGGACTCAACAAGTTTTCGTTGTTGTTTCCTAGTTGGTTAGGACAGTTTGTGCCGATCACCCAATTGTCTGAAAAGTAAGATGATCCATGCGTCTGATGGGCATGTAAAGGCGGTCCACCCACCAACCCGCATTGGACCAGCGTGGTGGGATACGGTCCAAAACCCCTAATGGATAGGGGTGTATTAAGGGAGGCCTATGTCCAGCAGTGGACTATCAAAGGCTGATGATGATGTTTACATCTCTATTTTACTCTGTATTATAGTTATGTGCTACGGTTGCTCAATTTTGAAAAACAATTACAACATTCAAATCACTACTGAGATTAAGGATTGGACACGACATTGTGTGGTGCGGTGACAGCTAAACTAGTCTTTGATATGCACATACATGTTAATTCGGACCAAGCTGTGTAATTCCACTACAATGTGACGAAACATTAATAGCAGGTATCTTAATGGCAAACTCGAATAAGGAAACATTGGATTCTTAAAGACTAAAGTTTAAGCTTTCAAGAAGAAAAATACCACGAAAGTATATGTATATTACATTTTATAAAATGGTTTCTGGATTGAATATAAGACACAAAAACATACTTAATGAACAGAAATAATTCTCTTGTTGTACAACTTTTAAATCGTTTTTTTTTAAGAAAAAGATTGATTTGAAAGTAAAAAAGTCAAGCAAAAATTAAACAAAGGAACTTGAGGTCTCGTGTTAAATTTTTATATTTACATGACTTGCTTTTTCTTTGTGGACACTTTGTACATCAACATAATAATAATTATTCCCATATTATTATATCACTGTACATTCGTATTTTTTGTAATAACGTTTAATTTTCCGGGTCGTTCTTCATATAATGCATTTCTACACACAATATTCTTGGTTTTTTGTTGAAATACTTATGTGTGAAGATAATATGTGCTAACATAACGATAGCAAAAGAATTTAAAAAAAAAATAGACGTGAACATATGAAACGAAAAACTTTATAATTAAATAGTATTTGTTCTTTAGATGATTATTTTTTTTTTATTACTTATTTCATAATAATTATTTCCGTATTTTAGAATATGGCCAAAAAAAGCAGAAGTACACATTATTTTGCCTGTGTAGTATGATTTTACTATAAGTATATAATACAAAGTATATATTTTGTAAGTTATCATGTAAGCTTCTTGTCACTGAGACTATAAATACGATATTAAACATAAAATGGATCTTTTAATAATACTTAAATTTAACGTATGCACTTAGCAATAATGTGGTGGGCCTCGATAAGGTTAATCTCTTCATGAGCTTTTGTCAGTCCACTGCTGAACATAAGCCTCCCTAATGCACGCCACAGCTTCCGCTCTTTGGCTATTCTCTATTATATATCTCATCCGTGTATATTTTTGCATGATCTAACATCTTACTTACAGGAGTAAACTGACTAGATATAAGTAAATATATTGATCTGAAAATGTTTTTGGCACTGGCAACAAGACGCATGACTTCTCAGTCTACCTCGTGACCACGGCCTCTGGAAAGTGCTCGAAACGTCAGGAATTTTAAATGTAAAAAACGCGATAAAATCCGTGAAAAGTTCTTTTATTCAATAATTTGTGTTCGCATAAACAAAATAATAAATTAAACGACTACTTCCAGTTCGTTAAGCAATGACTGCTGTATAACTGAGTTAGGCACGCGTTTTTTATATATTCATTCATTGGATGTTATGCCAAAGTCACAGCGGCTACCGCCATTGCTAATTAACGAGGGTCACTTTGAACGCTTCTTTTGAAATTCAGTTTAACATTCTTGCCTTTGACCTTGTTACTCGTCATAAGAATGCTTTTCTGTAAAAATAAGTAACATAATTGGGACATGAATGTGTATATGTATATGTATATGTAGGACTTACCCCTTAATTTCTTATTAATTTATCTACTGTACTAAAATTTGGTAATATATCAAATTTTCTTATGCAGTTTAGAAATTTTCCTTAAATGCTGCAAGTAATATAATTATTTTTTTAAACTCAGTTAAATATTCAATACCTAACAACATTTAAGTTAATTTAATCTTTATCTTTTTATTCACAAACAAACATTTTTGATGTGAACAAAACATCTACGAAACACAAAAGATAATGAAAATTTATCGAGTGGTTTTAAAGTTATGGGGGTAAAAGTGGGAAGGATAACCGAATGTCTGCAATGAGGCCTAAAATGAAAGCGCATCACGTGCACATTACAAAAGAGGTGTTTATTAGGGAGGTGTGTATTATGACTTAACAAGACATAATTATAATATAATAATACCTATAAAAGGATCAAATATAAAATAAAATTTAAAGAACGAAATCAGAGTCTTCTGCTATCTGGCCACCGCTAGCCGCTACAGCAGCAGCCTGTTTTGCGCCTACAGCCTCTTAACGCATTGGAACAGTATCATCTCTATTACTACAACCGTGGTCTAGCGGTATTGGCCCTTGCTTTCTAATCCGGCGGTCGTGGGTCCTAATCCCAGGGCGAAAAAATCAACTTTGTTTTCGTTATTTTCTTGTTAACTGGTCCTCAAAGCGCTCTAATGGAGAAATCGCGCAATAGGGAGGCCTGTGTCCAGCACTTACACAGGCCATATAGATAAATTTAAACTCATCATCGACATCATCAATTTATAACTACATCTTATTATTATATATACTTTCATCATCATTATCCTCTGATAGTCCACTGCTGGACATAGGCCTCCCCAATACACCCCCATCTATTAGGGGTTTGGACCGTATCCCACCACGCTGGTCCAATGCGGGTTGGTGGGTTGATATATATTTTACTTTTCAAAAAAAAGTTAAATTTTAGCTGCTCATAGTGTTGACCTAAATAAAATTAATAATAACGCTAAACAATGATAAAAAGAGTAAGAGTTCAGATTTCAAAAGGCATAATTAAAATCTATTCAAAGTGCCCCTAACGCATTGTGAACTATGCAGCATTGTTAACTGTGCTTTATTGTACGTCACTAACACACTCATTGGTTTCCATAAATACTACATACAAATGCAAATAATCTGTACTAATTATTGTGCAGTACCTTAAAAGAGATACAAAACTAATTAAATCGTACGACAGCAGCCATTCCAATATGTAATGAGTAATACTTTTACATTTGTAGTGTAATAATCCACGATGGGTTTTGTACATTAAGCATTAATTGACATATTTTAAGAGTAACAAATTCAATGTTCTGAATCTTGGTTAAGGTGAAATTTCTGCTTCTCTTCAGCTAATCCAGCACATGTGTCCTTCTCGACATAGTTACAAAGCAGCGCTGAGCTTTTTTGGGAAAGCTGCCATAAAGAAAGGAAAAGATTTTATGTTTTCTTTCAGCTTTAACAAGACTTTGAAAGAACGGACCACATACTACAGGTCATCTCACAGTGTAGTCATTCTGTGCCTGAAAACAATCCAATAAAATTTATTATGATAACCGGTGATTACTATCTATGCAACGACAAACCGACTGTCTCGCTTACATAAGCGGTTTATCTTATTAATATTATTATTCTGATAATTCTTGGTTTGAAACAGTAGGTCTATATTTCATATAAGCGAGACTGAATCAACTAAGAGTACTTATTTGCAGTAACCATTTCGGTTCTTGAGCGTTATAGATAGATGTGCCATTTTATTGCCCATTGCTTCAGTTTCACTATACGAAGTGCTTTAAGCTTGTAGTGGTTTGAATTAATATCAGAAAACAATAGAAACTTTTGACCTTTGATCTTTATCACAAGTCCATAAGAATTTTAGGTGAATTCCTTTTATCATCGACATGGTAAGGTTTTTTTTGTTATTATCTTTTTATAATCATAAATCTTTTTAAAAATTAATTTATTCACCGGCAAAACTGAAACGTTGAATCCTGATTTAAAAAATTACTAATAACGTCTCTTACACTGTACTGTACTTTATTAGAAGTAAACTGTCACCGACGCAAATTCATTTCCTGTTTGAGATTTAGTTTGCGAAGTCTTAACACAGCACCTATTGAAGAGGAAATAGACTTTGGTCATTGATTTTGTCCTAATAATTATCTGTACGTGAGAATATTTAAGAGCAAGTATTAAGAATTAAACTGTAAATATCTGTAATAGAAAAATTTTAACATTGTACATAATTAAAAAAAACGATTTATGCTACTTAACTTGATGTTAAATATTTTAAGGTTTTAAATTATTTGCATGCCAATGTGGTGAAATACGCATGAACTGAATGTGTGTTAAAGATCTGATTGTCGGTATTTTAGCAAATAAAGATAATTTGAATTATAGTTTGAAAGCTATGGCTACTACGACGCTTTGTATGTTACAGTTTATTAGACATAATGAAATCAACAATTTATCTTGTAATAAACATATAATGCGTGAATTGTACGTTTAATTTTACGACTTTTAGTAATAAAATTTTACGTTTAAGATTATATTAATACAAAGTTACATGTTTTATTAACATCACGGTGTTTTCAAAGATTTTTCATTTACTTCAAATCATATTTTATGTCAAAGAATGAGATTATTTTTGCTCCTGGGCTTACTTATATCATTATGTTGATTATTAAAATGTTACCTCAACTTCAAAATACAAATTACAAATGCAGGATCCTTTTTTCATACTTCAGAGAGATCAGACGGAACCTTTTCCTGCTTCGGCGCCAAATCAGTCAGTCAGTAGTCTTTCAAAAAAGGTTGCTTTGGAAACTACTTAAGCATCTCTTTACCGGTGGTAGGTCCCTGTTTACAGGGAGACCATCTGGTGGATCCACCGCGGTGCCTATTTCTGCCGCGAAGCAGTAGTGTGAAAACACTGCTGTGTTCCGATATGAAGGCACCGTAGCCAGCGTATTTACTGGGTAAACGAGACTTAACACCCTATGTCTCACGGTAGGCAGCGCGTCGGCGATACCACTGGTATTGCCAATGTCTATGGGTGTCGTGATCATCTTCCATCAGGTGGCTCGACTGCTCGTCTGCCTGCGTAAGCCATAAAAAAAATCTTTTTGGAAACTTGAAACCGCAGGCTAGTTCCAATAGTCACCATGAGTCTTTTTCTACAGATTTCTATTGTTTCTCAGTTCTTTCTCCTGAAATCGAAAAGGTATTGCATTAGAATTAGACTTGTTGACATCACGTTAGCACAATAAATCTTCTGTTTTGCAAATTTTCCGCATTTCTTTATACTAATGTAATATGGAGGAAGAATAATTTGTTTTAAATAGGCTTCAAAGCTGCTGAACCGATTTGAAATATTCTTTAATTACCAGAAAGCTCAAATATTGTCTTTGTGTAACATACGGATAGGATAAATTTTTAAATAACCAGCACGGTTTATAAAAATCTGTAAAAACTGGATTTAGTATGTATAGTGATCGTATAAATAAAAGGAATAATTATAACTTAAGAATCAATTAAAGTAGATAGCTTAGTTCAAGTAATAAATATAATCTTCGTCCAATAATACAGGTGTTTTATATGTTTACACGTTTACGTTTACGTTACGTTTTATTGTTTGACATTTGAAGAAGTAAAATCAAGCTAAAGATTACTCGCTTAATGCCATCGTTTTTTTTTTTCATTTTAGAATGTTACATTCGTCTAAGGTTTTCGCTTCACTTTCATAATTGAAATGTTAATTTCACTTATATAAAAGGAATTCATCACTTCATCTATTTAGGATTGGATAATATCATAATTATTTTGGAACTGAGAGTATTTTAGGCGTCAAAAGAAACTTTCTATGCTTTATTACCTGCTTTCTGCAATTTTCGTTATCTTGAAATATTAGGAACGCCATAATTTAGGATAAAATATGGCGTTCCTAAAGGGACTTTTCTGAAATAAGCATATTATAAATCGGACCCGGTTGTCGAAAGCATCTTTTGCCTTTTGAAGGTCAGACAACAAATTTTGCTGACAAGTGCGAGAAAGAATATTTTTCTGAAAAAAATACATGCGTTACGGTGATCTTACTCTATACGAGCTTCAAAAAAACATAGATGCTTAAGGGAAATTCACAGGTGATTTGAAACATCTATTTAGAAGCTTAGGCTGGATTTACGGTGTGCAAAAACACATGATGCTGTGGTTATCATGTACCTTTGACATGGTAATAGACGTAAATCCGGACAGAGTTACATAATTGTGGTGCTTAGACAATGCGCCAAAAGTTAAGATTAGAAGTTTATTAGATACAGCGTTGGTTTCAGTTTATATTTATTACTTATTTTTAAAAAACAAAACATTGTTTTATTATATATAGCTCAGGACAACGATTGCATTAGCATCCGCCGTACTTCCCCACAGTAGAATGCCATAAGACATTACACTGTGGAAATAGCTAAAGTATACTAACAATTAATAATTACAATTAAGTAATCAGTGTAGTTATAATTAACAGTTTTTAAGGATAGCTCTTTTCTTTGCCCTTAGCTAGCATTAGCACTACTAGCCAAATTCACTAAAACCCTACAGATTTTCATGAATTTATTAGCTATGGTAACCCCGCTGTGCATCCCAAAAGGAAAAAAAATCTATGAAGTTACGTGGGGACTGTCAGGGCAAAAAGCCTAAAATTATAATGAAACAACTCACGGTATTGTCTTTTCCCAAATCATGAGGCTGCATTGGTCTATTTAAAAATAACGGGAAAATAATAAGTTGCATCATTTGTAAAAAATCAAAGTCAAAGCCAAATTAAAAAATAATTTAATTAATTTATGCTCTACTATGCACTTTTTACGAACGTCAAAAACTTATTTTCGGTTTAAAAACTCAGACCTGCCTAGAAGAACCGGCAAGGAGTCTGCGGTCTTTCTTTTATATATTCTCATATTTCTTTTCGTAGTGTAGGACGTCTTGTGGCAAGGTGGAGTGACATTTGCAAAGTGGCCGGTGTGGGCTGGATGAGAAGAGGAGGCCTAAGTTTAGCAATAGACTGCAATTGCTGACTGATGATGATGATGATGATTCATCTTTTTTGTTATTCTTCATCATTTCTTTTGAGATTAATATTTGAGTTTAAACTAAAACACACTTAGTACATGATTGTAAATATCATTTCCAATAATGTATTAAGTGTAAGGAGTGCCTTGGCAACTTTCATAATTGAAACGATAAAACATACTTATTTTATCCTAAACATATTACTTAGCTTTCTAGAAAGTTTAATAAAAATATTTATCAGTGTTAATTTTTTTATTGATTTATGATAATGCTTGATCTATCTCAACTTCGTTTTACTTACCACAAGTAAAATTACGGTCAAAAACTATGTATGCTGTAACAAAGTGCAGCAACGTACAACAGGTTATTTGTCGTTTTCACCCGTATCTTTCAGCTATATTAAATTCCCCAGACACATATTTTGCACTAAAATTTTACAACCAGCGTAACTGCAATATGTTGTACTATATTACATTTTGGTTGTTTTTGCAAATTATTACTTCAGTTTGACGGGTAGAGAATCGCTTTTGGTGCTAGTTCCACCATTGGATAAATTTCATTTCGATTTAGAAAAAAATAAAGAAATTTGTACAATGCTGGAATTAGCACAAAAAGCGATTCCCTACAACCATCTCAGTGGCCTAGCTGTATTGGCCTTTGCTTTAAACTGGAGGTGGTGAGTTCGAATCCCGCGGGAAAACAGCTTTGTGTTATCTTTCTTTTCTGGTTGGTTAGAACAATTTGGGCCGATCACCCAAACGTCTAAAAAGTAAGATGGTCCATGCGTCGGATGGGCATGTAAGTCGGTCCACCCACCAACCCGCATTGGACCAGCGTAGGGGGATACGGTCAAAAACCCCTAATGGATAGGGTATATGGGGAGGCCTATGTCCAGCAGTGGACTATCACAGGCTGATGATGTAAGTATCAATACGTTGACATTGTTATGATAATAAATAATTCATTCGTCAAATCAAGGAAAACTGTCTTCCGGTTTGAAGAGCATCTTTTCCAGCGTAATTTCTTGGCAAGAGTGACATAACTTCTCGTGAATGAGCGGATTCTCTTCTTTTTTATGGGCAAAGTAGGTCTCTACTTTTTTGCTTGATCTTCAGTCGACCATATATTATGATATATGTCATGTTGATTATTATTTGCATCATCTTCCATGCAATATTTTCTGTATCATTATATCTAAGTAAACAGAACCTTACTTTCGAATTATTAACTGTAATCACTTCCTTCACCACTATCACGTCAGGATAATCTGATAGACCGTCTAAATAAAACTTTCCGGTAACATTCTTTCCCCTATCGCAAAAAGTTATTATTTTAAATCATGGTGAAGAAAAAACACAGTTTACGAAGCAACGCTAGGTAATACCAGTTCCGTAAATGACCCTAATACTAAAGCAAAAACACAAATCATATGGCAATAACAGTTGGCACCATCGCAACCGTTTGTTAAAGTAAAATTAAAAATAATCTAAAAATATATAAAAAGCCGATAAAAAGCTATTCATCGGTAGAAAGGCTCAAATTAGTAGGGTGCGTGGTGCTATTATTTTTTGTGTCTTTCGTGCTACGATTAATTCAACCTAAAATACCTTAACGAGCATTTAATCGGCTACTAATAGAGATATAGTTCTAGATTTCAGAGAACTTTCCTTCTGTCTCCCTGAGGAATTTCCAACTAACATAAGAATACTGAATTGCTTTTAAGAATATCTAATCGTTTTCGCGAATTTTTAATGTTAATGAGGTCATCTCGTTAAAATGTTTTGAAATTGGTTACTAGTTTATATATCTTTTTCAAATAATTTTGATACATCAAATTATACATTTTAATATTAAAATTACTGGATAATATTATGGATGGCAAAAATCATTTTAGGATTTATTTCATTAGATTTTTCTACGTTTTTTAATGAAAGCGCAACGTTCATCGTTAGAGGACACAAAGTTTTTAGTTTTTTTTTATTTAATAAATTCAGAATTTAAAGAATTTTGAATATATTTTATAACTCAAGCATCGTAAATAAATTATAAGATGTCGCAATGGTAATAATTAATTGTAGGTTAGGTTCAAGTTTAAAAGACTTTGTTTATCGGTTTTGGCTATAATTAACAACTTATTTTGAAACAACTAACAATTGATTTATTTTTGTATTTAACATTGGTATTCTGTTTATAAATTGTACGCTGTATACTTCTATTTCTAAATAAGAACTTAAAAATTTATCAATACAAATAAAGTCCAGTGGTTAAAACAAACGGTTTATAATTCGTAAGCAATTACATCATTAAATTCAGAGGCTGTGGTTAAATAAGTGATACTCAATGGGGATGCAATCCGAGAATCTATTTATTGTAATTAAGGTACTGCAAAATGCTACGAGCTCAAGTAAAACAACTAACAATGATACGTTAACAATTTATTTGACAAACTTACAAAACATAAACAAAACAATTTGTTAAACTAGGAATGCCGGCATACCGACATAGCTCACAGAATTAGCAAGCAACAGAAGTAAAACTGACACTAATGAAATGCCTCCTTACATGGTCTGCAAAGGGCGTCCCCAGACGGACGCCCTTTGCATGATCGCCGTTTGCCAAGAGCAGTATTTTATTCTGAACTAAGTGATGGAAAAAGGAAACTCCTCAGATATATTTAAGATATATTGATTAATTGTAAGAACGTATCAGAGAAATGAAGTGTATTTTCGTATCAGTATAAGTATTTAAACGTGAACGTCGACTAAATGTCTTTTCGTCAACTTTTTGGAATCGATGTTCAATTTCCTTTAGAAAAACCTACTTTAGAATCGCGCATCGCAAGCTATTTGCGCGCAAAAATATAACGCCAAAACTTGTGCATTTAACTTACCCATTTTTCACATGAAAATAAAATTAAATCGCCTTATAATTGCAACGGCAAATTTAAAAGTTTTTGTGACAAATTCAGACGATATTTAACTATTCTGGCTTTAGTTAAAATTACTTTATTATTTTGTGTTGCCTATTATTTGTAAATCATATGAAGGTCATATGATAGCGACATTTTAGCTACAATTATTTATTAGTTACGGGATCTCTCCTATAAGACCGACTGGACTTAAGTAAGCGTTTTGTGTAACAGATTATTGCATTTCATCTAATTCACATTTGCCAATTTTATTATTTTAAGTGACGATGCAGGCGGTAGTTTAGATACGATGAATATCTCTAGATAACATCTATAAAATTAATCTTACGCTTAATGGCATTCACCATTTAGAATATTTGAAGTTACCGTAGTACAGATATTTTAATATAATTAAAGATATTTTTTGGAGAATTTGGCCCCATTTTTAATGACTGCAGTTTTCGGACGACCTCGATGGATCATTACTGAGCTTGACAAGTCCACGTTGAAATTCAGCAAACCAACGATAAATTGTGGTTTTGGATGGGATGGACGGAGTTTCGTCACCAAATACAGAAATCATCCGGTCAACACACTATTTTTGTGTAAACCACTTAGAAAGTCATAATAAATCATCGCTCTTAAATTTTCTCGAGTCAATTTCTTTTTCTTAACGACTAGATAAGTTTGACATCTTTTTTAGATGAAAAAAAAAAATTAAAATGGTATTCGATTTTCAAAACCAAGAAGTTTGCAATTAAAAAGATTTTAATATGACAGGAATAGCGGAAATATTTATATTGTGAAAGTCAGTATGTGCAAAAAATAGAAATGATTTTCGTAGACATTGTGATGCACATAACATGAATACTAGAAACAAACATAATTTAATTCTTCCAGCAACTAGACTGCGAAGAATAAGTAAATCTTTCATGGGACAATGTATACGCTTTTACAATCAAATCCTAGTAAACGTTCAGAATTTAACTGTTAATAAATTTAAAAAAGTAGTAAAGGAACGTTTATGTGTTAAAGGTTATATAACATAAATGAATTTATAAATGATAACACAGCCTGGTAATGGAATGCTCGCTCCAGGCTTTTTCAAGTATAATATACGTATGATAGAACTGTATGTAGCTCATAAGAAAATTTATATGTATATATTTGATTATTTTAAAAGATGACAAAATAGGCCCGCTGAGTTTCTTTCGCCGGTTCTTCTCAGGTCGGAGGCGTCCTATTCCGAACCGGTGGTAGCGTCCTTGACAATCAATAAGCGAGTGTTACACTTCTATATTGAATAAAGATATTTGAATTTGAATTTGAAAATTGAATATTCCGTTCCCGATACTTTTAGTGCAGCCCTCGTACGGTGCAACTGAGGTCATTTCAATAAATATCCATTGTTCAACACTTAAGGACCAGGAAATCATTGATACTGATCCCTGCAAGACTGGATACAGGCCTAGTGCAGGGTCATTGATCAAACGCAAATCAGGGCCAAAATGTTTATTTCTCACTCAAATTAAACAATATATACATGTTCTATCGTATTGTACGTATCTTGTTTAATGTGTATAATTGCTGTACCTTTAATTTAAATAAAGATTTTTATTATTATTATTATTTATTATTCCTTTCTTTGTTTGGATTTACGTTACTTCGTTCATGTTAACTATTCTTTTTTCATATTTATTTATACCATTGTTTAAATTTAGGTGTAGAATAACAGTTAGTCTAATATTATAACATGAATATAAGGTTTTTAGTGATGAAATTCATAAAATTAAATGAAAGCATATGTGTTCTTTTTTTAATTTTTTTAGTAATATTACTAATAACAGTATATTTATAATGACTAATGCGCCAAAGAATGTGGATTCTATCCGCACCACGGGAAAAGTATTATTTTATGAACGTACGGTTTTTCTCGTCTCTGGTGTTTATTTAAAAATAATACGCATTTATTTACATAAAAAAATAAGTCATGTATTTACCCATCATCTAGTTTCCAATTTACCTTTTCTAAGTTTCGGGTTAAATGACGTGTTTATTGTCCAGAAATATAATTTTATTATATAGTGTAATTTTAAGATTTTTGAAATTGATTTTCTTCGGGCAAAAAGTAGCCTATGGTCCTCAAAGACAATATAACTTTCTAGTAGCGAAAGAAAATTGATGTCACAGTATCTCTAAGTATTCAGAAATGTACCGTGATCGGGAAATGTCGAAACGTAATTTTACACACAGAGCGTCGTACTAGCAACCTACATCCGGATACAGTTGATCGTTGATAGAATAATTGACTTCTAAAAGGTCAAAGTGGACAAGCCTAATTGTTTCCATTTTGCAGGAAATTCTTTTACTCCACGTATCCGGTATTTAACCTTGGTGGATGCTTTGTGTATTTCTATATCAAATCTCATTACTAGCTGTTGCACGTCACTTCATAGTATAAAAAAATGTTTGTTTTCTGTTTTAATGCTGATGCAACACTTCATGTTACATCAGCTATCTTTCATTGAGAGTACCGTAAAATAAGAGACAAACATTCTGAAGATAAGCCAAAAAACAGACTGACAGACAAAAGTTTTTAAAATGTTGTTATGTTATATTTCGATACAAATATTACACAACATGTTATATATTACAATGTAATCATATAAAAACGGATGTTTCGCAACTATGATGTTTTGTACTAGTACCTATGTAAATAGCGAAATTGATTTTGCAGTTGGTTACTTCATTATGTCTGTATTAAAATTGACTTACCCTCTTTGCTCTAAGATAATTTTTCAATTCTGATGTGTTATACTCTCCTTTTTTAATAAGTTGAGTGTTACTAACGATTGCTAAAATCAAATGATATAGTTGTTTAAATAAGATTGTGATTGAAATAAACAGTATTAATATCACTAGCAAATATAATTATCACCGACTATTAGTACGCAACAGATAATTTGCTTATTTTTATTTATATTTCATGCACAATAAATTGTAAAAAGGCTAATATAAGCGTACTAACATTTATTCGTTTTATAGTCATATATGTCTCAAACACGTGTTTTTTTTAAAGTCAATAAGTTTGATGAGCATATAGGGTATAGATATAATAAAAATGACGATTGAGATCATTTATAACTGATGATTATACCCTAATGTAAAAAACAAATCATCTCTGAAGATTTAGCCGCGATAATGAATGTCAGTTAAAAAAATTATGATACAATCTTAGAAGATCCTGATGTAATTGATAAATACGTAGCAAGTCTTTTCAAGTCCTTCACCTTCCGCGGACGTGCTTCATTTAAACCTTCCTCTTGAATCACTATATCTGTTAAAAAAACGCACGAAAATCCGTTACGTAATTATTTACACATAAAGATTTATTTGATGGATTACTGTAGTTGATAAGTTTAAGATAAAAACCAACAGCTACGGCATGAATATATACAAAGTTCGCTATGACATGCTTAGGGAACTTTCGTCTCATTTATTCGTAACGCATCGAAACAATTAACTTTTTTTATTACGT
Source organism: Lamproptera curius (assembly GCA_029286875.1). Taxonomy (NCBI): domain Eukaryota; kingdom Metazoa; phylum Arthropoda; class Insecta; order Lepidoptera; family Papilionidae; genus Lamproptera; species Lamproptera curius. Next base: position 885,583 of record JAGSMT010000140.1, read on the forward strand.
GGGGAAATGTCAACTGAGGATATAAACTATGATTGATTAAGGTTAAAACTTTAATCAATCAGTAAATAATTATAAAACATTGGTAACATAACATTAGTGTAGTTAACTTTAACCAAGTTATGACATGGAAGGAGCACGCCTAATAAGGCATGCTCCTTCCATGTCAATTTCCAATTTTTTACATTAATAATATCGAAGCTATCTTATGGCAATCAAATTATACATGAAATATTTATTTGATATATTATTTAATAATAATAGTTACTAACATTTTTTTTTATCTGTTTTTAATAAAAATACCACCTTTGGCAGATGTTATAGGAAGTCAATGTTTTAATTTACGTTTACACATAAATTTACTTACCATCGATATAATACACCCATAAATATATGGTTTTTCTTTGGTTAGTAAAGGTCAGGTATGTCTATTTCATATGCTAGTCGCTCTGCGTATAACAGTTATTAAGGTAAATTTGTGTAAGTTAGAAGCCTACCACACCAACTTCACGAAATGACCTTTAGAAAGATATGTAAATTTACATACAAATAATCTTCAATGCATGGACAACACGCAATCCAACCGTCCTTAGTCCAAAAGTTGTTCGTAACAACCAAAGTTAGTAGTAGCAATTACATAATTTTGTTATATATTTCTCATTTTTATACTATTATATTCCTAATATAAAATGATATCAAGACACGGAAAACCTTTCATTCTTTTAGCATCAGAACGGTAGCAGTCAAATTGAATTGCTAATTTTTATTTGCAGCGTCCATTTGTAAACAAGCTGCAATGAATAATGGAACTCGTTCATCGCATTTCAATTTTAATTACAACATCAAACTATTTGGGAGTGATTTTTACCCTTCTGTATGATGGGCCAATTTCCTTAAAAATTATTCAATTCTGAGGATATGCCTTTTTATGTATGGTAACTAATAACTGCGCTCGTAAAGGAACAATTTTGATAATTATTATTATAGTAGTCATAATGTTCCAATTTACTATTAATATGAGTACTTTCGAAGACATTTATTAAATAAATTTAAAAATGTCCTGTAAAATCACAATAATTATAAAATACATTTGCTTTATATTAAATTTAATGAGGCTATTAATTTTCATAAACTAATTTGGAAAATAAAATTAAAGGCATTCTGCTAGACAAATTTAATATTAGTATGCAAAGTAGGCGTAAAAGTGAATCAAGCAAAACTTTTTCGTTCGTGTTCTAGCATAGAAAAATTCTGAATATAGCAGATTCAATCGCTTTAAAACCAGATATATATATATATATATATATATATTTATATATATATATATATATATATAAATATATATATATATATATATATATATATATATATATGTTGTAAGTGTTACTAAAAATAACCATACATTTTTATTTCCCAAAATCAATATAGATAGATAAACGAAAGCCTAGACATGTATATGTCACAATTCCGTTTGCAACTGATCCATTTAATGTTCATTCAATAAAAGTTCATGCGTTGGATGGGCATGTAAAAAGTCGGTCTACCACAAACCCGCATTGGACCAGCATGGTGGGATACGGTCCAAAACCCCCTAATGAATAGGGGTGTATTAGTGAAGGCCTATGTCCAGCAGTAGATTATCACTGGCTGATGATGTACATAAACATTGACAGGTTCTCGCTTCTCTTAACCAATGCTCAAATCAGCGTATAAACTAGCATAGTCAAATTAAGTACTATTATTGTCATAGACAGGGAAATAATTTTCCGTTTTGGCATAATTTAATATTTTCTTCATTGAAATTTCTCTCGTATGGTCACAACAAAATCTTATAAAATAAAATCAGAAGTAAATGTTCAAATTAAACCTTTAGTTAGTGAGATTATTGCACTAAAGCAAACAAACAAATTATTTTCTTTAGTTTAAATATAATTAAAGATTAATTAAACTTAGAATTCAAAAATGATGTTCGTATTTTTTTTGCTATTTTTTTTTCTGGTGGTAGGTCCCCTTTTTACAGGAGACCGTCTGGGTGGGTACCACTACGGTGCCTATTTTTGCCGCGAAGCAGTAGTGAGAAAACACTGATGTGTTCCGGTCTGAAGAGCACCGTAGCCAGCGTATTTACTGTGTAAACGAGACTTAACGCCCTATGTCTCACGGTAGGCAGCGCGTTGGTAATACCACTAATATTGCCAATATCCATGGGCGTCGGTAGGTACTTCCTATCCGGTGGCCCGACTGCTCTTCTACCAGAGTATGCCACAAAAAAATTGAGTAAGTTTTCAAAATTGGAACCGAATCCTAAACCTTTAGATTGTTCATAATTTATGATTTTTTATTTTCTAGCCTAAACTAGTACTTTTGTAGCTCCTTTTTTAAAATCAACGTTTAACAGCGAGCTACCTAATATTATGTAAATGGCGTACTTAAGTTGCAAATCTTACGACATTAACATCTAACTACCAGAGTCTTTAGCTTTATAAGCTCTCTCATACTTTGTATAAAGAGTTACTACTTTTATGCAAATATTTAAGCAAAAATATACATAATAGGGAGGCGTTGCGACAAGTTCCAAGAAAAATAATAAAAAAAAACTATTTTTATTACATAGGTCATGATATAAAAAACTGTTTACATACTCAAGCGTGTTCGTTTGGGTTTTTTTCTCAAACTTTAAGTATATTATTAGTTATTTTTCTTGGTTTCCTAAGTCTTCTATGGTATTTTAATTAACATAATATTTATATGCTAAACATAAAATACTTTAATAATGTTAAAAAAAAATATATATATATTGTTGCTCCCACGCGGTCAGGCCATCTGTTTAGGTCGTAAAACGTGACTAAGCTGAGAGCGCTGCTTTTATGTGCAGGCATTACCGATATTTGATGGCTTCGCAATCTGAACTGTTACGCAATCTTATTTTACTATCGTTTTTAAATTTTTGGCCATAATTTGATAATCATGTAAAAACATTATCAAATTACAATATCGTATGTTTAAAAGGTTTAAATATGAAACGTCCGTATAATATACGCAATATCGGTTTCTGATGTCAAAACCATATTTGAAAGTTGATATTGGATGGGTGTTCGAGGAGTTCAGATATCAGTCGCTGTGCGTAAAAAATATTATAAAAGAAATAATGAAATAAAGAATATTTGGTACATAAAAGCAAAATAACGTTCAATAAATTATGATGCTACAGTTTAGGTAGTACGATGTAAACAACAATAATTGACTAAGTAAGTCCCTTGAAAAAAAATTGTAATATTGGCCTCAATGTTTTATTTGATAGCACTGACAAAGGATGTGTACTGTAAAATAATTACAGGACAGATCCAGATAGTGCAAGTAAACAACTTTTTATCAAAAGATAAACGAATTTCTTAGCGAACCGCAAAGTTTCTTTCGTTCTTGAAAATTAACAAGTGAAATTTTTACCAAAAACATTATACACCTATTTCAAACAGTACATAGCCATTTCACGCAATATAAGTGGATGACAACATGCCCTCTGTAAGAAACTACCCCACGATTTCGGCCGCGTCAATTTAAATCTGTAATATTTTTTAAGATACTTTTTTTCATCACATCATCAGACTTTGTTAGTCCACTGCTGGACATAGGCCTCCCCTAAAATAGCTCCCCTATCCAGGGGTCTGGATCGTATCCTACCACGCTGGTTAAATGCAGGTTGGTGGGTGGACGGACATTTTACATGCCCATCCGGCGCATGGATCATCTTACTTTTCAGACAATTGGGTGATCGGCCCACATTGCCCTAACAAACTAGGAAACAACAATGAAAATATGTTGCATCCCTGCAGGATTCGAACCCACGACCTCCGTTTTCTAAATCACACGCCCATACCATTATTTCACTATTATTAGCTACGGAGGCAGTCTTTTAATAATAACCAAAATAATAATTTTTATGTACTGATAGTATTCTTAAATCAATATTTAAAAAAAATTTAGAATTTATGCTCATTATATTATAAATATTTGAATATTTATAATTATAATTCTTAAGTTTTATTCAATTTATATTAGCGTGTTACTAACTACATTTAAATTTAGTTCTTCAGTTATTTCATTTTTTATGGCATACGCAGGCAGACGAGCAGTCAGGCCACCTGATAGGAAGTGGTCACCGACACCCATAGACGTTGACAATACCAGTGGTATCGCCGAAGGCGCTCCTACCGTGAGACATAGGGTGTTAAGTCTCGTTTACCCAGTAAATACGCTGGCTTTGGTGCCCTTCAAACCGGAACACAGCAGTGTTTTCACATAACTGCTTCGCGGCAGAAATAGGCACCGCGGTGGTACCTACCCAGACGGTCTCCTGTAAAAAGGGGACCTAGCACCGGTAGATTTCATTATTTTATGGTTACGATAATGGGTTGCTATTACATAAAATTTTAGATAATTAATATTTAATTATCTACCGTTTTGCAATATTCAATCGTTGATTGGAGAGCTTTTTTTTTGCTCGGCCTTCATTGCCTCTTTTGGTCAATAAAATGTAAAACCTCTTTTCAATGGCACGAGAAGTTTGAACTTCAAGTTTTCTAGTTTGTTTAAAAAATTGTTAAACTAAAACCAATGAACACGTATTTGTTTTCCCAATTATTGTGAACTACGGTTGGTAGATTTACAAATATGGAGTGTTTTATTCATAATGTCCAAATGATATTTTAAACAATAACGAATACTACAAAGAAACATTTTAATTAAAAAATATACACTTTTTATTTAACCAAATATAAAATGTTGTTCAAAAAAATAGATCTTACTTATATATATGTATATGGTTGCACTGTCAATTTCTTAAAGTATGATGTTTCAAGAGTATTCTCCGAAAATTTCAAGTTAATCCGATGAATAGTTTTTAAGATATTTAGTAATTACTGAAGCAAAGTTAAACCTCTTGGTTGTGACTAAAACAGGAAGCGGACGGCAGCTGCAAGCGCCCAGTTTTGTCACGTCTATTATTTATTTATTTTATTTATACTTATTTGCACAATTAAAGTACAAAGCCTGGACTTAATGGCTTAGGCATTTTTTACCAGCCTACCTTAGGATGGTTCAGAGATGTTAGTGTAAGTGCACAGAAATAATAAAAGAAAATAACAGTTTCGAACGAAAAGAAAATTAGCTCAATAATAAGGAAGTACATATATAAGCTTTATATAAATAAGCAAACATATCATTTAATAATATAACATAATATATAAAGAAATCATTTATAAAATAAATACATAAAATACAAACAAATTATACAATTACATATATACTTATAAATTTGTTATAGAGATAGTAATTCTACCAACCGGATCCAAAAGGTATTTTGGACTTTTTTGAATTCGAGAAATGTCTTAGCCATCCTGATCTCCAATCGTAGCGATTCCACAGAAGAATGGATTGAATAAAGAAAGATTTATGAAGAAAATCAGAGCGATGTGAAGGGCAAAGCAGAAGACGGTTATGTCTCGAACGAAGATCTTTTTGATTACCATCACTAGGAGGTTTAAAATGGGAGCATAGGTATGTAGGAGTTGAAGAAGAATTAAGAAACGAAAAAAAAGTGGTAAGAGCCCTAGACGTTCGTCGTTTCCGAATACATAGCCAATACAGTCGTAAACGGTGTGACGATACGTTATCATATTTACGAAGATTTAATATGAATCCAATGCAGTTATTCAGAAGCCGGTCAAGTTTATTGAGTTGATCTGCATTTAGGTTAAAGTAGCACACGTCAACATAGATCGATTAAAGGCAAAATTAAGGACTGTACCAGCGTAACTTTAGTTTGTATCGGAACAAAAATTTTAAACCCTTACAGGGCCCTGAGGATATGCGTGAGTCTATGAGAGACCCTAGAAACTTGATCTTTCCAGCCTAATGTAGTATCCATAATTAAGCCCAGGTTATTCACACTTTCACTGAATGGTATAGGACAGTTGTTAAATTCAAGTGGTGGTAACTTATGCATGTCAACTTTTCTGAGGACATGGGTACTCCTAATGTCAATTGCTTGGCACTTAGTCGGATTTACTGTAAAACCAAATTTGGAAGACCATTTTAATACAGAACTTAAATTTTGATTTAAAATGCAGATCATTTTAGGAAGATTGTCAATCGTATTATGCAGGTAAAGCTGTAAATCATCAAAATTTATGAAAATAGAAAATAGAATTGGAGAGAGAATACCGCCTTGAGATACGCCACTAGTAATATCAAGCTAATTCGATGAATCTTCACAGAAAGTAGAAACTGTCTGTTGGCGTCCACGAAGATACGAGAAAACTACCCACTGCTTTATTAGAAACCATCAAATAAGAGAGCATGGCTAAAGGATTTCGTAACTGACAGCATTGAAGCATTGGAAAAACACCAAGACTGTAACTTTAGTGTTTTCCATACTTGCTCAAATGTCACCAGTTACTCTAAGGAGCGCGGTAGTAGTGCTATGGCTAGGTCTGAATCCAAATTGAAGCGGACTGATCAAGTTGTTATTAAGAATAAAACGGGAGAACTGCTTCAGAACACAAGACTCGAGCACCTTTGACAGAAAAGGAAGAATTGAGATGGGTCTAAAGTGGGCAGGTATAGCTGGATTTATACATTTAAGAACAGGACGGACATATGCTTTACGCCACAAGCATATTATCTTGTATGAATAGGATAATTTCAATTATAATATGGAAAATTTTTGGTAAAACTTAATTTTACACTTGACATTGGAAGTGAGTAGTCGATACACCTGTTTTTTAATTCGTGAAAATTGTTTTGAAAAGTTTATCATGGATCGTGCGAAAGGTTCAAGAGAACGTCGAAAGTCTAATGGTGTTCGATAATCGCGTACAGTCAAAAGAAAAAATGTATTCAATCCAAAGACAACAGAACGTGATTAAAGTGCTTTTAGTTTGTCAGCTAAAAAATTGAAATGTGACCTCCAAGGCAATGCGCCTGAAGATAATGGTGTTGAATAATAAACCTTATATCTGTTTTTACTGCTATTGCAAGTATTGTCAAGTGTACGAAGTGTGATGGAGATGTGAAATTTTAGACAGCTAGTACACGTTGCTTGGGATTTCAAATTGTAGTGGCTTGTAATAATTGCGTTCACGAAAATATTCCCTCATATTCTTTTATAGGACGTTCCTATGAAATAAATAGACGATTCATATTTGTAAGTAGTCCTAGGATTGGAATATGAAGCCATGCGGAAATTTTGTGGTCTGCTGGACATGCCACAATTTTTAGATAAACGTACCTTCCAAATGTTATTGAAGCAAATACTAAATAGTAATAAAAGTGTCGCTGAATCATTATTAAAGAAAACGAAAAACATTAAATGCTAATGAAAAATGATTGACATATTAACTGTTTCCCTATTGTCATACGTCGGCATTGTGATTCGCTAGAGAACATGATAAATGTGATATGAGCAACATTTTATCATTACAGCTCAACAGATGAAAAACAACAACACGAAAAGAGTCAAACAGGCAAAGACTCTTGGTGCTCATATCAACGAGCTGAAGCTAAAGGAGAACTTGATTCTTACGAGCACGATTATAGGCTCTTACCTCCAGTTGTTTTAGATGTAATTAAACCTGTTTATAAACATTTAAGGAATGATAATTTTCTTTTGAGATCTATTGGTGGTTTCAATCAAAATAATAATGAAAGTTTCAAGCAGCTAGCGTGGAAATTAAGTCCCAAAACATTGTGGAGTAGCAGCACTATAGTAGAAATTGATGCATATGTCGCTGCATGTTTGTTCAATTAGGGTCCACATCCATTATTACTGATTATGAATTCACTTGGGATTGATTGTGGACCCAATTCTCACCTTTACACGGAAAATAGAGATTCAGAACGAATATATTTAGCCAACAGACGGGCAATCGAGAATACCCGCGAGGGCAGAATGCATCGAAGACAACACCAGCTAGATGTTTTAGAAGTTTCAAAATCTGCAGAAGCTCTATTATATGGTCCAGATATAGATTCAATATTAATATCTAAACAAATCTATTAGGCTAAAATTTTTTTATGATAAACGAGTGTAAGCTAGTCAGACAAAATTTATCTTGTAAAAATTTTTAAAAGTTTAATAACTCGATGAATATCGAATTTAACCAAATTTTATAAAGAATACTTTCGCTTAAAAAAATCTTAAAATATGCGAAAATAAAAATAAATTTAAAAAAGAATTTTGTCAAAGAAATTATTTAAAAATTAGCTATAAACAATTAACTGTTCAAATTATCAGCAAAACATGTGATATTCGGATTTAACAGACAAAATTACTTCATTAATTAATTACTGTTTTTTTTTTTTAAATAGGCCTTTTTTTACGCTTCTGAATGCATCTACCCTAATGGCTCTTACTCTTAATGAGAATAAACATAATATTTGTAAAATTGAAAATAAATGCAAAACATGACTAAATTATTTCTTAACACCCTACTGAATCGTTATTATTGAAGTATGCTTGAAAAATACCTACAAACATTTTTCGCTTACTCTTCATTATAAATATAGAACAATGATTTATTAGCACTGTTTATTGCCTACACATACATAACATGCCTAAAAATTTCAACTAGTAAATCCATTTTATGGCATGAGTGTCATAATCGTACTGTAATTAACTAAAATTTTATTTAAAGTCGACGTAAAGTATGCGGAAGTTATGACTTAATAACTACTAGCCTTGAATAAGACTTGGATGAAAGGGATTAAACCAAGTACGTGTTTGTATGGACATGTTTCGATATCTATAATTACTATGCTTCTTATGTAGTTACATCTAAATGCGACCTAAAACAAGTAATTAATACAAGGGTTGAAGCTGTTGCAGCCGCATAAGGTAAGCTATTTAAACTCGGCTTAATTAGTGTACTACTCCCATGACCTTTATCTAGGAACTAAAGCATTGGTGGACATGGCGACCGTTCTGCCCAATCTCCCTGCTTATTTAAAATTCATAAATCAGACTTCATAAATGTAACCAATTTGCAGAGCTGAGTGATTAAAATTCATTTTATATCTGTACTTATTGAAACATTGTCATTGAAAGTATTATAAATTATATTTTCAAGAATTTTATCAAGTCAAAGGGGTTGAAATTTGCGTTTATCGTTTGCGAAACAAAATAATACTATGTATTGTTTTTGTTTTAAAAAAAATGTCAGTTATAAGTGAGCCAAAAAAATATTAAATTAATGTAAAATTTTACGAAAACTACAGCCAATATTGTCCTTCAAAGGTCTGGATGGAAGAATGACTTAGATATGGTTATACATATGTTAATTCATAAGTAATTTTAGTTTAAGCGCATTATTTATGTTAATAGATAACGCTAAAAGACGATATTAAAATGTAATATGATTTTTTTTAAACTCATTATCTCAGTACAGTTGATTTCAACAACTATTAATGCGACATAAACTTTTAGAAAAACAGGTTACTCAATTGGGTAACTTTTTTTTTAATTGAAAGATTTTATTATCGTTGCCATTGCAAACAATGCTAAATATATAAATTGTTATTGTATTTTCAATACTCAATTAAAGACCGTTGGACTATAACTAAAAAGTATAATCAATACAAACTCTTTTAGTTGTTTGTTTTTAAAAATAAATATGACTGCCGTGTAAAATTTTAAACGATGACTTATACAAATTATATGAATCCAAAACGCACCATAATCTTAACTGCTGTGCACAAGTACTGCTGTGTAACAGTTTGCAACGACTTTATCAGAATAGTAATTTGTTTCAAAACTAACCTTACCATCGAGTGCGCCATAATAAAATACATGAAACGTAAACGTCTCACGTTCCTTGTAAATAAATGTTTTTTGTACTGGTTGTAAATAAGAGTTTTAAACTAAAATACTTACATTGTTTGTTTACTTGTAAAAGATTAAAAGATGATTTATGATTCAGAAGTATTCTTATTGTTGCCTTATTTTTAAAGTTAGGCAGGTCAGAAATAGAGAGATACAGGCTGTGTACCGAAATGCGTTAAAATTAGAGCACACACTGTTATGAAAACACACCTTTAACATAAATCAATCTCAAATAAGATTAAACATTACATGTCGACCCTTTTAGTCTACTGCATATTTTTTTTATTTGTTATAAACTTAATCGTTACAATTTGTATGCAAACCAATTTCGTACTTACAAGCTCATCATGAACAGCGTAAAAATAATTTATAAATATTTTTTATAATTATCCTTTACTTACTAATTATTCAAAAAGAAAACCTACTGCTCAAATAAACGCTCTGTGGTCCTTAAACTTTAAACCTGTAACGGTTGAGGGTACAGAAGATAGAGTCTAATAATATTTCAATTCGGCTATATTACCGCAGAATGTCCGAATGGATTTATTACTGGATAAACCTGGAGTCTAATTTTAAGAGAAAAATCCCACAATCTTTGTTACCGGCCCATTTAAGAACGATCTTTGCACAGTTCTTTAACGTTCATCATCGCAGTAGAACAAGTTTGAAGGCTTGGAATGAAATTTAGAGAAACAATTCAAAATTGAAAATGTATTATCGCTCAAGATACAAGGTAATACATATTAATCTTAGAAACAGGATATTGACCGTAATAAAAATGTTCTTCTAATAGTATATCTATTAAAAGAAGAAAGTTAGGAATTTTATCATGTGATAACATTACTACATAAAGCCTGTTATTGATCGGCAAGAGCTGAATTATCGACGGTTCGAGTGGTTTCACATTGTTTAATTTTTTAAACGTTTCAGTTACACGACGATGAAACTAAATAAATAGACTTTATACATTCCATGACGTAATAATTTTCCGTTACTCAAATAATTTTAGTGACTGACGTAATTCGGACACGACCCTTAACGTAATTAGAGTTAATGACCCGTTGTAAATTGCAATCTCGAAAATTACGAATACCTTCTAGGTTAAACTTACTAAATTACTTCCTTAGATTGGCACTTCCACAAACCAATAAGAGTAAACCTGCGGAATTATTAGCAAATTACTAAGGTTACTATGTGTGCTAAAAATAAAATATAAACTTGGTTTAATTGACGTATATTCTACATTATAATAATAATGTCCTCCAAGTCGACTACATAAAAGTTTTACACACTATTATGAACTTTTATGAATTTATGACCATCATCAATGTTATTATAGGCTTGTATTAGTCAACTGCTGGACACAGGCCTCTCTAATTGACGCCTTCCATTAGGGGTTTTTGGACCGTATCCCACCACGTTGGTTCTATGCAGGTTAGTGGGTGGACTGACTTTTACATGCCCAATTAGGGAAACAACAATGAAAATTTGTTGAGTTTGATTCGAACTCACGACCTCCGGTTTCAGGCACATGCCCTTAGCACTAGGCTATGGAGGTAATTTACAACAAATATAACAATAGAAATAAAGCTTACGAATACATTAAAATAATCCATAAATTCGTAATGGAAAAGGGGAGGCCTATGTCCGGCAGTGAATTTACACAGGCTGATGATAATGATGATACAAGAAAAAACACAAACTACAATATATGAATGTTCGGTCCAATATAGCCACAACTTCAGGAGCTCATATTCAAATCTTCATTGGTTTGGATATTTTTTCTTTATCTGTTTAGTGTAGCAAATAAATACATAATTTTAAACCATAATTTAATTAGTATATTATATGATTATTTATGTTGTCAAAACAATTCAGCAACATGCGTATTTAGAGTTGTAGTCTGATATACATTTTCTTTGAATTGTAAATAAACAGATAGTCAAACATACATATATAAGAAATAAAACTACATTTACTAGGGATAAAAAGTTGTTTTTTCAAAACAAACAATTTAGTTCCAGCGGTTTTAAATCAGGTGCATAGTGAACTGAAAATACTTGTTTTCTCCAGTATATAAAGCTTGAAGTAGTGTAGATGAGAGTAGGAATAAATTTTGTGTAATGCTTAAATTTTCTGAGTCAAACCTAATAAGTTATGGAAGGAAGGAAGGAAACATTTTAAAAGTACACAACGCGGTCATTTAAAAAAGTTTTTTTTTTCATAACGATATATTTATTTTTATAATATTTAAAAGTTTTTCTACCTGCGGGTGGAAGGATTTATACCTAATGAATTATGGAAACTGGGGCCTTTTTTACAAAATGTATTATTTGGTGTAAGGCTTACAACGATATCTTCGAGCCCAAGCCAACCTCACCTGCACGTTGTGCACCCTGCCGAATAACGGACGAGGCTCTGGCGACTACCCACCAACCCGCATTGACCAACGTAGTGGTATATGTTCCAAAACCCCCTAATGATAAGACATAAAACGCCCTGGCCCCCAGTTCCCGGTAGCCTTGCTATTCCTGGCCAAGGCGGAGGCCACGCTAACGGCAGGGCGGGGGGTGCTAAGAATCCCCGGAAGTACATAGGCCGCCAAAACCAACTGACCATTGCAACGTACAACAGACGCACTCTACGGCTAGATTCTCATTTGGCCCAACTGGAAGAGGAGCTGAGGTGCATAAGATGACACGCTTTGGAAGTGAGTGAAGTCCGAAGAGAGGGCAAGGATACTTATAAGGGCCATCTTTTGTACTTCAGGCCGGGAGAAACTCCATCACAGGGCGGAGTCGGGTTCCTTGTCAATAAACCCTCATTGATAATCGTTATTGAAGTATCCAACGTATCGGCGAAGCTTGCATACCTGGATAAAGCTGACCAATAGATACAGCCGTAAAAGTTATGCAAGTCTACACACCAACGTCGACATACCCGGATGATGATGTCGAAGACATGTACGAGGACATCTCGAGAGCCTTACATAACACCACCAAGGCACACTTTAACGCTGTCATGGGGATTTCAACGCCAAAATAAGAGTACAGGCATGAGCGAATCGATGCTGGGATCTATCGCTACGGGAGCAGAAATCATGGGGCTAATTCCGTCAATTTCCTCGAGCGAGAGGAGCTGTTCTAATGAACTCGTTCTTAAGAAACAGCCCCAATGGAAATGGACGTGGCAGAGCCCTGATACTATGACAAAAAGCGATAGACTTCATTATATCGGACAAAAAGCGCATATTCAGGGATGTCTCAGTGACCTCTAGGTACCGACACCCTGAATATAGGTTTGAAGCTTGAACGGTCCTGATTGATGAAGTTTACGCTCCGGCCTAATTTGTTCCAGCTTATCATTGATCCTGGCTCATTTAAGATCAACCTGGATAATCGATTTGCTGCCTTGAAAATACAATCAACGTGGACGTTGACGAGGAACTCGAACGAGTGGTAGAAATTTTCGGGACGAGGGTGAAAACTTTGCTGTCTGCGACGTGCGGGCAAAAAGTTAAACTTTCGGAGAGAAACACTGATCTCATGAAGAAGCGACGAAATGATCCAATCGTCACTTCGTTAGAACAGCGGGTTTAACAAGACCATCTCCAGCTGGTACAATGGCGCGATCTCCGTTACTCCAATACGCTCTAATACAGAGAGCTATTGAGCAAAAACTGGGGTCCAAAGTCTTCGTACAACAGCTTGGAAGAAGCTATCTAACAAAGTTGACCAAAGAGAACGGAGAAGTCGTCGCTTCGAGACCAGAGGTTCTCGGAGGTGAAAGCTTTACAGCCAGTTATTAGCGTCGCACCTGGCACACCCGGAGCCGGATAACAAGGATTCTCGAGCCACCTTACCCGCCATGTCCGAGGATCTTCCAGAAATCGGCCTAGAAAAAATCGAGGGGCCTCTTGAGCAACTTAAAATGGAAAAGCCCCGGAGAGGACGGAGTCGGAAGGAGCATCTGAAGGCCGCCTGGTAAACCGGTGCTGAAGAGACTCCGGGAGAACTTTTGAGGCATGTAGTATGGGTTTGGTCGTATTGTTCTTCTCAAAAAGGTAATAAAACACTTTTGAATAATTATCGCCAATCATCGGTCCTGAGTCATGTCATAAGTATGTTCATCACGAATCGTCTTGCCACAGCCTCGAGAACAGGCGGGTTTGGAGGGTACACGACTTACAGTCCATCATCCATACATTGAGGCAGGCTATACAGAAGACACATGAGTATAACCAGCCCCAGTGCATGGCATTTGTGGACTGATGAGAAGTTTTTGACTCCAACGGACCTGGTCTTCCTCGAGTCCTTACAGTGATGCCAAACTGATTGCGAATTGAGATGCTGAGATGTCTGTATAACGCCTCCACTATGTCTGTCGTAGTCCAAAGTGGGCAGACTGAGCCTATCCCCTGCACCGCCGTGTGAGACAAGGAGACGTCATGTTCCGAAATCGTTCTCCGCCGCGCTTGAGGGACAGTTCCAGGACGCTCAACCGGTAAGGACACGGCATAAATGTGGAACAAAGCGAGTACAACTCATCCTGGGTTTGCGAACGATATCGTCATCATAAGGCAAAGCCTCGTTGAGTCCTCTGCACGCATCGGTCTCCGATGAACTTGTTGATCCGGGACGATCACAATTGATGGTACCTCCCTGAAGTAGTTTCGAGCACGTTTACCCGGGAAAAACGTTCGAACTAGGTAGAAACACTTGAAGCGGAGACCAACAGAAGGACTCGGCTGGCTGGGCAGCTTTTCATAAACTTCGTCGAGTTTTCTGTCACCCATCCCACAATGCCTCATATCGAAAGTCTCGATCAGTGCATCTTAACCCGTTATGAGCTACGGTGCCGAGACTTGGACAGCTTACGGTTCGACTGGTCCATAATTTAAAGTCGCTCAGCGAAGTTATGGAGAGGGCTATGCTGGAGATCTCTGAAGGATCGCATCAAAATGATGTGATCCGTCAGAGAACCAGAGTCACCGATATAGCCCACCGGACAAGTAAGCTGAAGTGGCAGTGGTTCGGCATATAAGTCGCATGAACTGACGACCGCTGAGTCGGAAATATCTGGAGTGGAGGCCGAGGCTCGGCAAATGTATGTAGGATCGCGTCAAGACACTAATTGCCCTGACTGGCAAGATGGAGTGACGACATTCGCAAAGTGGCCGTGTGGGCTGGATGAGAATAGCCAAAGATAGGAAGCGATGGCGTAGTATTAGGGGAGGCCTATGTCCATTAGTGGACAGACACAGGCTGATGATGATGATGATTATTTGGTAGACAGATCTATACGTGCTAGATTCGCATAAAAGTTTCATATCGTTTTAAACACAAAGTGACGATAAATTATGTTTTGACGTTATTTTATAACTTTAACTTAACAATTATTTAAAATATATACATGAAGTAGTCAAAAAGAAATTCGAAACAATCCCAAAATAATTGTGTGATAACGCTTTAAAAAGGAAGCAACTTTTAAAAGATTCATGGCGACTCGTGATCAAAATAAACTAACGTACAAACTTTCGTCAAGGTTCAAGACGTCGAAACAAAAGATGTTTAATATAACATCACTTTTACACTTTTTTTAAATCTATGCTTATTTATGTAATATATATATATATTAAAAATGTATGTTCAAATTGTTCGTTCAAACACTCCTTGAACATTGTTATGTTTTGACTGATTCCCAGTAGATAGAGATTGGAGTATCTCATCTACTCGGAGCACATTTTTAATAAATATTTACCTATGTTGCTTCAACCCATACGGGTCAAAGCTAGTAATTTTTTAAATGAGAAATTTAGCTTTGCACATTGGTTCCATAAATCATTTTAAATAGATTTGTTTTATGTAAGAAAAAAATTATAACGCTAAATATCCTAGACCTCGATGCCATTAACTTCTAAAGCGCCAAATTTTGTTAAAACGCTAATTCATTAATAACGTTTTGCTAATAATTGTACTACTTGAAATTGGTTTAAATGAAATCATGATAACATAAGATTAATGTTTTAAGAATAACACAAAAATGCAAATTAAGTAAATATTTTTTAAAATTTTCGATTAGTAGGTAGATCTCAAAGTTTATTTAAGATTATACAAGTTAATTAAATGATTCAATAATTCCATTAAAAAACATAACTAAGTACATTTTACTTCATAAATAACGTATCATAGACTGAAATTTTGATGAAATCGAATACATGATAAAAATTAATGTAGGCGATTCGAAATGTGGTGGAAAAATCTCGGAAAATTTCAGTACGAAATGTTGTTACCTGGATTATATGCTAAAAATAGTTATGACGACACGTTAAGTAGTTGAGATCATATATTTTTAAGTTAAATCCTTTAATTATAAATGGACTTGTTCCTTAAACATATATCGTTTAATTAGATCTCATAAATTTCTTCAACGGCGTACATTATCAAAAACTATATAACTTAACAAATTCTTCATTATTTATAAGCAAGTCATAAATCCTTAATACTGTTGAATATATAAAACAATAACTAACTGAGGAAAGATAATGTTTCAAACCGAATTTAAATATTAGATCGCAACATTTGTATTATGCTAACAAATATCTTCGAAGATAATATTTCATACGAAATACGTGTGTGTAGGTAATTCTAATCTAGTAAATGAAACTTGAGACAAAGCTTTAGAGAAACACTCTTTACATGACCTTAATATAACAGAATGGCCTTTTTTCCGTTGAACATGACCGTTCGTTTTAATGATACGCCAAATTTCTTTTACACGTCGCTTCATTTGAGTTAATATAAACCTATTCCAACTAACACAAGATGATGCCTAGTTAGTTTAATGAGCTAATCTTAAACGCTTAAATGTATTTTAATAATAGTAAAAACCATAATACTATAATAAGAAGGAACAAAATGGTAATTGTTTTATAAAACACAGATAAATTTAAATATAATAAAAATTTAAAAAATCTTTGTTTTATATCTTTAACCAAAGCATATAATCTGCAAAGATTTATAGTTATAGTAAAATTTCAATGGGTAATTTTACTATATTCAAGTCAATCATGTAAATAAACCAAAGGACCGAAGATAAACACCCTTTATAACTCTACGTAGAGCGGAAATTGGTATTTGTACATCGCCAAATCTCAGTAAATCAGATGGTAGGCGGCTCCTCGTAAGTCGTAATTCTTTTGTAAAAGTGCGTTTTTTGTATTATTTGATTTTTATTTTTCAAAAAGTTTAGACATCTATATTACTTAGAGTATTAAAATTTAAATAAAATTGTTACAATCTATAACTTTTATTTTTATTTTTTTATGCTTGACTGTTCATTTAATATTCCATTAGATTTGTAAATAATTTTAAAAAGAATGTGTAAATATATTTTAGTTGGAAAGGATAGATGTCAGTTGCAATACTACGGTTAGGAGTCTCATTATATAGGAGTATCATTGTATCATTGCTATCCGGTGGGTAACATCGGTGACTCTGGTTCTCTGACGGATCACATCGTTTTTGATGCCGTTCTAGAAAGATACTCCGAGCATAGCCCTCTCCATAGTTCGACTCTCGATTTGAGCGACTTTAAATAAAATAGCAATATGCAATATAATTTTCGTTTCTTAGTCAAAGTCAATAATTATTAATTCAGTTTAGGCTCTACAGAACACTTATGAATGTGAAAAATTTACGGTTATAATTAAATTATAATAACAAAACCGAGACCTGTTTAGAAACGAACCGCCAAGAAACTTAAAAGTATTTATTTTAACAAATATAAATAATATTTCAGTAAAATACTTTACAGGCATCATTTACAAGAAATATTAACTAAAAATAATAAACAAGAAAATATCACTAGTCAAGAAACTTTTAATGTTGCAATTCAGCTTAAGTTTAGTACATGCAACGCAAAAACTCAATGGAGCCGAACGAAACTTTAATATTTCCTTCAGAGACGGTCTGTTTACACCATTCTTCGATTCCGATACGATACGAATATATTTACCATCTTGACATAAAAAAGATCTACAACTTGCGTTGCAGTTTGCATCAAAAGGAAGTGTATTTGTAACCGTTTCTCTAGACTATTCTTCCTAAATTTAGCTTAAGTAAAATATTAAATAATAAAAAACAAACAAAACCGCCTCCGTGGCCTTGCTTTATAAACCAGAGGTCGTGGTTCAAATGCCGCGAGGAAAGAACGTTAAAAACGCTTGAATTATTTAATAATTATCTAATATAATTGGTATCGTTATTTTCTGGTTAGTTAGGACAATATGAAATGATCACCCAATTGTCTGAAAAGAATGTTGATTCATGCGACGGATGGGCATATAAAAAGTCGGTTCCGGTTGTCGAGAATGTCTTTGTTCTTCATAAAGTCAGTGCCTTCAAATTTACTGACAATAATTCGTCCTTAGAATGCAGTTTACCTTTGGGTTGGAGACATCAGATGCCAGTCGATCTACGTAAAAACTGTTATTCATGCACTCTGGATGTATTAGAAGCCAGCCCATGATAACTTATGACAGTGGCTCAGTGAAAGAAATAAAAGAATTATTAAATAGAGTTAACACGAAGAAATATTAAATTATTATAATACCCTTTAAATAATGTAAAAGGTAAGCCTGTAGGAAATTCCATGTAATACGTCAAAAGTTCCCTCGACCTGTCTTTATTTTAAGCGTTATATTTATCTTATAACTATTCTTAACTACGTCTTCTTAATACAAAAATGCAGAATTGCTTTAAAAGTCCTTTTTAAATAAGTAAACGCTTTGCTAGTTTATTTTTAGTTATAGTAATACAATTTACTATTGCGGTATAAAGATTCCTTTCGACATATTTTAAAAACATAATGTTATTGTTTAAAAGAAAAGATTTAATTTAGTTTTAATAAAAAATGTTATCAAATATTTAGCACCTAATTAAAAACAAAACTAAAATGTATGGTACTGAAGTTTATGTTATAGCAAAACTTTCACCGGTGGTAGGTCCCCTTTTTACAGGAGACCGTCTGGGTGGGTACCACCGCGGTGCCTATTTCTGCCGCGAAACAGTGTGAAAACACTGCTGTGTTCCGGTTTGAAGCGCACCGTAGCCAGCCTATTTACTGGGTAAACGAGACTTAACACCCTATGTGGTAGTACTACTGGTATTGCCAATGTCTATGGGCGTCGGTAACCACTTTCCATCAGGTGGCAAGACTGCTCGTCTGCCTGAGTATGCCATAAAAAAAACTGCTGCAATATACGACCAAATTACCAAGTCTTTCTTCGACAGCAAACTCTATCCGGTAAATTGACATTTAAGTAGTTCGTTAACTCATTTCTACATTAATGAGTGTGTCTATAGACTTTATTGCTAAGAATATTTACATTTAAATTCTTAAGCGTTTGTATGGCGTAAGTATGGCTTATTTTATCTAATACAACATAATCTAGAGAGAATATTTCAATATACTATCAATAAACATTGTTAAAACTTTCAAAATAACTTATCCATATTGTCACTGCACGAGAGTTACGTTATGTAATCCGGTTCTGCATCTATTAACATATAAAAGTCACCAGCCCGTCAATCGGTTTCGTTTTACACTGTAAATCTTGCTGAAACCGCCTATCCAAAATCACTAGTGAATTTAATAGGCATTGAAATTGATTCTTCCTCTTCAAATACTGCTGTCCAGTCGATGCAATTAGACTTTTTCACACGACCACTCAAGTGCTTCTTAGGTCATAACTTATTACAGAATATAATAATGTAGCCAATAATGTAAAAATATATTTGAAATGAACCCAACACAAAATTAATTAGTAAGAACTTGGTATAAATCGATGTTCATTAGCCAGTATTTCTGGTTCATTAAATTTAATATAATGATTGGGCTTGTCTAGAACATGGTCGCAAATTGCAGATTTCTTATAGCGTCGGTAAAAAATAGAGATACAGACATATACCAACTTAGTCTGCCCGTGATCATGGATGCTGGAAAGAATCAGAAACGTCGGGAATAAATATATTAAAGTAACGCAAAAAATCCTTTAATTAGTGGATTTGATATGTATTTAAAACTAGATAGTGATAAATTGAATTTAACACAATCAAACGAAAAACAAAAATACAATTTTAAATAAGGTTTTATTCAGTTAATTTTTAAATTACATTGATTTGATGCGCAAGCTTAAAATATTTAATAATAATGTACAACGTATTGTACTGTTGTAATAAAATGCTGCGTAACCAATTTAGAGATACATTTTACTTTTTTGTGAAGGCAACAAAAAATCGGTAATAACAAGCTTTCCAAAGTTACCGAAGTGTCAAAGAAACTACTTTTTCTGAGATAGCCACTAACAATGGGACCAAACATTAATGGTTTAATTTCACCTTCTGCCAACAATACAGGAACGAGATACAAAGACTGTTATACAAGAAAGAATCGGAGAGGCATCCTCTGATGCGTACATTGTTTACTTATACGGGGCTCGACCAAAAATTAACAAGAAAAAATTAGACACAAACTCCTTCTGAATCAGAATCTACTGCCTCCATTTAAAGTTCATGTACCTTCTGCAAAGACAACGCTTGAATAAGTATCTTAACATGTTAGGAGGCGTAAAACATAAATAAAACTAATTGCAAAACTACCAACAAAGTTAGAGAGCTGCCAGAGCCACTGCTATTATTAAGCCGAAGGAAATAAAGTCTTGACCTTTATCCCAAGAACCTGTTAATGGCTTCCAGTTAAGTATACTGGTACGAAATGATATTAATTTTTACTGATACTAGCACTAACCTATTGTAATTAATGATGAATCTGTTATAATTTATGATCTTTATATATATATGTAATTTTTTAACAGCCGATATTACTTGATACATGGTTACTTTGTTAAAAGCAGGTCTTAAGCCATAATTAAATATCTTTTAACAGTTTACTGTTTAAAATTTTATCAAGATAAGTAACCCTCACGTTTAAATTTCTTATTATTATTTTGCAGTGATAGTAAATTTAAATAACAGTAATTTAAAAGTTACGTGCAACATGTATAGTCATTTTTAATAAAATTTTATATTAATATTTATTATATAATTTAATTTTAGGATTTTGAAATAAACCTGTATGAGTCGGTGAGATTACAAATTCCTACATTCTAAATCTAAAGATGCCTTCATAATTAAGACATCTTTTGAAATCTACACAGCAGTCCTTAATGTTATACGAAACTTCCAATGATCAAGTCATAATAATGAGGCAAGGTCTTTCATGTACCATTGTAAAATTTGATTAGCTATTTCGTCCTTTAATCTTTCTCAACATATTGAATAAATAAAATAGCTTTTGGTGTCAAATAAAGGTTGAACACGATACGTACGACCATTTACACAATGTTTGATTTGTGCTATAAGTAGATGTTATGTACATGTATTTTAGTATAGTCAAAGGCGTAAATAATGGTGACCGATGATAGTTGTTGAAAGTGCAACATTTCTATTTTTATTAATTTAATGTAGTATAGTCTGCCTGTGATCATTGACGTTGGAGTCCAAAACCTTGGTAATAAAATATATATATTTAATTCGACGTAACAAAATCAGTAAAAAATTAATTTATTTTGTTTGGTGCATTCTTTCTTTTTTAATAAAAGTCAAATCAACATCTTTCTATTGGATGAAATTATATTAAATTTCAAGATAAATAAACAAGATAAAATAAATAGAAAGTAATTAATTTGATTAAAATTCCACTACATAGAAAAAAGTTTTGTATTAAAAACATAATAGATCCTAGATTATCCATTAGTTAAATACTGAGGCTTGACAATTTGCAAGCCAACGTGACGTGAACGTGAATAACTTAAAACAGCGTACTCGATACGTGCTAAACGAATGACAGAATCATTAACATTTAATTTTATTATAATAACAGAGGCAAATGCATTTGAAAGTCCAATTCTAAAGTGACATGCAGTGAATGATAAAGCGTTGCAACGCGCATTATACAAGCTTCCATTAAAACCCATACCATGCTTCACTGTTGTAGAGATTGAATTACGGTTCTTTGCGTATTCATGCTATTGTATGGAATAAAATAAGAGCTAGAGTGGGTCAATATTTAAATTTTAACGTTTATTTAACAAATTTCACAATTTTTGGAATTATTTCATTTAAAAATTTCAATTTTTGGAATCTTTACTTGTTAAAAAAATTTAAAATAAATTATACAAACAATTTATTTTCGTTAAAATGTTAATTTAAATATAGTTATCAATAAAAACAAAACGAAGTGATGAAACGGGATCTAGTTTCAGGACTGTGTTTCAGGACCCCGCTTTTCGCTTTTACCATATCTAATTTTTGTGACGGGCCGTTGCATGGAATACGAATGTATTGCATTCAATCCTTGATGAAATTATTAGGTGAATATTATTGGGTAATCCATTTTTTCAAAATTACACCCTGTAATAAAGCTAATACCTCCATGGCCTAGCCACTTTTTGTCCATTGCTTTATTTCATTCCAAAGATAAACAGATAGACAAAATTCGACGAACAAGGTTTTCTATAATTATGTGTTATCTTATTTACAATGTTATCCTTTCAGATCGGTAAATTTGTTGTTACAAATGGACACTCAAATTTTAATAATTTGTATAGATAATGCATATTACGCCTTTATAAACTCTTGCTTATAACTTAGTCTGTTATTTAAACTATGTTATAGAGTAATAAGCAACAATTCTTTTAGTCTTTTATAATAATAAGTATGATAATATATACAGCAACGTTTAAATACGGACTTAATATAAAAATCAATACTTTATAAATACGAAGAGTCGCAATTTTATAAATAACATACATCTAATATATATAGTGGGAATACAAAATAAGAATTTAGATAAAATTGCTAATACTCACATAATATGCAAGTGTGGCCAAGCTACATCTTTTTATAACATCATTTTAAGCTTTGGCTTTTTGAAAAATAATTAAAATAATATTTTGATTCTACTTTGGGGTAACGTAGTATTAACCCAGATGTATGTGTTTTAAATGTATTTAAGGTTACACAATGTGTCTGCTATTACTGTAATATACAATGGGATTTAAGAGCATTGTTTAGCAGTATGTTTTTTGAATTACTCTATTCAAAAGCACTACGACAAAACTGCATTTTAAACGCAGCAGCATTTATCGAAAGTTTTTACAATAGTTGCTCCATTTTCGATTGGCAATAAAAACTTTGTACGACCACAGTTTAAAGTATAAAAATAACTTTTACTGTTACCGTAACAGCTGGCTAAAGCGCCAAAAAGCTGATGGTAAAAAAATTATTCGGTCTGTTAAAGTTTGCAAAATGACACAAGTTTTTAATGAATTTAAAAAAGTATCGACTTATGTTTATAAGTATAAAATTTGGCTAGTATGTGTAAAAATGTTACGTTAGAATTATACAGGGTGTCCCATTTAGAATGCATAATCCTTGAGCGCCGCAAAGCACAGCTACCCGGCACTCGAAAAAAAATACACAAAGAAAAAAATTCAACTGGTACTCAAGTTATGATTTTTAAACGTAAATCCATTTTTATGATGTTATTGTCAATTTATGTGACTAGCGACGCCAAATTAATGAATTTGCTTACGTTTTTGGTGTTATATTACTCCTCACAGACTATACTATTACAAAGTAATAAATAACATGAGTATCTATTGTACTTTTTAACAAAAATATATCAATTTTAATTTTAGTATGAAATTTGATCACAAAATAATTTTGACAAAGTTTGTGAGTGTTTCATGTAAAAAAAAAGTACGGAAACCAAGTGGCCAAGTATTTAAAAAAATGCGCAGTTAATACAGTTTACAAAATGGTATAATACATCATTTTATCTAATACTATTACGAACTTATTGCTATTGAGATGCAAAAGGGTAAATACGACTAAAAAGAAACGATAAATATGTATATTATTAAATTTTAATAATAAGAAATTGCAGGTGTACATAAAACAATCTTTATTTATAACAGGTGTTCAAATTGTCTGCCACCGACTCTAATACACGCTCTACATCTTCTAATAAAGGCTCTACTAAGAAAGCGTGCGTAGCGTCGTTCATTTATTTTGAAGCGGCCTCTTGAACGCGGCTGCGTAATTCCTCAAATTTGAAATCGTTTTCGAGTACACCTCTTCCTTTAGCAACCCCAGTAAAAAAAGTCAAGAGGGTTTAAATCTGGGGATCGAGGAGGCCTACAAAATGGGACCCAAACGACCAATCCATTTATTTGGATATGTGGCATTTAAATAAGAACGGACGTTTGCACCATAATGTGCAGGACAGCCATCATTCTGTAGCCAATGGGATTCCTTATCTCCTCAGGCACTTCTCCCAATAAGGTTGGGAGATCATTTTGTAAAAGTTTAAGTAACTTTGGGAAGATAAATTTCCCGGCAGTTCAGAAAGGACCAATAACTATCCCATTTAATATACCAGTCCAATAATTTATTTTGAACTGGTATTGCGACTCTCTTCTCGCATTAGATTTGGATTTGAGAGTTGCCAGCTGTGCAGATTATGCATATTAAAGTATCCGTCTTTTTAATGTAGATTCGTCGCTCCATAGAATTTTTCAAAGAATTGTGGATTTTCTTCTATTTTGTCAAGCATTTGTCGACAAAAAACAATCTTGCATGGTAATCTCTCGGTTGCAGAGCTTGGACGCGTCTAATATGGTAAGGATGATATTTATTTATTTTTCAGTGCACGGTGCACGGTCGTTTTAGGATTCGGTGCGACGTGATATTGCTCTTGTAGAGGTAGATGGGTCTTGCTGAATTTCATCAAGCACAACATCTTGAGTATTAATATTCACTTGTCTTCGGAGCTCGTACCACCAATGCCGCTGCCAGGTATTCTGCCATCCGAATAACAACTGTGGACTCTGATGAAAACACGGTAATCTGGATGACGCGCATTAGGATACCTTTCCTATAAAGGGCTGCGGCACTTGCGTTGCCCCGCACTCACCATAGATGAAGTGCATATTGGCGTATTCTTGTGCCGTGTATTGAATGCGTGGCATTGTGATTCACAGAATCAGTCCAGATACAAGCCAAGGCGTCGTAAAATTACCAAACAAAGTCCAAATCAGTAAGCAAAACGGGTAGTCCAATAAAGTAGCCAGAAGTCGTCGTTATAACACTGATTCAAACTCACGGAGAAATGAGAAAGGAATGCACACATGCGTTACCGAACAAGTCGAGAGACGCACTAAGTAAATGTCTTTGCTATGTGCCTGAAACCGATCCGATGATGAAACCGGTCTACAGTGTAAATGTTTGAACATAGTACTCTCCTCTCACTCACTCATACTCTACAAAATCAACCTATCCTTGTCTCGTGTAAACAAAAAATGGACGGCTTGGGCCACGCTCAGGTAGTAAATAGTATTGTTACACCGTCCCTAGTGCAATAAAAAGTGACCCTTTTGTTACTGTTTAAGACTAGGTAATTGTTTTTCAATTTTCGTCTTAGTTACCCTTTTTGCATCTCAATAGCAATAAGTTCGTAATAGTATTAGATAAAATGATGTATTATACCATTTTGTAAACTGTATTAACTGCGCATTTTTTTTAAATACTTGGCCACTTGGGTTTCCATACTTTTTTTTTACATGAAACACTCTCAAACTTTGTCAAAATTATTTTGTGATCAAATTTCATACTAAAAATTAAAATTGATATATTTTTGTTAAAAAAAGTACAATAGATACTCATGTTATTTATTACTTTTGTAATAGTATAGTCTGTGAGGAGTAATATAACACCAAAAACGTAAGCAAATTCATTAATTTGGCGTCGCTGTACCATAAATTGAAATAACATCATAAAAATGGATTTTCGTTTAAAAAATCATGACTTGAGTACCAGTTGGAATTTTTTTTTTTGTATTTTTTTTCGAGTGCCGGGTAGGCTGTGCTTTGCGGCGCTCAAGGATATCCATTCTAAATGGGACACCCTGTATAAGTGTCAGACTGTACTCTTGATACTTTTTAAAGCAGTAATCTTCCTATATCCTATCTGCCAAAATCTGACCTTAGTTCTGATTTTGACTGCATTTGGTGTATAGATGTTAACTGTCAAATATTGTATTGACTGATTGAATGAATTGAAATGATTGGGTGCCTAAAGAATTCAGAAAATAACTATTAAATGCTGGTGCATAATGTGTGTAAACAGATTATTGTCCGTTTATGTATCTGCTTTTAGAGTTCAGCCTAGGTGACGAACTTTTCATAAATATCAATTTTTAACCATGAAACGATACATAGCAAAAGACATCTCAAAAATAAAACGAACAGTATAAATATTCTAAAGTATCGCTTGCAAGTATGGTATACCAAGCAAACTATTTGTTACCACTACAACAATTTTATTAATGGAATGATTTGAGAAATCTTGTCATGTTTTTACAAAACAAAGTTTTAGTTCTATGGAATTACAGTCAGTTTAGCTTATTTAATGCGCAAATACGTACCAAAGTATGATTTTTGGCACGTGAAATGCCCAGCGCTAGTTTGCTGACAAAAAATAAAATGCTTCCATGATTTTCATCATATCGCCGCATAATTATGTAAGATATTTATTTTCCAATCAATAATTATTTGCAATAAATGGGTATGTCTTCAGCTGGATTGATTTGATATTAGCTTTTAAGAAACCGGTTTGCCATAATGATGTTTCTGTCCAGGCTTTTCTCAGAAAAAATTGTTGATGTTGTTATCTTTTTATTTTCTTCGCCTACTATTTTTTTTTATTTTAGATTACTGTTTTGTACGAAATACAAGTAATTACATAATTTTGATATAAATTAATATCGGAATATTAAAAATTGGTATTATAAATTGAGAGATGTTTGCGGCTCTTTTACCTTAATAATATTTTTTTTTCTATCTGTGCGCAATCTTTAAAAGCAACATTTACCATATGTATAAAGTAAAACAGTTGCGAAAGTAAAGTCCTTTTTTTATTGGAGGTTCTTAAAAAATTATAGATATATGTAAGTATTTATATTTTAATCTAATTTAGTTTTTTTGTCCAATTTTACTGGGATGCTTTTTGAATTGTGTACTCGAGTTAAATTACCAGTGCAGCTACATACCGGATTAGAGGTCTTCAATTAACTTGCTCCGAAACGTCGTTAGGAAAGCTCTAACAAAACTCGCTTCGGACTATATTTGATTTAATTACTTAGTAACAGAATACGTTTCAAATAATAGCGAAGTAAAGCCTTGTTATTCTATACCCTAAAACATTGCAGATGACAGTTAGTCACGTTTTAACAACATTTTTTGTAATTATGTCTTTACATTAATGTTTTTCCAATAATATCATAAAACAATCACCATAATTAGCTTTTATTAGGACACTGCTGCACATAGGCCTTTTTTAATCAACGTCAAGATGGCCGATCAACTTCTACTCGCTGCCAAGTTTGACTGCACGGAGATCGGCATCCCAACTGGTCGGGGGAGGCCCAACGCTGCATCTTCCCGTACGTGGCGTCCACTCCGGAACCAAAAACCATGTGTAAAAAAAGGCTAGCCAGCTAGTAAGTGCGAAGTGAACTGTGGTGGTATATGGTAAATATTTTCATAGTTTCACTGTATACAGACGATGAGAAAGTGATCAATTATATTAATAAAATAAAAAGAATAGTTAGTAAAGTAAATACGAGAAAAATATTATCTTTCATATAATTTTGACTTTAAATGTCTTTGTCAACTCGTTTGGATATAATGCATTTTAATAAACTTTAAATCTATATGCGAAAGTCTACATTTTCACTATTGGACACAGTTCTTGGATATAATCGTTCGCTCTTTAATTTAGGCGCTCTTCGTTAATGTTTGTCTTGACACAAATAATGCGCTACATACGGCTGTGGCAAACGACAAACCGAGTTTTTTTTTCATAATGTTATTTATCATTTTATAAATAATTTTTGTATCAACTGCCTCCGTAGCTTAGTGGTGTAGGCGTATGCTTTAGAAACCGGAGGCCGTGGGTTCGAATCCTGCGGGGACTAATATTCATTGTTGTTTCCTACTTGTTTAGGGCAATTTGGGCCGATTACCCAATTGTCTGAAAAGTAAGATGATCCATGCGTCGGATGGGCATGTAAAAAGTCGGTCCAACCACCCACCCGCATTGGACCAGCGTGGTGGGTATTCGGTCCAAAAATCCCCTAATGGATAGGGGTGTATTAGGGGAGGCCTGTGCCCAGCAGTGGACTATTACAGGCTCATGATGATGATCATTTTAAAATATTATTTTCCTCTTTAGATTAATACAATAAATTAAAAATGTAGTTTTTATTTATTTAATAGGTATAAAGAGAAGCTTCATTAAGTTGAGACTTCATTGAGTGTCACATGCCGAAAAACAAAGTATTTCAAAAACTGTATAACAATAGTTGTTATTTTTTTTTATTGCATACGCAGGCAGACGAGCACTCGGGGCCACCTGATGGAAAGTGGTCACCGATGTCCATTGACATTGGCAATACAACCATCACCAACGTGCTTCCTATCGTGAGACGTATGATGTTAAGTCTCGTTTACCCAGTAAATACGCTAGCTACGACGCCCTTCAAACCGGAACACAGTAGTGTTTTCACACTACTGCTTCGCCCACCCAGACGGCCCCCCTGTAAAAAGGGGACCTACCACCGGTATACAGTTTTTGGAGATAGAATATTTTTCATCCTGTTTAGGATGTGACACTCTTATTCAAGGAGAAATAATGTCGCCCCCATAACCAATTTGATTATTACGTTTGTTAACGCCCGATGCTTAATTTTGTGTCTGTTGTCCAATGACATCATACCGATACCAGGCGCAGAACTGCCTTTTTTATTACCGTTCGAAGTATTGCAATATTAACTCCCGTTACCATTCCAAATTAGGTTCAATTTGTTATGGACTACGAAAGAAGGTCAGAATGCCTAAAAAT
The DNA here is from genome assembly GCA_029286875.1 of Lamproptera curius. Lineage (NCBI taxonomy): Eukaryota > Metazoa > Arthropoda > Insecta > Lepidoptera > Papilionidae > Lamproptera > Lamproptera curius. Next base: position 914,482 of record JAGSMT010000140.1, read on the forward strand.
TAATGCATACTATTTCATATAACTGTTATCATAAAAATTATGAAACAAAGCCAAAATAATGTGACAAATTAACTTTTCCGTAAAGATTTTTTATGTATTTTTTGTATACAGCAATCAAACCGCTTCTTTGGTTAAATTAATTATATTCTTTCTAGGTACGTAAGTAGTTGGGTGTAAGTACTTATAAATATTTATTAATTAGGAACTATCATTTCTCTATTTTTGTATCACGGTGCTACAAACTTCGCTTATTGTACGTGTTTGAATTAATCACTGTAAAAGTACATACATGATTTATTCATGTACACAATAGTGGTTATTGTATTGTATTGTAAGAAGCGTTTGCGTATGAACATGTACTTAAGGTTTATTTAGCCCTATAATTAAGTGTCTATTATTTATGCATATGTTAAAGATATGTCTAAAAGCAAAATATAATGAAATCTAACAAGGTTAAGGGAAATTTCACCTCAGGCTTTATATTTGGGACATCAAAACCATATTGCGCTAAGACGCAAATGGTAAGCTGAAAACTTGATTCGCTTAACTTGATAAAACTCAGGTAAATATTTTCCAATACTTCGAATGACGGAAGCGCCACGTTTTCCTTCCGGCTGCAGCGAACTTAATGTTGTTCTATCGACGCCATTTTAACTGCTAGTACCGGTTTTTTTAGAATTCAATGTTACATACAAAATATTCACTTGTTCATACAAAATATCAGATTGCAGGGCAATACCGTGTTCGTAGTCTGTCAGCTTTACAATTTGATCAATGTATCAAATTTCCGTAAATTCCAAACACAGTCATAACTGTTGCTTATTGTCCTGTTTTAATCATTTATTACTTACGTAAAGCCTGAATTTCCCGCCATTAACATATCAAATGCTTGTGTCGCTCGCACATCCAACCGGATTACCGCAACCGCCGTGTTTGCTTTGTCGTAGTGAAATGCAAGTACACTTATGGACAAATTTTAACCCTATATTCTTAAAATCAGAAGGAGTTTAAATAAAACAAAATAAATATGATCAATCCTATAGCAAAGCGGTGTTGTATAACTGTTTTAACATTGTTTGGATACGTAGTTCTCGTCTTTACAGGTGGAATTTCTATGAAGCTCTATATATAAAAGCTTTCCTTGTATGTCTGAAACTATTAGTTAACGTTTTTCACGACTACATATTATGGCAATATAAAATGTATATTACAATTTCATTTAAATAAAAAGAAAATAATATCATCAAAATAATTACCAATGAAAGCAATTTACAAAAAAGTTGTTTACACCCTTTGAAAATTATCGCTATAGAACTAAGGCAAGCTGTATCTCGTAAATAAAATATCTCGAAAATTTATAACACTTACATAGAGCATCAAATATACAGCAGTTTCCGCTAGATTGCGGTGTTCAGCAGAATTTAAGGGTGTTACACCAGGATGATAGATTGCAACCTCCTTTCCTTAATGCTCCCGCTAACTCTATACATGTAAATATCTATTCTACTAGCCGAGTTAGGCGAATGAATACCCTTACTATCCAAATACAACAATAACATAAAGATCTCCGCAGAATCCGATCCCACTGTGACCTAGGAAATTGTGCCTTTTATTTAAATTCTGTTACATAAAATAGTTTTAAAAATCTCGCTCAAAGAAGTTGCAATAAAAATGATTTTCAATTTTTACTGCAAAAGAATTTCGAGGAACTATTAAATGCATAAGTGTCGTTTGTTACGTTTGTTTGTGTTCTATAGGGTAAAATTTATTTGTTATTATTAAAAATAACGCATATTTCTTTTGAAAAGTGTAAAATTGAAAGAAAAAGATATTAAAACAAAAAAGCGTAAGTACTACAAGTCTCTAGATATTGGGTTCTCATAAAATTATTTAAAATTAAACAAGAATTAGAAAAACTAAAAATATAAAAGACTACAGACCGTCTTCATAAAAGAAGGAGGTACTCAATTCGAAGCCTATGTTTTACTTATGTATATGCTACGTAGTTGTTCCGCTCCTGGTGCTTTGATTTTGTTAATTCTTGTTTAAAATTACAGGTACATTTAGTCTATTTTTTTTAATAATTTTGTAGTAAGTGAATTGACAGAAATAAAAGAAACCTCGTTCTATTAAAGTTTAAGCGCTACCGAAACCGTAAAAGATAGACGAAAACGAACGAAGTCCTATAAAATATAGCGTGTTTTGTGACATCCGTCACAAAACTCAATGATTTTTATTACTGTAATTCTAAATGAATAAGAGTGAAATATCTAATTTTATTACTAATACTTGGACTTAATTTTTAACACATGAAAGTTTTTTGCAGGGGAACAACCAGTAACGAAACAACACAGTGCCTATTTCTGTCGCAAAGCAGCTTCGTATTCTCTTTAGAAAAGCATCTTACCCATTGTAATTAAAACGTAAACAGGGCGTTATATAAACTTAACAGGATAACTAGTGGATTTGTATTATACGCATTCAGAACGTTATTTAACCTTTCTAATCGTCTCATTACTGTACAAAGAAAGGGAAACGCTCTTAAAGACCATAGCAGTCTGTTTGGGGACACAGCATTAAAAATTAACATTAAAAAAATAAAATTAGCTGGTAATATAGTTAAGTTAACAATTTTATTATTAAACCCGTTCACACTTTATCCGTCATTTTATTATATCTAAGTAAGCATATGAAAAAACCTGGAAAAATAGTTAATAAATTGAACATAAAACATGCAGCATATCTTTTGTAAATGAGAGTAAAGGGACAAGCAGGACGTTTACCTGATGGTAAGTAATACGCCTTACCCTTAGGAAAAGCAGCTCAAATCGCCACAAATACGGTCACCACCCTGAGATATGTAAAGTCTCGTTTACTTAGAAATTTTGCTGGCTATGGTGCCCTTCAACCCGGAATACAGCAGACTTTACACAATACTGAATAGCAGCAGAAATAGGCACCGCTATCGCACTACTTCAGACAGCCTTGTAAAAGAGAGACCACTGAAATACACATAAATGCCCCTCAGCATTAATTAACGTGTTTGTTTGATTTTTCTTGAGTTATGTTACAATAATGATCTTTCTCACATAATATGAACAAGTAAAATAAATATTAACCCACGCAATTTGCAAGTTTTCCAATAAACCAATATCAACACGATCAGTATGTTTACAAAAGCCGCAGATTTGGATTACATATTGGTATCATGTATGTTTAAGAATGAAACAGTGAAAATGACATTCGAAATCCAAATAAAACTATTAATTTATTTAAGTTTAAACTATAGCATACAATGTAGCTTTTTATATATCATAAATAAAATATGTAAATTAAGCACGTAAAAGAATTTTTTTTGGAAGTTAAACATATCAAAGAATTTTAACTTTTTATTATTTAGATTTAGTTTCACTGATGGGAAACAAAGTATTTTTTCTTGCTTCCATTAAACAGTTTTAATTTAAATTATTTAAGGACCATAGTATTATTAAGATAATTCAATATCGAAATGACGAAGTAATTTCTTTCTTAACGGACAATAGACATCTCACCTGAAATCTTGACAGGTATCCGCTAAAGCATTTTCGTGTCAAAGGTTATTAAAGGACGTCTTCCTTGTTTCTTTTATGTCTCATACTAAATAATGTATGACATTCCATATATTTCATTCATTACAAAGAAAATAAAATAACAAAAATATTTTTTCAATAAAAGTCAAAATCAAAAATAATTTATTCAGTGTGTGCTTGTGGACTTTATACATTACTAAACAAACTTAATGAACCAGCAAATACATATATCTTTAAAAAACAAGTATAAAAAGATTTTCGCTTGAATAGAAAATTTACTTTTTTTTTTTTTTTTCAAATATCTACTATTAAAAACTTGACCGAGGATCGGGTATTTTAGAAATAATTCTAAACATTACGGACTTTTTCAAACACTATTCCTATTACTTTTTAGACGTGAAAAGGTGAAAGAAAAATAGGTGAAAGAAAGAATAAATAAACTTTTAACTGTTATTTACCATTATATGGCCGTATTTCGATTATAATTAGAAAGATTAAAACTGGATATTATATACATTTTTCATCTTTTATATATCTAATTCCGCACAATATACAACATTAACTAAGTAATAGTCAGACAATACGTAATAACCCACGGAATTTTAACCTTAAACTCTGCAACTAATTAATATATCTAAACGATTCCCAACTCCCCACCAGAATGACCACCAGTGCAAATGTACATGGCATCATGAGTCATCTCATGGGCGAGGCCTATGTTCAGCAGTTGACTTCTTTAGGCGGATATGATAAACTTGTACGCAAACCAGCTAAATATTATGATTGTTCTGCGTATTATAACTTAAAAATTAGTGACATGTATCTGGGCTGCAAAAACAAAACATTATTCAAGCCAGATCTAGGATTAAAATTTTAACACTTTTTAATCTTGTCTATAAGACTGATTAAATTGTGTGAAACCAGTTCATATATATTTAAATTATTTATAATAGCAAACATATATCATAATAACACAATACCATGGCACGTATACATTTTTGCCTTTAGCTAAACGATTTTCTGTAGCGTACATGAAACGACATTAAACCTTGCTATCTTTGGCACTAATTTCATGCCGTGAGCGCTTTTCTAATAACATCCGGATTTATGTTCTTAACTTGTTTTAAACAATGCACATTGTGTCTTCATATTTTCTATTGAAAAGGGATAAATCATTATCTTAATGATTGTCATGTGAATTGCATCCTTTGTGACTATGCGAAGGACTGACTCTGAGCTCTGGTGATATTAAGTTTGTTAGAACTACAAATTTCTATTGTTTGTTAGAACGATATTGGAGGATCGCCTAAATATTAAAAATATAAAATACATTAATTGGAGGATCGCCTAAATATTAAAAATATAAAATACATTAAAAAACAACTAAAAAGTCGATCTTAATTATCAAGGCCATCTTTGGCAGTCATTATAGAATGTCAGTGCCTTCAAATTTAGTGTAAACTAATCCATCGACAGAAGTTTTTCCTTAGGGTTGTTTAGGATAGATGTCAGACGATCTGCCTTAAAACTCTTACTAAACTAATCTAGGTGAACTAGAAGCCGAACTCATACTTGTTTGGGAAAATGGCTATGAGATAGAAATAAATCAAAGAAAATACGATCTTTTAATTAATCGTATATATCCTTTGATAGTTACGGTTTTTTAAAGCTTAGATAAAGTTTTTTCGATAAAACTTCTTTTATTACCTATATTCTGAGAATACGCTCAGCTCGCCTCTCTCCAGGACAGCTCAGAGCTGTCCCGGAGAGAGGTAGAAAACAATTAACAAATAGATTGAGAGACCAAATATAATAATACCTATTACTTGCTTAGGAAAATATGCTTGAAAGTCAAAAAAGTAACGAGCAGCAGCTAATATCATAGCGACCGGCTTTATTGCCACTTTGATAGGTTCAGTTAAATTTTTGTTCAGCATTCTGGCCTTTAATATTATCGTTCCACGATAGAGTTTTCACGACATAGGCTGTTTAATATCGCGTTGTTACTAAACTGTCATCAAAATATTTTCTAATTATTAATAAAATAATATAATATTAATTAGAAGGCAATTTGAGCCGACCACCCCATTTGTGTAAAAAATAAGACGATCCATGCGCCGCATGTGCATGTAAAAAGTCGGTCCACTCACCAACCCATATTGGACTAGAGTGGTGGGATACAGTCCAAAAAACCCTCTAATGGATAAGGGCGTATTAGGGGAAGCAAATATCCAGCAGTGGACTATCACAGGCTCATGTATGTATGTATGTAGAATTATTAACGCATTACATAAAAAAATAGATTTATAAAAAAACATTATAGTTATAAAGCTAAATTAATATAGTTGAGTTGATTTTGTTGGTATCGGAATCGGCACATCGATTAATCAAGAGTCAAAGTCATTCTGAAGCTCAGACCAACATTACCCTAAGAGGCATTATAAGATATAATAAAAACAATGGAAATGAAGAGAAAAGTTTTAATACGTAATTGGACTAGTATTTACTTTATATTAAATTTTAATTAGAAAGTCTTAATAATTTCACGATACTTAGATATAAACATTTACACAAGAAAATTGAGATCCTTTTTAAGGTGATAAATACTTTTGGCTGTTTTAATCAACACAATAAGTCTTTATACACAAAGTTTACATGCATTTATGAACATATGATAAAGTATTAACAATAATATTATACCGCATTAAATTTAATGGTTGTTGTGAATTAAGAAGCATACCACGAATCATTAAAATACTATTATACTACATAATTAAATAACTGCTTATAAAACAGATTTAACATTACTCATTGTAATTTTTATAACGACATAAAGTGATAAAATAAACAAAGTTATAATACTTTAGATATAAAACCCGATCAATGCGTTAACAAAATCAGAAAATATTTGCCTAACATAACTGCAACTTGAATTTCCAGTGTTCATCTTTACCCTTTGTGAAATAAGTAACGAAAACCAACTTAGCAGTTAAAGATATGACTAGATACTTGCAAAATGCAATTAAGGTGGATTTCTGTACGAAAAGGTTTGCTCTAGAAAAGTTAAGCACGAAAATTTAATTTCTTTTATAAATTAGCTCATTTAAACGAATTTATAGACAAACACTGCAAATGTTTAAACGTTTTATAGTATAATACTTGTGTACTGTACAATTTTTACATAGTATTAGTCTAGATAAATTTGATAGTGTTTTTGACTTATGACATAGGGAAAACGAATTTAATTTAAAGATGTTTTGCCAAGTCTTAATAAGATTTCATCATTATCATAATCATCATCAGCTTGTGTTAGTTCCCTGCTGGACGTAGGCCTCTCCTATTGCAAGCTTTCTCTATTAGAGGGTTTTTGGATCGTATCCACCATGCTGGTCCGCTTGGTGATATTTGAATAATATGTGAAACAAATTTAGTTTGTTAAAAATTTTAATTTCTTCCTTCTAGGTTTGACACCAGCAAACTCCGAAATCACATTTCCAAAATTTATGTTTTGTGTTGTTTCATGTTCTATCGTTAAAACACCAAGATTGTTTAATCTGGTTTCAGTCATTGTACACAGCAAGTAATTTTTAATTAATTTTAATTTGCTGAAACTTCTTCCACATGAAGCAACTGATGCACATATCGTTATAAATAACTTTAGTGCAACCGTTACATTTATTTATTTATTTACTCTACCACTATAAATTTCATAAAGTCCAGTGTCACCCAATTAGAGACAGTAATATTACCCGTTTTTAAATGACTTTTCAATCGTCTTAAAAGCAAGGTCTTTGGCTGATCAACCTCAAACAATGAAGCTACATCTTTAATGGACTTCACTCTTGTTTCAAGTTACCATATCATACCGAATCTGTCAAGACATTCTTACATGTCCTTTTAAATTTACGCCCTAAGTCCAGCATCGGTAGACGATGCTAACTCACCGAGCATGCGTTCCTTGTGACGAATTCGTCGTTCCATCGAAATGTTGTATTTTTTCGATTTTTGTACAGCAAAATCTATAGCATCTTCTGCTAGATGCACCGTTTCTCTCCAATAAATAGACGAAGTGCTTCTAGTTTTATTATTATTTCATCAACACATAAATGTTTACTTTGTAATGCAATCTGAGCATTGTTTACTTCCCTTAGAAAATCATTCCAAAAGAAAAGAAAACAAAGAAATGAGAAATAACACACAGCAGGCATAAGATTTTGTGCAGCACCTGTAGTTTCTAAATTTACGTCTTGGTCATATACTCTCAATTGCAGATATTATCCCATCAAAATGTTAAGCCAATACTTTTTCTGTACCATAATGATCACTTCAGCGCGTTGTCGAAAGTCTTTTAACAGATGCTTTGCTGTGATTGAGGAGCACTTCCCAACGGCTTGTGAAAGTTGAAAAAAAGTAAAATATTGTTTCTACAATATTTTCACATTTTGATGAGCTAAAACATGTATGAACTCATTTTGTATTTTGGGCGATAAATATGTACTTAGGTGATTTTTCCTGCCCCAAATATAGTATATGTTCTTTGAGTACTGCATCATACTTTGACAGCAGTTTAAAGAAATTACCTTTATTAGACGGCCCTTGGGTTTCATCATGTCCACGAAATGCTAAGTTTTGTTTAGCCAAAAACAATGTTATATCTAATAATCTAGATAAAATATTTTTCCACTTCTGTTTTACCGTATTCATTAACTGCATGGTTGCATTATCTATTGTGGTGTGAGATTTTAATCTCATTTCCATAGTTTTCCACTTTTCGAAATTTTCTAAATGTTCACATGAAGTTTCTTGGTCCAATACTTTAAGATTTAGTTTCTACCACGTCTGAAATCCAGTTGTAAATGTTGTTTGTATATTACTGACAGCAAATAAATGACAGCAAAAACAATACAGGTAATTTGACATAGTAGAAAATACCATCAATGATCGTAGAATTTTTCACCACTAGGCATCTGTTTATAAAATATCTGTTTATAAATGTTCACTGCCCTTTTTTGTTATGTCAATGCAAAGATTATCAGGTACCGGTAAACTTCAATGTGAAACATCTCTCAAGTGTTGAACTGATTCTTCGAAACTAATGCTATCTCTGAAAGTAGCATAAACGGCGTCATTTTTATTCCATCTAGGTCCTGGGTCGTCTTCATTGATGCTGTATGGTCGATGTTGCTATCTGAATGTGAGTCTCTAAGATGTGAATTATAATTTTCGACAGCAGGAGACTCGGGCACTTTACTTGAACTTTGGCCGCTATCTGCTTTTGTGACAAATTTAAAAAGAGTACCGGACGTGTTCTGAATTTCATCCATTTTAGCCTTTTTGGCTTTTCTTTGTTAAAACCCGCTTTGTTTTATCGAAGCATGAATTCCCTGAGGCATTTTTCGTTATGAGTATTCTAAAAAATATTTTTAGTCAATAAGTGATACGTTGATCATAAAGTAATTATAACAGTAAATAAGCACCTACACGTTACGTAACAAGCTTAGTGAAACATATTTTTATATAAATTAACAATCTCGCCTCTGGGTGGAAATGTGTATTTATGTATTATTAGAAAAATACCAGTTAAATTCTCTACCGTCGATCGTGATGTCCGTGCCACGAGTGCTCGAGCTACTCATCTCTGAGCCAAATCAACGTTAAAGTTAAAGTTATATGATATGATTATTATTGCTTCAATCAAAAATCTAAACTTAATATATTCCGTTTTTGCAAACAAATTCCATTGCTATTAGATCGGAAAATAATAAGTAAGTAAACAATAAATAAGCATATTATTTACAATTAATCATTATTACTTAAAGTAATATCGTCAAACGTGTGGAAATATAAACAAAATCTTTTGACGCCAGCAAAGCCTTTACAACCTATTTGAATAAATAAATACCCTTAGTAGATAGTAATACTTGCCCAGGCTTAACAAAAAATTATTACTGCAATCCGTCTTAAATACTTTCTGTAGGTACCTATTTACCATTTAGGATGGATCAAATTATTTATTAACAGTAAATTAAAAAAATAATAATAATATAAAAATAAAAATTATAGGGTTTTATGAAATAATTTTAGGTACTGCTATTAAATACTAAATGAATTAAAATGTAAGTATTACTTGCAATGACAAAAATACTTCACTTACCTTGATTATTTTGTTCAAGAATCGACTATATAAAATCGTTTTTACTACAAAAAAATATTGTTTATAATATCTAAAAAAGCTTCTACTTTACAAAGCATAGGTCAGGCCTTACATGGAGTATTGTTCCCATCTCTAGGCCGGTGCCCCAAGTATTAGATGCTCCCACTTGACTCCCTACAAAAACGAGTCGTTCGAATCGTCGGCGATCCAATGCTAACCCTCATATTCATAGACGGCTTATGCCGTCAAAAAAAATTAGACAACTAACCGATGTTGAGACAGCCCGTTTAGTATATTTTAGTTATTTTCACAGTATAATGTCTTATGGCATTCTACTGTGGGGAAACGCGGCTGATATTAATACTATTTTATAATCAAAAAGAGCGATTCGAGCAGTCTATAACCTGGGCCCCAAAGAATCGCTGAGGAAAATGTTTACAGAAATCAATGTAATGACTGTTTTTTCTCAATACATATTTGAAAATATTATGTACGTTCATAAAAATAAAAATGATTTTGTAAAACATTGTGACACACATAATATAAACATAATATAACTAGGAAGAAGCATAATTATGTTCTACCAAAAACTAGGCTCCGAAGAACAATGAAATCTTTCATGGGACAATGTATACTCTTCTACAATAAAATACCAGAAAACGTTCAGCTTTTATCTGAAAATAAATTTAAAAAAGTTGTAAAGGAACGTTTGTGTGTTAAAGGATATTATTGTTGTAATGACTACTTAATAGATAACACACCCTGGTAATGAACTGTTCGCTCCAGGCTATTTCAAAGTAGTAAAATGTAAGGTTTTATGTAAAAGTTTTGTAAAATTTATTGAAGAAAAAGGAAAAAGAAAAAGTCCCGTTGAGTTTCTTACGCCGGTTCTTCTCAGGTCAGAGGCTTCCATTTCCGAACCGGTGGTACGGAGAGATCTACCGCCTGTTTAACGAAGAGTACTCAGCGGAGCTGTTTAATTTGGTACCTACCTCCTCATTCTATTATCGTACTCTCCGTCACCGGACTAGAGTTCATTCGTACCACCAGGATACCGTGCCATCAAATACGTTACGTTTCCAGAGATCATTTATACTACGCACTATTAAGCTCTGGAATGAACTCTCCTCTAAGGTTTTTCTTTCGCGCTATGGCTTCAAACGAGGTATAAAGAGAGTCCTTTACGGTAGGCAGCACGTTGGTGATACCCCTGGTATTGCTGATGTCCATGAGCGTCAGTGACCACTTCCCATCAAGTGGCCAAACTGCTCGTCAGCCTTCGTCGGCAATAAAAAAAATTAACAAACACTTAGCACTAGATGTTTACACATATACATAAGAGAATATTGACATAAATGCGGTCGGAAACAAAAGAAATGGCCCAATCCACAGTACTAGTGACAAACGCTATATTGAGGGAATCCTGGTTATGCTTAAACGGGGTATTTAATTTTGGGGGAACCCCAGATCGATTAATAGTGTGCACATGGTTTTTTTTGGAAATATCAATTTATTATGCTCGTGGTACGATATTATAGTTACTTAGATTTCCTTTTCATTTTTACCTTATTACACATATAAGTTAAGTTTTTGTGCAAAATCCTTACGATTTTTAGTCACTTGTTTCTTTATCCAATTACAAAAATAGTAAAGGTAAAAGATGGAACATTAAAACATCGTTATTTATCTATCAAATAGAAAAATCTAAATCTGTGGCTTATGCTAATAATATGAACGAAGTTCACATAAACAGATGTTTATTTTACTGATTAACGTGAAATAAAATATTCCTCAAAAATGTGTTACTTAAAAAGATAACTCAGTTCTTATTGTATGTAAATTTAACATATTTTATTTGGGTATTTAAACAACTTAAGCCAAATATACATTCCTGTTTTATGTACAAAGTTTTTGAGTACCTTTTCACACAAACTTGAAATAAAGAAATATGTTTGGTGTTCATAAGTTTATTTTACCTTTGTTAGTTAATTGACTCTTAAGTCTTTTAAGTCTAGACTTCAAATTATCTTCAAAATAGGAAAAGAAGACTTAGGAACTCTATATATATAACTCTTTTATTTATTGTGATTTAAATACTTACTTACTTAAAACCTATTTATTAATTTAAAAAATATATTTTTTTGTGATAAACCCATAAAAATCTTTAATTTCTTACAAAATAATTAATCAAACCAAATTTAAAATGTTGACAGGTAAAATATTATTAAATTTGTTTTCCCGTGTTCCGGAAACTTTTTATGTTCGTTGAAGAATCGGGTATAGGCCGGGGCAACTTTGTATAAAGCTACCGGAACGGAACTCCTCGAGTGTGATATGGATGGCATCTGTGATGATGTTACCCCGTCCGAGGGTTTTAAGGGGGTTTGCAACATCGACCGGTCCCCGTGCGGATATTTGGATGTTGTCCGGGTTCCGGAGCCATTTCAACGTTTTTAAAGATAAGAATGTTCGTTGTTGACATATTTTTCTTATAGTAATTCTCTTTAAGATTTCTAAAAATCGGAAGATGACTTACGATACGGGAGAAACCTTTCAAAAACAAACCAAACCGTTCATTTCTACAAAGAAAACTTACAACCGTAGAGTTGTGGATTCAACCCTTCTAGAAGGGTGCTGAGGGGTATCCAAACCAAAACTTGTTTTTTCAAAGGGTACTAAATTTTTGCCCGTATTACCATAAGTTAAAAACTAAGGAATAACCACTGCCTCCAAGATTAAACTTGGAGTAATTTTGAATACTTTTCTTATAAATGTCAATTCTTAGATAATTTTTCTTTACATTTATAGACATCATTACTTACAATAACTTTCTGATATGTAGCTTAATAGATATTTGAGAAATAATAGAATTACGGCACTAAGAATCAAAACCTCGTGCGATTATATAACAAACGCTGCCAAAACCGTAAAATAAAAACGTAAAACAACTTATGTTTAACGATTTTGCTTTTTAACTTTTAGAAAGTCAGCGGGCGTCAATAAAAAAATTTGCTTTTTTAATTTTTTTTCCAATTTGGAAGGTTTGTTTAAAGGTAATATAGTGTAATTTAACGTTATAGTAATTAAATTCACAAAAATCTTCTTACTATTAGAATAAAACATATCATACACGATATTCTGATTAAATGAATATCTAAAAAGATATGAGAGATTTAATATGCAGGGGCAGATATCACGGGCCAATTTCACTTTGGTTTGCCCTTATAACCAAAAATGGTTTCCCTTACTGTTTTAAAAGGTTTTTTGGTTAATTAATTAACAATAGATTTTTTTTTTTCCTCACTCCGTCGCGGATATTTATAAAAGACTATAAACACGAGGAGATTAAAATGAAAGAAAAATTTTATCAATCATCATCAAGCCGGATCAGCCCCTGCCGGGCTAGGCCTCCCCAAATGCACGCCATCGCTTCCTGATGTTTGGCTGTTTCTCATCCAGCCTTTACAAATGTAGTTCACTCCATTCTGCCCGTTTTAAGGGAAAAAATATTACCATTATTAATTAATTCCAGTGCCTTTATGATAATAGTTGACGTCGTAACTCAATAACTAAATACTGTTTACTCGTTCCGTTATGACTAACTAATCAGTGACAAAGTAATGATGTTTGGAGGTACTCCAGTGTTCTCGACCTTCGCCCTTCATAATATAACTATCAATTACCTTTAAATTATATTAATTACAACTAAAGGAGTTGCTAAAGTTCCACGCAAGAGTTTAAACACACGGATTTGCCAATTAAATTTTTGGAATTATTAAAAAGTTACTCCGGGTAACTAATTTAAGACTTTTAAAAATAACGTCAACCGCATGGAATAAGACGGATGTCCAGGTTTACCAAAATATACTGTTTAATGCCTGTATTGATTTTTGAAAACGATGAGATGGTGTAAACGGTAAAGACGTACAGATAGACAGACAGACAGAGTTACTTTCACATTTATAATTTTAGTGTGGATTAAAGAACAAAAGAGCTTTTATAAGGTCAAACTTCCCTTTATCTGTAAAAATATACATTTTCTAAAATAATAAAGAATTACTTTAACAAAATCAAAATTAGTTTCATTTTCTTTTATCAAATCTTTTAGTAATTATTAACGAATTTTATATTAAAGATACTACGCAATCAGTTTTAAATGTATTGTTAAAGAAATAAGTAGTTTCTTGGCGGTTCTTTTTTATGTATAAGAAACCATAAAAGCCTTAAAATTTTGGCATTAATAAAACTTGGAATAAAAAGCTAAATTTTTAATAATAAACTTTGGTTGTGATGTTATAACTTCTGAGTTTTGTTAATTACATTTTTACCATTACAGATATTTCATAAAAAATAGGAATTGACTCACCATTTAAAATGTTATATTAATATTAAATAAAGGATTACACCATTATGATGCATTACGTTTATCGACTTTTGTACTACACATTACGGGTGATATATATTCAATAGAGAAATACACTTTGATGAGGCATTACAAAATTGATCTAGGATAAAAGTTTTAATGCTTTGGGCAAAATTATTAAAATCCAATGGAGGCTTTGCTTTAAATTAAAGTAGATATTACAAAGTATATTTTTTTTACAATTTGAACAAAATGAATGTGCTCAATTTCGCAAAGTGATATGATTACTGTTAACAAAAAATCAATAAACAATGTTATTAGTGCCAAAAAGCAGAAGTGTAAAAGCAGTACTGTATTCCGGTTCAAAGGTCTTCGTAGCTATTACAAAATTTTATTTTAAAATATACGTCCAGAGTTTTGAGGAAATTATGGTTTTCGACTAAGTCAAAAACCAGATTTTTAAAGCCAATTTATAAAATTTTTAAATATTTTTTTAAGCTCCTATAACCTTTAACCTTATTTATGGAATGGCTGAAGACACAACAAAAAAATAAAGGTTTAATAACACAATAATATCATATAGGTATATTTTAAAAATGTGTTATCGTAAATTATAATGTTTTCATAAAAATTAGTATTTTTTTTACCAAAACAAAACTGCCAGGTCAGTCTCGCTTTTATACTGTGTTTTAGATAATAAGAACAAGAAATTGTTAAAAAGTTACAATGAATATCACAAACATGACTTAATAAATTAACGATACCGTCTTAGTAATGTATAACCATTTTAGAAAGATTTGTGTTTTCCTATGTTTATTCATTAATGGAAAATTTAATATAATACATTATTAAATAAAATTACTTTACGGATTTTATTGCATTTATTTTACATTTTTAAATTCCAATTATTCGCAATCCTGATAACACCTTGAGCCATACTCTGATAGGAAACCAACCTATGCAAATAAATATTTAAATGGCAAACCCACCATCCATTCCCGCAAAACCGGGGCAAACCTTTGTTTCAGGAAACGAGGGATCTGTGATGATGAACACCTGGCGGCTGAGTCCCGTTAAGCAAATTACCGCGAGAAAACAAGTTTGCGCCCACGGGCAGCGTCACAGTGACCGACTGGCTTTGAGGGGGGCTTAATCAAAACTTTTTCAATAAAGAAATTCCCCACAAGATCCGGGGTTACAAACCAGATTGTGTTCGGCCCTATCTTATATTGGACAGCAAAGGAGCAATAAGAACCCCTGGGAAACATTAGTGACTTTAAACATAAAAAGACCCAACAAGTCACCGGTGTGACCATAATTTAAATCACCCAAAACCATTACATCAAAGATTTGACCACCAAAAACTCGCCAAAACACCGATGCCTACCAAGGATGATCCGGTGAGGCCTATTTGGAAGGAAAACATCCAATTTTCCAATAAAGGGATGGTTGGGTTCTTACCACCTCTAGGGACCCATAATTAATAAATTAAAATTTAAACCCAAGCATAATACCACTGGGCTATAAAGATAAAACCAGTTCTTTTTGATGGGTCGGATTACAGGCAAAATAATTAATTAAAACAGATCTGGAAACCCGGCTTCAGCACCGGGAACAAGACCGATGACATCTCAGTCTACCCCTGACCACGGCCGCTGGAAAGGTTCGAAACGTCGGGAATTTAAAAATGTAAAATAAACGCGATAAAATCCGTAGTCATTTTATTTAATAATGGATAATATTCGTGTAAACTCGTATAATATTAATATAAGATTTAATATTATACATAAAAAATGGGTTGCTAATATTAATGTCTAATTTTATTCATCAAAATCTTACTTTTGTTAAGGAAAGTATTTAACTAATTGGTAATATTTTTTTATTAAAACGGAATACATCCATTGAAGTTCACATGGAAGAAATCGTAAAAGTTTATTGCAGCATAGGAGAGTATAGAGCATGTATAAAAGAGGGAACGCCCGGAGGCAAAACAGTCAACAGCGCCATGTCGAGTGGAAATTCGCGTTTACAAATCGTCACAATTTATCTAAACACTGTCTGTTGCCCGCGACTTCGTCCACGTGGAATAAAAAAAATCTGTAAGTTTTTCCTTTCTAAATAGAGAAGCTTGAGTTACTTACAGATATCTATCCCCCGCTATCTTTTAGGGAAAGTCCTGACAAAATCGGACCGGTGTTTTCAGACATTAGCCTAAACAAACAGAAACAGATAGGATGACAGGTGCAGTAAATTATAAAAATGTTGTGTTCCTAGGTGTACCGGTTATATCTCTTTGCTCACGTATACTGCTGTTTGACAAAATCTGTGGTATGTATTTCCTTGTGTTCTAATACTCCAAAGTATAGATCTACTTTGGAGTTTTCTTTTCCCACGTTTTCTTCTATCAAGAAACCGTATGGGGTATCCACTGCGGTGCCTGCTTTTTCTTAATATTAGTAATGTGACAACACTACTGTGTTCCGGTTGGAAGAGCACCGAAGCCAGTGTAATTACTGGGTTGACGAGACGTAACGTACTTTATCTCAAGGCGGTGAGCGGACTTGTGATGTCTTACGCTGTTTTTCTTAAGGGCAGGGCGTGTCGCATACCATAAGAAAAACGTCTAGCTTGTCTCATCACTTCACACGTCATATCAACATATAAAAAATTTAAGATTATTAACAGCATTCTTTCAAAGGTCATCATTTTTTCTTAAAGCATTGCCTAGCAAACAAATAACAATTCATTTTTATTTATTATACCAATATTCATTTTAAAACAGACACTAAAGGTGTAGTACTATCGATACCGACTAAATATATGTATTAGTATAACATACATGTAACAATTTCGTAGGGCAAGGAATTTCATCTGCGTGACTCTAAACTCGGTGACACAAATCCCTCGTAAGGAAGGTTAATCTCTCCAGGCATATTTGACATTTGACCCTTAATTTACCTTACGAATACTGCGTGGTATATCTCATACGAGATGAATTTATTCATCAGTTTAGACACATCACACTTAGTTATTTGAAGTGTTGTGACACGAAATCAACGTAATAATGTATGATTAAGTATAATATTTTAAAGACATATAAATACAATTATTTATTTTCATAAGATTTTTAGGTATTGCGTAGCTTTTATTACGAACTAAGAAATTCGTTATCGAAAATAAAAGCAAACATCCCCCACTTCGGAAAAATCCAGGATTTTTATCGGAATTCGATGTCTTAAAACTGTTATGAATAATTGTATTAAATAGTGACATTTTCGTATCTATTAATAAGAAAGTTTATTTTTCAGAGTCATATATCACATCATTGCTTAATATAGAGATATGTAGGTACTAAAGATATTTCACAGCAGAGCACAATAAATACAAACTTTTTAGAAGTGTAAATAAATTAATAAATAATGTAAAATTAACGATTAAGATAAACAGATATGTTATCTTATGTGTGACGGATGGGCATGTAAAAAGTCGTAGTGTTTTCACGATATTCCTTTGCGGCACAAATAGTAGCGCGGCGGTACTACGCCAGAGTAGGTCCCCTATAGGTCATAGATATATAGGTGCTATGTATCCTGCTGGGGGATCTACCACCTATAACGGTAGTAATAAATAGTAGTTGCCAAAACGTCCTTTCCTTATCGCAAATAAATTATTATTTTAAATAATATATAGTGTAATGTATGTATACTATTTTCACATAAAGTAAACCTATTTTACCCAAAGCTGGAATGGTTTAATGTCGCTTAAGCTTTTCACAACAATTTTTATATTTTGAACTGCAATTTTAAGGCGTTATGTATCATTAATGTGGAAAATGTGTAATGTGGAACTTTTCACATTTATAGCAAAATATATATGTTAGGTAATAATATTTTTACTAAAGTTATAGCAAGGAAAACGTTATTTTAAATTTTGTCGAGTCTTGTTGCTCACTTATTGTTCAAAAGAGTAATGATAACTACAAAATGAGACTAAGTAGTAGATTCAATTTATATGGGGCATCTTTTACTTAATTTAAATAAGTAGGCACTTGTTTAATTTGGACAAGACACTTAAAATGCAATTAATCAGCAGAACTTAGTTTATCGGTTAACTTCACTTTCAGGACAACCAATACAATGTTTTATATTCAAACTTTTACATCATCAGCCTTTGATAGTCCACTGCTGGACATAGGCCTCCCCTGATACACCCCTATCCATTAGGGGGTTTTTGGACCGTACCCCACCACGCTGGTCCAATGCGGGTTGATGGGTGGACCGACTTTTTACATGCCCATCCGACGCATGGATCATCTTACTTTTCAGACAATTGGGTGATCGGCCCAAATTGCCCTAACCAACTAGGAAACAACAATCAAAATTTGTTCAATCCCCGCAGGATTCGAACCCACGAGCTCCGGATTCTAAAACACACGCCTATACCACTAGGCTACGGAGGCAGTTGTTACTAAAATATTTAAGAACTATTAAAACGATATCTCAAGAAGTTTAATACGATATAATCTTTTTGCTTTCTTTTATTTAAAATGTTTCGAAAAGTTTAAAAAAAAAAACTCTCACTTTAGTTCAAGCATAGGCACCAACTACATCACACCCAGACTTTGAAATAGAAAACTATTATGATTTCCTTAATAAAGCATGCGACGAAAATATAGGGACTTTAACCTTGGTATTAGGCGATTTGAACACAAAGGTTGGTCTGAGACAAAATCTTGATGATAACAAAGTAATTAGTCCATACGGATTGGGAACAAAAAACAACCGAGGCGAAAGCCTCTTGCAGTTTGCTTTCGGACAAAATATGCATATTAGCAACTCATTTTACTATAAAATGTCACATCTTCTGTGGTCACATTCAGCTCAGATCACAGACCTTTACGGGTAAAGTTAAAATTTAACTTAAAAATAGCAAGACTTAAAATAATGCAGCAATCAACAAAAATAAATAAACAAAATCTTATTAACAATTTTGATCAATATAATCTTTAAATACAAAAGGAACTAAATTTAGCCTCTTAATAAAGATGATGCCTCCGTATATTACGAAAGATTGTACAACATTATAACTGAAACCAGTAAAAAATTTCAAAATCGAAAAATAAAGAACAGAAACTTAGCGTAACTACAAAGAAACTGATAGAAGAAAGACAGAACTATGCATTTAATTCAACAATATATAAAACACTAGATAGACAGGTTAAAAGAAGCATTCGTAGAGATTTAAGAAGATACAATAAAAAGATCTTACAAGGAGCAATAAAAAAAAACTGTTTATTAAAGAAAGCCAAACAAGGTACATGCAAAGGAAGATCTCTTGTATCCAGTTTAAAAGACAAAAAGGGTATAAAACAAACCAACTGGAGCACCCTTGTTCAAAATAGTACAGATTATTATAAATCTCTTTACACAGCAACTACAAAATTAACAAACCCAACACCCTATCCTTCTGACTCCCAAGATATACCACTTGTAACAGTAAACGAGACAAGAAGTGCACTAAAAACCCATAAATATGACCAAAGCCCAGGACAGGATGGTGTCACTACTGAAGCCTTAAAAATGGGTCTGTGCTCACCGTTACCCTACTTAACCAATTTATTTAATTTAATTTTACGCAACGGCAAAAATTCTAGAAAAAATTTGCAATGCAGCCATCATACTGCTTCATAAAAAAGGTGATAAAACAAATACAGATAATTACCGACCAATAAGTCTCATTTTACTCGTCTACAAAATATTCTCAAAGATCATTGAGCTCAGAATTGACTGACTTAGATAGACACCAACCAGTAGAACAAGCAGGATTTCAACGAGGTCTATCTACTTAGATCACCAGCTAACAGTAAGAAACATCAAAATTAACCCTATCTAGCGACTATAGATTGACAGTATTTCACATTCGGCACTCTTTAAAGCACTACAAAACCAAGGGGTAAAACCGGCTTACATTCAAATTCTTCGAAATATATATTCTAACAGCACCGCATCAGTTAAAGTTAATTAAACAGAATAGGAACAACATTCAAAATCGAAAAAGGCGTAAAACAGGGAGATCCGCTATCACCAAAACTCTTTATAGCAGCATTAGAAGAAGTCTTAAAAAAGGTAGCAACTGCCTGGAGCAAGCGATTTGCCGATGACATCGTCCTGTTTTCATCTTCAGCTAATGAACTTAGCCTCATGCTACAAGTTTTGTAGTTGACTTATGGATATATGCATTCTTCCCGTTCTAACTTATGGCTCACAGACATGGTCCTTGACCACTAAGCAGAAGTCCTCGATAGCGATTACCCAAAGCTATGGATCGTAGTATGCTAGGCATCAAGGTACAGACCATATTAGCAATGTCACGATCCGCTCAATCACACAACTTGCAGACGTGAGCCAAAAAGCTGCAGCACTTAAATGGGACTGGGCTGGCCACATCTGCCGCATGTCTAACTCTCTCTGGGCTAAAACATGCACCTTCTGGACCCCCAAAAGTAAAAGACGGCGTGGCCGGCCTAGGCAAAGATGGCGGGACGAACTGGACAAGTTTGAGAAAGACTGGATTTCCATGACTAGCAAAAGAGATGAATGGTCACAGCAAAGAGAGGCCTTTGCCCAGCAGTGGGACACAAATGGCTAAAGAAAAAGAAGAAAATGTTTCGAAACTGTTTTAATGATTTCAATTCAATTTCAAAGTAATTGTAGACGGCATCTTAATGGTATGCATTTCATGTTCACGATCATTGTTTTTAACTAAACTCGTGAGTTTAAATGTGTTTTTATTAAGCGAATGGTTTAAGTTTCAGAATTTTCTTAATAAGGTTTTGATGCTACGAGTCTTAATCTATTAGCTGTGTTTGTGAAAGAAGATTTTACTTTGAACGGAAATTATAGGCAAGCCTATTTACATCTAACATTGTATCATTTTCTAAGTAATTTTTCTAAGTTATATTCTAATCTATTTACCTGATTAACAGGTTTTACGCAGAGCAACTGTAGTCTTAATCAGAGCTATCGTTTAAGCCTGAAAGTTTTTTTTAATTAAGGAGAAAATGTTTTTTTAATGATTTATAAGTTTAAAAAATTGTTGATTCTTAATAAACTCCGAAATTGTAGTAACGTGTAATCATTATTTCAATATACGAATACGATAACTTGTTAAGTTTAAAATAGTATTGCAAATACCAACATTCTACAAAATATCAAGAAAAAATGTGCCTTAATGATCAGTTTCCGTATCAATTTGGCGTCTACTATATAACAATTCCCTGCAGCGAAACTTAGAAGATGTATGACTCGGGGGACACTAGTTTAAGCCCGTCTGCACTTTGCTTCCGGCGCACTATGACATTAAAGAGCGCATGCACATACACATATGAAAAACACACGGATAACGTTAGTAAAATAAAAAAAAATGTTTTCTATTTTTTATATCAGCTTAGTATGCATATAAGATTAAATCACTTGTTTCATCTCCTACGACTAGACTATTATAATATATTATTTCCAGTCATTCAGTCTGTCATTATCGTCATATTAATTTGTTAAAGCTGAGAACTGTTCCTATAAGTCGCTAAGAGGCTCAATCATAAGCCTTGTATAGATGGACAGTCGATCTCATGCGGGGTTGCCCCACAAAGCGATGGGCAGTGCGATGTTGCCACTTAAGAACATTTGGCCTTCGCCGGTTGACGGTTCTGATGATGATGATGATGACCTCCTTGTCGTATCTAACAACGGCCACTTCTACTATTAATTTCTTTGCGATCCCCAACATAACTTGTAAATCCGATTTTGGTCTTAAAAGTGCGATCACACTTTTTACAGTAAAGGTCTCCTTAAAGTGTTAGAAGTATATGTTTAGGAGTCCTTTAAATGGGTTTTCCGAAGCATACGGACAGAGCTTTAAGACGAGACTTTTCAAATTTCTTAAGTCCAGTCTGAATAGCATCACGCCATTTCGCCTTCACTTTAGCAAGTTCTTTCCACTTCCTTTATCTGGTGCTTATTTCATAAAATGCTCGTACAATTTATGAAGTGGCGTAAGAATAATATTTTATTTGTTCTTTAATGGCTTTTCTCGTTAAGGGAATTATGGTTAAGACTCATTTTTGTTCTGATGATATTTATTAGATGTAGGGTAACTAATATTTGATTTAAACTTGTAAAACTTATCCTGATTTGTTTTAAATTAAAATAATGTTCTATGAAAATTGTTTAGAACATTGTTTATCGATCGCGAAACTTCTTTTAAAATAATTTATAGATAAACTTTTAGAAATTATAGAAATATCTTTATAATGATTGAAGGTAAGCTATCTGATTAAAACTTGTTAATTATTATTTCCAATTAAATGAATTGTCTAATTTTATAGAAATGTATCATTGTGCCTCTAACGTTTTTACAATATCATGTTGAGTCAATTACAGAATATCTTATATATCATAGAAGTGATTCGTTAAATGAAAACCAGTACTGATTGGTTTCTGTTTAATAGATAAAATTTAATGATCTCTTTTAATAAATCTTGAATTATTAATATTAACATTTTGAAATGATAGAAAGAACGTTATCGTGGCGTATTCAGGTTGCTATTAACGATTTACAATATTTTCCTTAAATTCTTTTATTATTCACAATAGATGTTGCCTGAGGCAATAAGTTACTAATTTATCATATTGTAATTTGAGTTTGAAATACTGGTTTTTCAATTTTTATCATCACTCATCAGTCCCTGGACACAGGCCTCTAATACACGCTTACTCTAAGATCGTCTATTTTGCGTTAAATAATATTACATAAATTAATTATATCAAGCAAGTTTGACACATATATTTCAAAATATAATGTTTTAATTTTATGAAACCTTTCAAATGACACTTCACTGATGTAATTCCCTATAATACTTAATTTTATGACATATTTAAGTTTTTCAAAATTCTAAATATTCCTTCTTTTTAATCACAGAACAAAACAAATAAGAAAAAATGTAGGGAATGTTTCTGTTTATTATACGGTTACGGTTTCTGTAACCAGAACCGTAACCGTATAATAACAGAATTACCTCTAAATAACTTTAGAGAGGTAATTTATTACTTTGTGTTTTTATATATACAAACCTATTACCTATTTGAGTTACTTCCACTATATTCTTTCTGAATCAACCAATAAGGCTATTGCTAATAAATCATTGATTAGAGAGTTTTTTAATCGCAAATAAGCCTTGATATTTTTTTAACTTACATATTTCAAAAAATCGTTTAGACACCGATTTTAAATTATGCTTAATTTAAAATCGGTGTTTGAACGCATTGTCACAGCACCACAGTTAGGTTACTCTGTCCGGATTTGCATATGCATGCTATTACCATGTCAAAGGTATAACCACAGCATAATGTGTTTGTGCACACCGTTAATCCAGCCTAAGCTTCAAAGTAGACATTTCAAATCACCGGAGAATTTCCAGTAAGTTATTTTTTTTGAGGCCCGAATATCAGTAGGTAATGCTTTTTTTTTTCAGCAAAATATTCTTTCTCAAGCTTGTCAGGAAAATTTGACCTTCCAAAACGTATGCAAAAGATGCTTTTGACACCCGGGTCCAATTTATAATTCTGAAAAATCCCTTACGTCATAATTTATCATGAAATATTAAGTACCTACTATTACCTATTAGATTTCACGATAACATAAATTTTAGGAAGCAGGTAATCAAGCATAGAAAGTTTCTATAGACGTCTAATATAGAGTATATTAGAATTCAACACAGTTCCAAAATAATAATGACGTTATGTAATAATACATAGAAGAAGTGATGAATTTTCTTTTATAATTAAAATTAATATTTCAATTAAGAAAATGAAGCGAAAAACCCAGATGAATGTTATATACCAAATTGTAGACGTTGAATTTAACGTTTATTTTATAAAAATATACTTTAGATTTATAAAGTAATCTTTTAGTTTTATTTCACATTCTCAATTGTTAAACTTTGTGTAAACATAAGTAAACACCTCTATTATAGGACGACGCTTTTTTTATTACAGGAACCAAGCCCATCTACTTAAGTGATGTTTAAGTGATAATTATTTGTTTTAATTATACGATCACCATACATATCAATCAATTTAAAACAAATAATTCTTACCTCTATATTATATAAGTACAAAAAAATGCACAAAATTCTTAAAACAGTATATTTGTAGTGCTAAAGTAATGACAACCAGTCTAAATCTTATTCAATACAATTTTTATTTTAGAAGAAGAAACCTGTATAAAAAAACTCTCATGGTGAAAAATAGGAGCTAACCTACGGTTTCAAGTTTTCAAACAAGATGCTTTAGTAGTTTCCAAACCACCTTTTTGAAAAACTTCCTGACCCGGTGCAGAAGCGTGCAAAGTATTCCGTGAATGATCTCTCTGAAACCGAAGGTCTCACTAACTTTAGTTACAGTAAGAAAAAAGGATCCTGCCTCTGTCATTTTTATTTTAAAGTTTAGTTAACATGTTAATGATTAAAATAATGATATTAGTAAAGGCCAAGAGCAAAAGTAAACTCATTCTTTGCCATAAAATATCACTTGAAACTCATGATGTGCGTAAAAACTTACTATTCAAAACCATAAATTGTAACGTACACTTCACGCTAAATATGTTTACGACAAGATTAATTGTTATTATCATTATGTCTTATGAACCGTAACAAACTAAACGCCGTAGCTTTAATGCTATAAAAGTTCTGTATTTTCTTCTATTTAGGAGATGGGCTCTTATTTAATCCTGTTAAACGTTCTCATGTTCATTTTAATATTGGGTACTAAAACAAAGTCGATTGCCTAAGTCAATTTCCTCTTCTTTAGGTTCTGTGTTAAAACATTGCTAAGTAAATCTCAGACAGGAAATTAATTTGCGTCGGTAAGCGTTTACTTCTATTTAACTGCAATACAGCGTGAGAAACGTTTGTTAGTCCTTTTTTAAGCACGATTCAATTTACTAATGTAACAATTTTAATGCGGTGTATAAATCCACTGCCACCGTAGCCTAGTGGTATTGGCATTTGCTTTAGAAACCGGAGGTCGTGGTTCGAATCCTGCGGGCACTCAACTAATTTTCGTTGTTGTTTCCTAGTTGATTAGGACAGTTTGGGCCGATCACGCAATTGTCTGAAAAGTAAGATGATCCATGCGTCGGATAGGCATGTAAAAAGTCGGTGCACCCACAAACCCGCATTGGACCATTGTGGTGGGATACGGTACAAAACGTCCTAATGGACAGGGGTGTATCAGAGGAGGCCTATGTCTAGCAGTGGACTATTAAGGCTAATGATGATGATGATGAAATCCATTTATTCATCATTTTATAAAAGGGTTATAACAAAAGAAAAAAACCTAATCATGTTGATGTCACAAGAAATATACCCCATTACTTAAGTAACTTGTGGATCGTTTATGAAGGTCAAAGGTATTTCTTTTGTTTTCCCATATTAATTTAAACCAATATAAGTTAAAAGCATTTATATTGTGAAACCGAAACACTGATAAATAATATACTACATCTCTCTATAACGGTCAAGAACCGAAATAGATATGGCTGATACGTAGTTTTTTATTTATATGAAATGTTTTGCACCGATATAAATCCGTAACCAAACCCCACCTCAATTATTATGTGGCCCAGTTACTTAAACATAAAATTTGTTACTCTTAAAATATGCAAGCTCGGTTTCGGAGCGGAGTGGAAGCAAACCAGCCAAACTTTTCCCATACCCTATATGGTGAATTTACACCAGTCTTATTCAGCGGTTTTGAAGCAGCTTCTGAGGCCGTCCTTACTCCCCAGGTTTGTCAGCTTTAAATTAATGTGTTACTACGACACAGTAAGAACCTATTCGGTGGATGTGACACCTGCCCGATTAGTATGATCTTGTTATGGA
The DNA here is from genome assembly GCA_029286875.1 of Lamproptera curius. Taxonomy (NCBI): domain Eukaryota; kingdom Metazoa; phylum Arthropoda; class Insecta; order Lepidoptera; family Papilionidae; genus Lamproptera; species Lamproptera curius. The sequence continues at coordinate 940,506 of JAGSMT010000140.1, forward strand.
ATTATCCTTAAACCAAACAAATACAGTATTTAAAGTTTGAAGCGTTTCGTACTTTTAGATAAACATTCAACGCTTCATTATCATCATCATCACCATCGTACTTATCAAGAAATTCAATAATGATAATCTTACCCTCATATATATGTACCTGTAAACAGCAAGTAAACAACAATAGAACCTGCGTACTATGTCATAAAGATTTTCACATTAATCTTCTACATCTCTTTAACTTTATATACTTTACTGAAGGGTATTTAAAAAGGTCTTTAAATATAAACTTATAGTGTTCACGTAAATAAAATAACAATATTAACGCTCAAAAATGATAAAAATAGTAAGAATTTGAAAAGGAATAAGTAAAATCTATTGAAAGCGAACTTTGCTTTATTGTACGTCACTTACACGCTCAGTGGTTTCCGTAAATAGTACATAGAAATGCAAATAATCTGTACTAATAATTACGTAGTACGCATTAAAAGCGATACAATATTAATTAAATGCGTACAAGAGTAGCGATTTCAATAACTAATGAGAAATACTTTTTAAATTTTTACTTTAATAATCCAAGATAGTTACAATACATTTATATTTATTTACATATTTTACATATAAATGGTTCACTTCTTCGTTTGAAACGAAACTTGCAACCAAGCTTTTTACTGAGAGGACACCCTCAGGACCTCAGGGTGATACTAAGTATAGTCACCGAGACGATATAGTTCCGATAGGCGGCTAGCGGTGGCCGGGTAGCAGAAGACTATGACAGCGTTCTATAAATTGTTTAAATTCATTTTTATTTTATCCTTTCTATTTAATTTGATGTAATAAGGTATTTAACCTATTATATTATAATTTAACTCTTGTTAGGTCATAATTATAGTTTCTTTTATTTTTATTTACACGTGATGCGCTTTCATTTGAAACCTTACTCAACTGTATTTGCAAAAATTTGGTTATTCGGGCTCAATTTTACCCCCCAAAACATTAAAACCACTTAAGCAATTTTCATTATTTTATCTGTTTCATAGATGTTTTGTGCACATCAGAAATGTCTGTGTGTGAACAAGAAAAACGTTTAAGGTGATATAATTAAAATAAAAATTTTAATAATATCACTTGCAGCATTTTAAGATAATTTCTTAAACAGTCAAATCATGACATATTAGATAAGACATATTAAGAGATTTTTGCCAGGTAGATTAATGATATTAGGGGCTAAGTCATACGTATACGTAAGAGTAAAAACAGGCATGCACCAATTATGTTACTTACTTTTACAGAAAAGTATTCTTTTGACGAACAACAATGTCAAAGGCAAAAATGTCAACCTAAATTTTCATTAAAGCGTTCAGAGCGACCCTCGTTAATTAGTAATAAAGGTAGCCGCTGTGACTTTGGCATAAAGCTGATATACATAAACGGCATACAATCTTTATACATCCAATGAATATATCTAGGAAGCTCCTCCCTGACTCAATTATACAGCAGTTTGCTTTGTCAAAACAAGTTGTAGTTACTGTTATTTCTCGTTAGTCTGGAGCAACATAGGCTGATCAACTATCTGATGGAAAAGAAAAGCATTCATGCGTCAGATGTTGATATAAAAAATTGACCATGGTCTAAATAACTTTTGCAGTCGTTTAATCGATAAAATAAAGTTTACCAATGAACTAGGCACTTTACTATTGTATGTAACATGATGTGACATGATTTAATATGATGTAACATGCAAAAATATACATTCTAGGCATATATAATAGAGAATAGCCGAAGATCGGAAGCGGTAGCGTGTTAGAGGAGGTTATGTCCAGCAATAGACTGACACCGGCTGATGATAATGATGACGAAGAGATATTAAACTTATTGAAGCCCAACATATTTTGCTCCGTGCGTACGTCAAAAATCATATTGATTAACGAGAAAAATATTATTCAAAATCTCATATTTATAGTCTCAGCGAAAAGGATGAACTGATATGGGGAGGCAAAATATAATCTGTGATTTTAAAAATTCAAACAAGCACAATAATGAGTAGTTCTGCTAATCTTGGTAATATTATAAAATAAATAATAAAGAAATGACTTATCATAAAAACAACAAATGTTATTTATACAAGGTAATGAAGTAAGTTAAATTGTAAACAGCATAATGTTCGTGAAAGGAATTTCGATATCGACATAAGAGAGGACAATGCCGCCTCAAGTCGCAATTACGCTATTAATTTGTAATATTTTAGATAAATTTACCATAAAACTAGCAACGGCATTTATCTATATATTAAAAAGATGACCAACAGTCGCATTTGCAATATAGATAGTAAAAATGTATATGCGCATTTTACAGTTTTCTAAAAACCTCACATTGTAAGTTCAGCGTAAATTCCGAAATCAGAGGGCAGTGTCGTTTGTAATGAAATTGGAGGCCTAAAACTAAAAACAAAATCGTTTATCGTATTTAAATTGTAACAACATACAAAAAAACATAATTAAAAAAAATGCGATCCGAATTGAGTACCTCCTTCTTTTAGGAAGTCGGTCAATAAGTGAATATGCATTTATAAATATGCTTCATACAAACAAATATATATACGTGTTTTATGCAAAGCTACTCGAACCTTTACATCTACGATACGTACGTACGAACGTGAACTGAATTCAATAGATAGATTAGATATAACAAATATTAAAGACACATTTTTGGTGTCTTGTATTTAATTTAATTTAAAAGAAACGAACAAATTGAAACAACGTGTACGTTGTATCTTCATTGATGGACGTAAAAGTCGTTAACTACTATTTAGGACTTTATGATGTAATTTATACAAATTTATTTATTCATATGAATATGAGCAGTAAGTTTTCTAAATACAACAAAATTAATATAATTTACACCGCTTTTGTAGTATTTCTTTTAAATCTTGAAAGCTTAAATTTTGATTATTCTTTTAATGTCTTATGTTAAAGAATAGGCCGCATGACAGCTACTACCTACCACTTCACAAAAAGAATGATCAAAACCACAGCACTATGGAGCAACGAGGTATACATATACATCATCAGCCTGTGATAGTCCACTGCTGGACATAGGCCTCACCTAATACACCTCCATCCATTAGGTGATTTTGGACCGTATCTCACCACGCTGGTTCAATGCGGGTTGGTGGGTACACATATACATTTGCATATTAATAATACAACAGGCGCTCTGAATTGATTTGAGAAGTTGGTTTAAAAGAGGTGGTCTCCAAAGCCAGATAATCATGAATAGCAAACTAGTTTTGTTTGTTCGATCAATTTATTGGAAGTAAATGGTTGAGTCAATTTAGCTCAAGAGTCAAGCTTGATTGATCTGACATTTCACTTGGAAGAAGTCAGTTTACGATAATGATGTTTGCGTTCAGTCTCTCATCACAAAAGATTCGTTAGCATTATGGTTTCACTGTGAAACGATGCCTATTTTCGTGAGTTATTTAATTTATTTATGAAGTATGTATTGGGTGTTATGTCGCTCTTAAACATAATTTTGTATACTTAACACATTAAATTTATTTAGTGGGTCATAACGATGGGCGTAAAAACAATCGAGGCCTATGTTTAAATGCTATTCTGACGCCCGTGGAACATATTTTTAATTATATTTAGTTACTACCCTGAGAATTTGACATAACTACCTACCCATAGGAAAAAATTCAAACTTAAACATGCAAATACAATTTTGTTACAGTTAACTTGTCTAGTCTAGTCTAGGTACGCTAAATATATAACTAACACGTAATAAATTTAAAAACAACTTTGTTCATATATCATCAACATATATTTCTGATCAACATCAATATTATTGTGAAAGCCAATTGATAACAATGTCATTGCTTACAGCATCATGTTGAATCATTATCAAAAGATGATCATTAATGATTTGTGAGATAGCATACAGCGTCCCTGAACAAAACGGTGAGTCACGAATTGTACGATGGGTTAGTCTGACCTCGCAATAATTACATGAGCTGTATTAATTAACTATTGATTTCTTTTTTTCGTTATGTGTAATTATTAATTAGAGCTTTACAAAAACCGATACTTTATGCAGGCGAATATTTGTAAACTTAAGCAAATAGATTAATATAAAATGCCTTCATTGCTATTGATTTACAAATTATTACTTAATTTATAGTATTGTTTTAAGGACAAATGGATGTTAAATACAAATATCTATATAAGTTTTAGAATTTGAGTTAGTTTGCTCTATAATGTTTTACTCTTATATATATCTTTATAGACAGCAATAACTTATTTTGGGTAACCAAGATGTCAAAATTTGTGTAGTTTAGTCGATATGTATTTTTTTTATTCTACGATACATGTATAGTGTATAGCAAACATATAAAAACTCATCTCAACTTCCACACGATGTTTCATTACGGCCAAAGTTACAAAGACTCGTTCTTTTAATTTGTTTCTTTTGTTTCATTTTAGGTATTATGCTTTACTTTTATATTCATCTTATAGCAATTAAAATTGTGAATATGCATTAAAAATATACTTCATACTGAACAATTAAACCTTTTTTTAAGCAAGGAGATTGTCCTTTGGATAAGTATTTATTTTGCCTAAATATTTCTTAAATTTCCCAAAGCTGTAATGTGGTCCGCTTCTAATCTAAGTGTTTTATGCAAAGCGACTTATATATGAGCTCCATATCGAGAACTTCATATAGTAACAAAAAAACAAGTAAAAATTTAACAAAAAAGATATGACCGACTACAAACAGTACTAAACAATTTTGCGCAATATATATAACATAATATGGGTGATAACGTGCCCTCTGCAAGAAACTTCGCGTCATATCCGCCACTGCATTTTAAATCTCTAATAGCTTTAAGGTTTAAGTAAATTACACACTACATTGTCTTAAATGAGCTATGTATCTGCCACATTGATGTTTTTAAATTTTTAATTAAAATACTTATTGTGGGTTATTCTTAAAACCTAGATACATGCGCTTGCAGACTTCATCGTAGACCAATTCAAAAAATACAAATATGTGGAATATACTTCACGTTGACCTTTTACGGTTTCGGCAACGTTTGAAATTTAATCGCATGAGGTTGTGATTTTTGGTGCCGTATTTTTTTATTCCTTAAATTTCTACAAAAGTATTTATTCCTTAAATGACACCTAATACCTATCATTTAAAAATATATCGAAATCAGATCTATAGGACCGGAGCAACGAGGTAACAACATACAAAAAACATAACTAAAAAAAAATGCGGTCCAAATTGAGTGCCGCCTTCTTTTGGAAGGTCAATAAGTGAATATGCATTTATAAATATGCTTCATACGTGTTTTATGCAAAGCTACTCGGACCTTTACATCTACGATACGTACGTACGAACGTGAACTGAATTCAATAGATAGATTAGATATAACAAACATTAAAGACACTGTTGACTACCGACTTTGTGCAAGCCAATCTGGTACATGGACGCCTAGGCAACTTATGTTTCAGATGATAACGCTGATAACCCACCGCTTATATTGCCTTAATCTACCAGAAATATCGTAAATTTAAAGTTGTAGTCCCGCTAGATCTGAAACTATGATCTCTAGTGAATAGAAATCTGAGTCAACACCACTTTGCTACTGAGATTGAATATTTAATTGATGCAATTTCAAATATTACCAAAATATTCCATTTTAAAGGTATACATTTGTAAGGGACAATAATCATTGTACAAATTCCTTTCAAATAAGATGATTACAAATAATATAAGACTACCACCCACCAAATCGCATTGGACTAGCGTGGTGGGATACGGTCCAAGAATCCCAGGCGGCGAAGAAACCCCAGAAAAATGAAGACGTGCATTAGGTAGCCTTGTTACTTAAGGTGACTGTAATGGTGAAAGGTGGTGTGTGAAAAATGGTGCTTCCTAATGGTAAAAGATTTTTTAAAATCGGCGTAGTCGTTTTTGAGTTTTTTCTTTATAAACATATACAAAATACAAATCTATCCTCTTTGTTATATTAGTATAGATATACAAGTCATAGTAATACTTATCTCTCATCTTTTATAAATTTATTTGCTAGTATAAATTATTGAGATCGCAAATAAGTGCACTTGTAATATATCTTCGAGTGAAATATCAAGTTGCATATACTATTGGATTAGAGCATTCCAATTAAGACGCTCGCTGATTCGAAACGCCTTTAGGAACGCTCCGATAATCGTCTTTGGAAGATCCCTTTATTTCTTAGTGACAGAATTCATTTTGAATAAGCTTAAGTAAAACTATAGTATTCGTTAATTTTTCAAGTTCAAGTACTTTCTAAAATAATGTTTATGTGTAATATCAGTAAACACTTATGCTATTGAGACAAAGTTTAGTGCAAAAATGCGAAAAAACTAAGAAGAGAAGTACAACTTAGAGTTTGGAAAAGAGGTATTAAATTTTCACCGCCGAAATACCGCAGACGTACACACAATGTTAATCGCCAAACATACGGTTATACTCTCATGTGAAAACGTAGTAAGCTTTGGAAATGTAAATTGCTACCAATGCGGGTTAGTTAAATGACTAGAAAAAATAATAAAATACTTTTTAATAGGAAGGACCATGTTCGGAACGTACCTCATTCTTACTGAGATATAATCTTTGACGGAAGGAATTACTCTATTGTGATCTATTGAATCAATGAATAGTGCAATAAAATAATACACAAAAAATGTTAATATTTTCACCAAACATGTTAACTCTCTTTTGTGTTAAGATAGAATATATTTTTTTACAGCAGCTATATAAATGGTAATTCAAATATTAATATTTGTGTAGTAATACATGTATTTAAAAATAAATTTAATAAAACTTCTGTGACAAGATTATTAGCAGTACCCTAATAATTTTTTTTGTTTTATGTAATATTAGCTGTTGTAGGCATAATTTATTTTTAATTGTAATCATAACGATAAATTCCATATATTATTAAAAAATATTGAAATGAAGAAAATTTCTTGTAAGGGTAGCTATTGCAATTCGACTTCAAACAAGTGCTTGATATTTATTGTATGTTACTTTATTTAAAATACCAGACTCTATAATTTATTGGGCATTTATATTATTGACTGCACAAATCGTTTAAGTACTCATACGGTTTTGTGGTTTACTAAGAAGCGTTAAATATTTCTGTAGGCACACTTAACACTTATCATAAGCTGATGTTAAATCAGCTAGATTGATGTTGCTAAAACTGGGTAAAATTGTGCCTCTAAACGCGCCACCTGCGGATGCCTTATTATCGTATACAGCGTCCGCATAAACGTTAAATCGATAAAATCTCGGCCAAGTCCTAAACCACCGATGGAGGTTTTGCGCCTGGTTTGAGCAACCTGGTGCCTCGAGTAGCAGAGTGGCCGCAGCCCTTGGCAGATTGCTAGGCAACATCAGTGGACCCAGCAGCTCCTGTCGCCACTTATATGCCGGAGTCGTCAGATCCACGGACGGCATTTTTTTAAATACTATATAAAAATTTAGACTCTTTTGCTACAAAATTCGTTTTCTACTTCTTCGTTTAACGATGCTGCACAGTAAGGAAATAGAGACTTATTCATGTAAGAAAATATAATTTTTTTATTTTAAGCTCACCGAGGTCCTTTTTACAGGCATGTTTACCGTAGCACTTTAAGACTGCGCCGTGAAGTTTTCAAGGGAAGTTCAAGATTGGCAGCCGCATATCCTTCGGTGTCAATAGTGTAAGGAGATATCGCATTTTGGCTCTAAATATTTTAGCTTTTATATCATAGCATTTTTATCGTACATTCATAATGAGCACTTTTTTGTAGCTATGAGTGTATTATTTTATTATTCGATAGATATACGTAAATAATATATGATAGTAGGTACATAGACTACATAGTACACTGCTGGACATAGGCCTCCCATAATGCACATCACCGCTTTCGATCTTCGGCAATTCTCATCCAGCCCTCATCGGTCACTTTGCGAACAAGAAACAAAAATAGCACAGCTAGTATACAATTAAATACTTTGGTCCTTCGTTGGATATAATATTTATTTATTTATTTAAACTTTTTGCACAAATAAAGTGTACACAGGTGGGCTTAATGCCTTAGGGATTTTCTAACAGCTAACCTTATAATATATTTACAGCTACAAGTATGCACAAATATATGTATATATATATATATATATACATATATATATATATATATATATAAATATATATATATATATATATATATATATATATACATATATTTGTGCATACATATTATATATATATTTACATGTGTATATATGTAAATATATATATATATACATATATACACATTAAAATATATAGAAAATAAATATTCATAAATTCAAGTGACAATCACTCCGCCAACGCCTTACTCAATTTTTCTACTTTGTAACATTTTTAATTTTAGAGTGTACGAAATTGTGGATGTATAACATTAGTATTCGTAAACGTAAAGATAGGATAGAGCCGCTGCCTAAGGGTCGCCAGGGCACGTCCGGAACTGGCGCTGGCCGTGGCAGCATACGAGCCGCCAATCAACGAGTAATTGCAACACCACCCAACAATAACTCGCAACCATCATCCCCACTAGCTGGCTTGGTGCTGACAGGGCCTTTAAGGGACCCTTAAAAGGCACCCACTACTGGTGGAGCGCGTCGCATACGTTGGAATGTAAAAATGAATGAGAACGCATTGCGAGCGTATTTTAGGGCGAAAGGAGGAGAAACTGGAGGTTTTGCCTATCGGGTAAGGAGGCATCGCTTTTTTGCTGAGCTAGAGCCATCACTATCGGTTACAGAGCAAAACCTGGCAGATCGAGTTCGGTACATCATCCGTTCGAAATTATTTGATGATACCGAACTCGAACGGCTACGACGTGAGGCCAATCCAGCACCGTCTGATGACACTGCCGCAGAGAGCGTGGTCGTTTCTGTGAATTCCAATGTGAATGGAAACACGGATGCCAATGTGCTCGCTCCAGTAGCGGTGGAATCAGATGATGCTAGAGTGGACTCCCATTAATTAGAGCATATGAGGAGAGTATTAGAAGAGACGATACTGGAAACGCGCCAAATGCCTCTCGAAGATTGCCCACGTCTTCCCCGCATATCCCTAAGCAAGCGAAATCGCGTTGTCGTTAGGGCCCTTAATAGTATGCTGGCAACTTATTTAGAAGCCAGCCGAGATCTTTGCGATACGACTTCAATCCTTTATTGCGCTGCACTGACAGCTTGTCGTTTAGTTGGTGCCGAATTTCCTACTAATAGGGGTGCTACTAGGCATATAAATGATACCCCAGAGTGGAGGAAAAGGATAGAGGACCGTATCGCAAAAGCAAGGGCTATTATTGGCAGGCTCCTTAGCTTCAGGTCTGGGAACAGAAGACCAAGAGTCGTGCGAACCGTCAGCTTGGCGCTTGGTGGGAATGATTTAAATCTGACCCAGCCAAACATGGCCCAAAGACTGGCGTAGCGCATCGATGACCTGAAGCAAAGGATCGCAGCTAGGGGAAAGCGAATTCGGCGATATACCCAGAGTGACCAGAAGAGGCTCTACAAATCCTTGGAGCGACGACAAATACAAGAAGCGGGCCAAAGACCTAACAAGACTGAAACGGTCGCGTTTTGGCGCAGCCTTTGGTCAGAGCCCGTTTCTCACATCGAGGGCACTTGGACAGAAGTCGTGGCAGGTGAATGTGAAGCCATTGCACCCATGGATCCCACCGTCATAACACCAGACGACGTAGCTAACGCAATCCGTAAAGCCCCGAACTGGAAAAGTCCGGGACTAGACGGGCTGCATCACTACTGGCTTAAGGGATTCGTGGCGGCTCACACTTTACTTGCCCGACAGTTCCAGGATGCCATCGACCAGAAGTCGCTCCCGAGCCTCTTTACTACAGGGATCACTCACTTGGTTCCTAAAGATAAGGTAACCATTGACCCAACTAAGTACCGCCCCATCACGTGTCTAACTACCATCTATAAGACACTAACATCCATTCTGAGCACGAAAATTATTCGACATTTAAACAATAACCGGATAATGTCCCGGGCTCAGAATGGATGGCGAGGCAGTGGTCGTGGGACGAAGGAACCACTCCTCATAGACGCGATCATAGGCAAAATAGTCAAACGCAACCGTCGGACCTTCTCCGCTGCCTAGATAGATTACATAAAGGCGTTCAACTCGGTGCCTCATACATTGCTAGCGAGGATACTTGAGCTATACAAGATTGATAGTGCAGTAAAAAACTTCCTCGGGCAATGTATGGGGCAATGGGATACGTAGGGGAATAAGGATACGTAGGGGAATCTTCCAGGGTGACTGTTTGAGTCTAATATGGTTTTGCCTCTCCTTGAATCCTCTAAGCAAACTGCTGGAGGCTTCGGGCGGAGGACTTCAGCTTCGACGAAGAGGGACAAAGTTGGCCCACTTTTTCTACATGGATGATCTCAAGTTGTTCGCCCAATCGCTCTCATCTAATGGAACTGTAAAATTAAATACTTGTGATTTTAGCAATTCAATTAGAATGAAGTTAGGAACGGATAAGTGTGCGATTCTCCATGTTGAAAGAGGTAAGAATTTCTTGGACGCTTGACAAAAGTACTAAACAGTTTTTTGTCAGGCGTAAATAAAGTACACGCGTATAACGGTTGGGTTGTGCCTGTCCTCGATTATTCTTTTGGCATTCTCAGGTGGTCTCAAACCGAGCTAAACGCCCTGGAAAGAAAAGTCCGAACCATTTTGACGTCACACAGGATGCGCCGTCAGTGATGAGGTTGTACTTACCACGGAACTAGAGGAGATAAATCCTTAAGGATGGCACCACAGACGTTTGTCGAGCCTGTCGCGATCCTGGGGAGACCCTGCGGCATATTATCTCCAGTTGTTTGGCTCTTTCTAACACTGAGTATTTGCACAGGCACAACCTAATAGTCAGGATACTCCAACAAGAGCTCGCTCTAAAGTACGGTCTCGTGGAACGGAGATTGCCGTATTATAAGTACTCGCCAGACGCCGCGTTCGAAAATGATCGCGCCACGCTCTATTGGAACTAGTCCATCATCACGGACAGAGCGATACTGGCCAACAAGCCTGATATTGTGCTGAAGGACCGGGCACTGTCAAGGGTATTTTTGGTTGACATCTCGATCCCATTTGACGCGAACCTCGTGAGAGCCGAAACAGAAAAGAAACGAAAATATCTGGATCTGGCTCACGAGGTGACTGACATGTGGGGTCGGATGCCGACCGAAATTATCCCTATAGTCGTTTCTGCAAACGGGTTAATCCCAGTGAGCCTCGCACAACACCTGAGATGGTTGGGATTTCGTAACTGACCGCTTTAAGCTCAATTGCAAAAAGCGGTGCTTCTGGACACCGCCCGCATCGTCCGCCGGTTCCTCTCCCTTTCGATCTAACTCTCGGCCGTTTGGACTTCCCTGCCGAGGGCTTCCGTCTGGCTGAGATGTATTTATATATGTGTTGTTTATTATATTTATTCGTATATACGTAATATTTTATTTATTGTTATTAAATTTCCCCTCAGCCAGATGAGAAAATTCTTAAAAAAAAACATAATAATCTTTTATTTTCTCATCACATAAATTACACAATAATATTAGAAAATGAGAAATATGCAATATTTTATATACAGCATAATGTGGGAGACTTAACTAAGCAAAGCCTGTATTTTAGGCCAACATATTGACTAATGTGTGGGAGTGCTTGTGACTTATAGAGTTAACATAAATTGTTTAAAATTTCCGTGAAACTCGGAGAATACGTAATATTTGTGCCTTACTTGGGTGTGTGGGTGTGTGTGTGTGAGTGTGTGCGTATGTGTGTGTGTGTGTGCTTGTTCGTGAGTGCATGCATGTGTAATGGTAAGTATGTGTATTTGTACGTACGGTATGTCTTTATGATATATTTTTATGTGATTGTCCAGAGAAGCTTTTCGGTAGTATTATAATCTAGGTTTGCTAACCATTCAGTAACAGTTTTTTTGACCTTAAAAGTAGTAAGTGGGTAGATATTAAGCTTTTTGTTAATTTTATCGTATATAAATCCTCCAATATACCCATAAAATCTGCGAGAAAAATGAGATGTGTTGCGGAGATTGATTGCGGATTTTATTAAGTTGCTATTAAATACCAGTTTAAAAAATAAAATTACGTATAACATACTTCATGTCTCTTTTACGGTTTGTAATTGTGATTTTTGGTGCCGTAATTCTTTTTATTTCTCAAATATCTATTAAACTAATTATTACGAAATTATTTTTAAAAAATGGGACCAATAGGAAGCTATATCTATTATTTTAAAAGAAAAAACAAAGTCGGAGCAACGAGGTAACATAAAAAAAACAAACGCTCCGAATTGTGTACCTCCTTCTTTTGGGAAGTCGGTCAAAAAGTAAATACATAAATCATTAACTAAACAAAAATAAATAATTTAATACATTTCATTGAACATTAAGTATTTATTCTTTTAATCTAACCACAATAATCCGAAATTTTATATTATCTATTTGAACATCTTTTTAATTATTTTACTTTTCCTTGAGCAATTCTAAAGTTTGCACGGGAAGAGTAACTTTTTGGACATGTTTTATTTTTGATACTTTCAAAGCACTCATATGCGGAAGCAAAACCTCACAGCTGTTGCGTTCTTTGTGTCCGTGGTTCTTTTAAAAGTTTGACTTTCTCTCTAAAGTAACTTTGAACATAAGAATTACGAATAGAACAGATTAGCTTTAATAATATTGATGAAAGGCATGATTTTACTCCATGCAACAAAAAATTAATTTTATCATATTAAAGAATAAAAGTATACAAATATCAAGATCGCTATAAGTTATACGAATACTAAAAACACTCTAACAATGTTATGAAAAATAAACAAGAATAAATTTTTCCTATTGAATTAAAGCTTTGAGACATGGCATATTACTTTTTGTTTACTCAGTAATTACGCTGGGTGCGAAACAGGAAGACAGTAGTGTTCAGACACTACTAATTCAGCCAACTGGTACCGCGTTGTACTTCCCAGATGGCTCCTTGTAAAATGAGACTTACCACATTTCAAAACCTTTTACGGACAAAGCGGAAAGTGCCTTAAAGTTGGAATGGACTTAAACTTGTCCATAATGCTTCGAAGGGACTTCCACCATAACGTGGTCTAACTTTTTAAAATTAAGAAATATATAATATTTTACAAAGCTATCGTATTGTACAAAATAAGAAATCATTGTAATAGTCCGTTCTCTTTGACCTTGGGCCATGCGATCCTTTATAGCATAATTGCCCACGCGTACACGAAACGACATTAACCTCTCCTATCTTTATCATAAATTATATGTCGTGAGCGCTCTCCCAATTTCAATATAACTAACGCTTTGGTATTGGCTAAAATAACCGCTATGAAACAGAGTTACAGTAAAGTTTTTAGTTTAGTTAGTTTAGTTGTAGTGATAACTCATTATGCAATCAAGAATTTTGCTCTTGTTTATTACCTAATGATCTTCTTCTTAACAAACATAAAGATAAGTAAACGTAATAATGCCAATATGTAAACCAAATCTCTGATTTCTGCAAATAAACGTACCAAAAAGGTTATGGTTTATTAACAAACTTTAAGACTTCATGCGTTCATGATAAATTTAAGTCAATATTTGCTTATTTATCGACTGAATGTCAACACCGATAAAAAAATTTAACTATTAACAAAAATGAAACTGGATCTTGATTTTGTGTATAGATTAACATCTTATTTTTGGGTGTTTGACTGTAAGACTGTGGCGTTAATTTAATTATAATTTAAAAGCTTAGTACAACTTCAGATTTTAAAGATAATACGTCACATTAACTTCACCGTCGACTTTGCACGTTCTTAATCATCAAAAACTGAAATTCCATATTAAATATTACTGTTCATATCTATTTTATATCAATATAATAATATATGTTTTTTACTATTGAGTTTAATCAAAGTCTTGAAGCTTTTGCGATGTAGTATAACAACGGTGTTAACAAAATCCACCTTAATGTTAAAGCTCCTCCTACTTAATGACACTAGCACTGAACCCAGAGTCAATTAATTATAACTAACGGACTAATCTAAGTTTCCTTCACAAGTTTAAGTTCAAGGGCAGCATAGGAGTTGCTATATTGATAAGAACATATATACATATAAATTTTATCTATATCATCAGTTCATTATTCTTAATGTTTTTATTCATGGACTTCAATAAATAATACAATGCAATAATAGCAATCGTCATATTTGGTTTTCTTATCTTTTTTTTTCAGATATTTATTTTTCTTTAAGTCGACTTTGTTTCGTTAAAGATAATTACAGATTTTAACAAGGTTTGAAATACTAAATGTACACTTTTTTTTGTAAGTAAATATTACATGCATTTTTAGACGTACATAATTTGTAAGACATACCTATCTGTGACGGAATATCATCTGTCTGGCTCCACATTGATCTCTTTGTAGGGACGTTAATCTTTAGAGGCATATTTGACATCCAGTAGCTAAATTTATAGCACATACTACGTGATAACACTAAATAGTACATAGTAATTTCCACAGCCTAATGGTTCCGGTGAGGAAAATGCGTCCTGATCACCCGATTGCCTGTAAGGTGATCCATGGAAACAGCTTAGAGAAGATTACTGGCATATTGTTATAGTACATTGAATACGTTACAGCTATATTTTAAATTTAAATTGAATATTTTGATATTTTACATTTACGTAAAATAAACAAAAGTTTTTAGCCAAAGAAAAGTACTTTCTGTGTTGTTTAAATTCAATATGGGTACTCTCTACAATTAATTAACCTCTGTTTTTACAAGGCATCAGATTGCAGAGTTGATTGATGTTCATTAATCGCTTTGTAACAACGCTCGTACAATGAACAAATGAACGAAACATGCAGATGGGACTGACGGTCATTTATAAAATAGACAATGATAATGATGCAATTGGGAAATACCGTTATGGATCAATGATAACCTGGGATACATGTACCAAGACAATATATGTTTTTTTATTATTTACACTTAAACAGATCAAGTTAAAATAACCTGCGCGCTCTTCATACTTATAGTTTCACAATTGTTTTATAATTTAGTATTATTCACCCTAATAACATATAAAACAGTAATTTATTTTTGAGTATTTCCAAAATTCGCTTAAACATTATACTATAACTTATACAAAGTTAATACCAGCTTGGTACTAGTTTAACGTTATATGCGATATAGCCAAAGAAGTAGTTGTGCCGCAACTTATCTCGCCCCGGCACAAAGAAAAGTCTAAAATTGGCTACTGAATAGTAAACTCGTAAATTTTAAGTATAGTAACTATCTACGGAATAAAACATCTAGTCGAAATAAGTTTTAATTGTTTAGGGTACTGTATAGCCAAAAGATACTAAAAAAACCTAATAAAGTGCCCTTAAGACCCTTTCTTAGATAGTTCAACTGAGATGTACACCTGCGTGCCTATTTCAGCTATAAATTATTTGTGTTAAAACCTTAATATGTTTTGGATTGAAGCCACCGTCTTCTTCCTTTTCTGCAAATTACTGAGTAAACAAGATAACAGCCAAGGTCCTCTGGTTTAGTTTTAGTTACTCCCTATTTTTAAAGACCAATTTTCGATAAGAAGGAGGTACTCAATTCGCAGGAGATGTTATACTTCGTAAAGGTAGGTGCAGACATAGTACAACTTTGTCCCATCATAATTATTTCTATTGTTTACGCGAATATTATACATTATTAAATAAAATGAGTTTACGGATTTTATCGCGTTTATTTTACATTTTTAATTTTCCGACGTTTCGAATACTTTCCAGCGGCCGTGGTCACGGGTAGATTCCAGTTTGACCCATCATGTTATTAACCTGCCACAGTCCAACGTGACTATCCGATACATGGATCAACGTATTAATAGGTAATCAGCCCGCATTGCCCTAACCAACTTTGAAACAAAAAATATTGTTGAATCTCCGCAGGGTTCGGACCCACGACCTCCGGTTTCTAAAGCAAACGCCCATACCACTAGGCTAAGGATGCAGTTCAGTTCAGTACGGATTTTTGTTACGCTATAAGTTAAATTTGTAAACAGGGATCTCAAATTGTTAATATTCAATAAGTCTTAGTAAACTTAAACGAGGAAGTTATCAAGCTAAGTTCCCAGTTCGGTCACGTTGTGAGATTTGTCACTTAAGTACGCCATTAACATAATATTATGTAAGTTCCAGTTTAACGCTGCTTGAAAAATGTAAGGAAAAAGTGGGAAACTTTGTTGTGTAAAAGCATAATAATGTTTTATGCTACAAGTAAATTTTAGTTGTTTAGAAAAACAAAGAAAGTGAGTAAACTCGAACATTGGAAGTAGGAAATAATAGCAGTATCAGTTCATTTCATCATTGATGTTACAGTATTATGCTTAACAGTTTAATTTAAAAAAATGATTATGTAATGTTTTTAAATACAAAGAATGAACAATAAATAGAAAGAATGAACTATACATTTTAAACGCAGGATAAAGCTTGTTCTGGTAAGACATATAAAATTGATCGTTTCGATAAATTTCCGCGCTGAAGGATTCGCAATTATTAATAGACGATATGGAGCTACAAGGATTATTTTTTTGGATTTAATGTTACTAAATTCAGGTTTAGGCTTCCTGTTTGTTAACCTTTAAGTATATTGAATTGATGTACGACTGTCGTTATTTAGGTACATATTTATTTTTGCTATTAATAATTATAACCGCCTTCGTGGCCTAACGGTATTGGCTTTTGCTTTAAAAATAGGAGGCCGTTGGTTTAAATCCCGAAGGGAAACAACTTTATGTTATCGTTGTTTTCTCATTAATGAGGACAATTTGAGCCGATCGTCCAATTGTCTGAAAATTAAGATGATCCATCTAATGCGAATTGAACCAGCGTGGGATATGGTCCAAAAATCCCCTAATGGAGAAGGCGTGCATAACACGTGCTATGTCCAGCAGTGGACTAACACAAGCTGATAATAATGTTTTACTATTTAACTGTTATATACGTAAAAGTAAAACATTTAACGTTTTACTTTTAGCAGTGACGAATGATATTAACGTCTTATTACTTTTTGATTATATTAGAAACAAAGCAATTATTAAATTTTAACAAACAATAAATAAAAATTATAAAGACTACATCAGTTGTTTGTATTTAGTTCACATTAAAAGCAAAATTTTATAAAAGAATACTATGTCTTTCAATTACTTTTTTATGCATAGTTGAATAATGTAACTATTATTTTATTTACTAATATCAAACCCTTGCTATTGCTGCATTATATTTATTTCACGTATACAAGTATTAATTTTGCACAAGACATTAATTATGTTTATTACAAAAGTGTTTGAAAAAGCAAACGCCTTTAAAAGTAATAGTATCTTGAAAGAGTACATTTTATGTACTAGCAAAATGCGAATATTCTCTTCAGAACAATACAGTCGTACGCTTTTTGCGTTCAAAGGCATTGTAGCGAGCTTAAGGCGAGTTTAGTTGCAAGCGGAAATTAAACATAAGCTCATCATTCATCATCATCATCATCAGCCTGTGATAGTCCACTGCTGGACATAGGCCTCCCCTAATACACCCCTATCCATTAGGGGGTTTTTGGACCGTAACCCACCACGCTGGTCCAATGCGGGTTGGTGGGTGGACCGACTTTTTACATGCCCATCCGACGCATGGATCATCTTACTTTTCAGACAATTGGGTGATCGGCCCAAATTGCCCTAACCAACTAGCAAACAATAATGAAAACTTGTTGAGTCCCCGCAGGATTCGAACCCACGACCTCTGGTTTCTAAGCCACACGCCTATTTCACTAGGCTACGGAGGCAGCCTCAAAACTTTAAAATAAAGATGTTTATGCTTTAGCTACTGTTGGAATTAAATCTCAAACCGGTCCAAGAAAAAAGTACGTTTCAGTGAAATTGAAATATTAGCTAGAGGAGGAATCTTTTTACTTAAGCGAAAACAGCAGATTTTTTACGGTTTCAGACAATGTATTCTTTACGTTTTTATAAGAAAAAGAAATGTATATACAAACTCTCCTGAACAAAACCGTCACTGAGAACATTCACTACTTTTAATAAAAACATTTTCATTTTTATTTGCATACTCGTAGATTTAAAATTGAAATTGTAGATTTAACATACTGTTAGAATGGTTTCGTAAAGTTTTAATACAATTGTATCTAAATGGTTGAAATACTCAAAAAAAAAAGATTTTTATTTTCATTTATAGTATTCACTTCAGAATTATATAAAATAGTACAAGTTTAATGAAAAAACATTTACATTTACATTACATTGACTTGTTTAAGCGCTATTAAGCCACAACTTTGTTATTCTGTGGACTCTGATCTACATAAGAAAATCTTCGATTGCGTCAAAACTTGGCCATTTCTTAGGTAGTTTGAACGTTGCTTAGTTTACAATATCGAGACAACCAATGTTTATTACCAATAACGAATAATGGTGCCGAGACGTGATGGTCAACAAAAGATCTTTATAGAATGATCAGTGTTACGCCAGAAAGATTGCTATTCATGGTATTACACGATGCGATCGATTTTTTTATAAGAAATCCAAACTAAAATTGCACATGAGTGTCAATTGGTTAGTGACATGACCCAAGAACAGAACTATGAGACCAAAAATATTTTCGGAAAAGAACTTTTTGTCAAACTCAGTCTAAGATAGCCATGAGGATGAACAAGGACAAGAAAGAAGAAACACAATTGACCGTTGACCTCATCCTTGGATGCTGGTGACAATAGACCAGCCGCCAGTTGATTAAAGACTTCCGATGTGCAGCAGTGGACAGAGGTATGTCTGAATTCTGAAGTCTGATGTTTGATATCATATTTATAACTCGCTGATACTCGCGACTTCGCCTGCATAGAATATTGACGTGTATTCGAAAAATGTATTGTAATGTTAACATAATGTATTTTAATAAATACACTATGCTATCTTCATCATCATCATCAGCCTGTATTAATACACTGCTGTACATAATCTCCTCTAATGCACGCCTCCTCAATTAAGGGTTTTTGGATCGTATCCCACCACGCTGGTCCAATGCAGGTTGGTGGTATTTATTATATACGTCTACAATTAGTACACAATGCAGTATTTTCTTCAACAATGACCAATTTCTTTATAAACTTTAATCCCCAATTTACACACTTTAAACCACTTTTTTACTATAATAGTCTATGTTCTATGTCCAATTTTAGAATTTATTCCACGTATGTACCTAATTTTATCTCAATCGGTTCAGTGATTTTAATGGTAAACATTGACACACACACACAGAGTTATTTTTGTGCATAATTCCTCCACATATCTCGATTATTTCATTTCGAAACAAAATGAAAAATATAACAAAATATATAATCCAATTCGCTATTGTATTATTATGCATCCAAGAGTCTAATACGAAGTATTATTAGTCAAATCTTACTACGTGACCATCTAGCTGCTTGGACTTTTAAATTTATCGCTCCCTTCTTCACTTTATATCTTAAAACCTATATTAGAAAGCTTTTTACAGTTTTTCTATTCAGGTTTAATTTCATTTATTTCGCATTTATTTTTTAATTACCATTCCCGTGCGTGGTCTACCCCACCTATTATACTTTATACAAGATATTATAATTGATCATTTGCGGGACCGAAAAGACCACAATACAGGAGAACAGTTGAGTTAATGTTTTCAATTGTTAAAACATCATAAAATAAATTTTATATTAAAAAGAAATAAGAAACTTTTCTTTTGACTAACTGGGTTTAGTACTAACTTTGCGCAATTTTTTTTTACAAAGCCTATAAATTTAGTAGTAAAAAACATTATGTTTTAGTTATGTGTTTATTTTTTGAGGGAAGTAAAAATATGTATTATTTACCGCGTATTTATTTATATAAAATTATACTTTTTTGGATTGTATGACTTTGGTACCTACTGTCATAGACGAAAAAGCTATTGATATGTAGTAGAGTTGTATACAATTGTTGTAAAAATAGTAAATGTTTACGAGCAAAATAAAAAAAAATGATCATTCTTATTTAAAAATAGGCATCTCACCGAAAGAAAGACTTCGCTTATATATCATAGGACATCAAAATATTTAAACGTGCTTTATTTTAATTTGGGAATAATTGTTATAATTTCACTTCTAAAATTTCATAAGAGCTAATGAGACTACTCCCGATAAGTTTTGCTAAGAAACATAGATAGACACATTTGTTAGTAAAAACTGGTCCTACTCCAAGGACAATCTTTAACTCAATTATGTATAAATTAAAAAAGTATACATAACTTAAGCGACCCTACAATACCATTTAAAAATGGCGCTGATGAAATATCGTTAACCGCCGCAGCTGGGGCTTAATGAGGCGCTTCTGTCATTGAAAGTATTGGAAAAATATTTACCTGAGTATCATTAAGTTATGGGAACGAACTTTCTTCTTTGTACTCCTATTTACTTTTAAGTTCAATCTAATATAATATTTGTAAATATGCATTTTGCGTACATATTTACGTAAAATTTAAGAAATAATTTGAATTTTCCTCATTATTATCACCTCGTATTCATTATAATTTTGTTCAACTACACATTTATTACGAAATTTAGAAACTCGATTGGAAATGGCACATACAATAGAAGTAAATGATAATAATCAAAAGTAATCAAAATGCTTCTTAACCTTTGGCGAGTGTCCATAAAACTCATAGCTTTTTTATGTTAAAGTTTTGCGAGGATTCAAATTATTTTCATTCTTGTTTCCTAGTTGGTTAGGACAATTTGGGCCGATCACTCAATTGTCTGAAAAGTAAGATGATCCATGCCTCGGATGGGCATGTAAAAAGTCGGTCCTCCCACCAAACCGCGTTGAACCAGCATGGTGAGATACGGTCCAAAAACCCCAATGGATAGGGGCGCATTACGGGAGCCCTATGTCTAGTAGTGGACTATCACAGGCTGATGATTATGATGATGATGATTTGGAAAAATCGGATGTTGCATATATCTGATTTCCAATAAAATATTGATCCAATGTTATTTGATTTTATAGCTGTTACCATTAGCGGTTAGCAAAAAGTTCTGTAAAACTAATTGAATCGAAAAAAACTTTAATCTGACTCTGTTCTTTCTCTTTTAGCACTGAAATTTATTACGTTATAAAAATACGTTATACGAGCTACTTCTTTTCTTATCGCTTTTATTCTGAGACCCTCGAATTGGAGTTCACCGGTCACCGATACTGTGGGCTTTATCGTGCTGGATTAAGCTTCGAGCCTTATCCAGCAATAAATCGATTGTTAATATGACAATATTACTTCAAGACAGATGAATATCCCATAACTCTTAACATGTCCCTCAACGACTATTTGAAATAATCTCAGAAGTTTTGTTATTGTACAAATAAATTGACTCATAATTAAGAAGTTTAATATCTACATGTATTGGAATATTAATAGCCGCAATTTTATTTAAAAGAAAGACTGTAATATAGCTTTATTAGTCTTTCATAATTTTACTCTTGCAAATTGATACTTCATTTAGTAAAGAGGAAACATAAGATCAAAACTAGCTCCGTATCGTGTTCCGATAAACCACTCATAAAACTTTTGTTACTTTAAAATAATGATATTTTTGTCAAATTATTAATCTGCATTTAGGTCTATATTATATAAACAATTATATAATATAAATAACATAATATAATTATTTTAATATTTTTTTAAATATGTTTTGTTTACTCTATGATCAGGTAAATATAACAATAAAGCCTAGAACATCTGAAATAAATGGACTTTATACCAGCTGGTGCTTTTATCAAAATGTAGAGTTGCCGAGAGCTTGTAGGGCGGAATGTAACAATCTATCATGTGGACGTTTTACGCTTGTATCTGAGAAAATCCCGCATTTTTGCTGAAAGCCACTGTATATTTTCTGCTCTATAAGCAACTCATCTTGTGTCCGAGTGCTTTAAACGATGTTTTGATTTTTTGTAAAGCATATAATATTACTACAATATTTGTGACCATTATACTTCTAAATTGTTGATTTATTTATAACTAAAATTAATAGACAATTTAATTTTGTAGCACGGGATTAGCTGAACCTAATGTTTTATTTAGTAAGATGCCCAGGGGAAACATAATTCACTGATTTTTTTCTTAAAAGAATTGTAATATGATTACTTACGTAAAATAGTTAATTGTTCAAACTCTTAGTGAAACTTTTCATAAAGCTATTGCATAACATTTATTATTTACTCGTCTACCTCCATTATCTTTCGCTTTTCATCTAATAGTCATAACCTTTAAACGGTTTTAAATAACTTTTTAGCAGTCTAAAACTTGATAAGGCCTAACCTCTTCCCAGTATTCGTGGCTTATTAAATTTTTACTTTGAGCGTCAACCATGTTTCATTCGTGTCGTATGTCGGTATTTAATTTGACATTTTAATTTGAAAACCAAACGTTGGACGCTTATTTTTGAAATCTAACTATGACTTTCTTTAGCTTATAAGTAGTAAAGTTAATTTAGTTAGTTAACAAGGGGGAGGTCCCCTTTCTTCAGAGGGCTATCTGAGGCGTTGCCATAGAAGTGTGAAAAACTAACGTATTAGGGTTAGAAGGGCACCCAAGGCAGCAAAATTACTGGAAGAATGAGAGGTTACATTCTATGATATATAGAAAGTTATATCGCTAAAATAGCATATAAAGGTAAATCTACCTATTCCACCAAGTAAGGCGAATCTTAGTTCAAATAAAAATTCTAAATTTGGTTTACTATTTTAGAGTTAACTGCTAAAAAATATTTCTTCTTTCATGTAATTGTCTAACTTAACGTCTTGTATAATAGTATAATTGTCTTTATTAAAGTGTATTATATAAAATGGAACATTAGTATTATAATTATGAGAAACGTGATTCTCAAAATGAATAACGTTAAATAATATCGTTAAATAAATAATGTTAAATAATATCTGTTGTAATTAAATATGCTAGAAACATATATGTCTAGTATATACATAGGTACGGTAATATACTACTAACATCGTTCTGCGAAACTTATTATTTGATACCAATAGTTTGCCCTCCTGCTACGGTCCATTAGCGATTTAGTTCAAACTTATTTAAATGATAGCCAGTTCCGTCGCAAATTCAGATTATTATTCTATTTGGATATTATCAAGTCTCATTTCAAGTGATATGTAATAAAGCTAAATTATAGTCAAAAATAAAATTAACGACGTTCCCTATGATAACGAGTCGATCTATATCGATTTAGGATATACATTTCGATAAATTGCGCTCTAGTATTATTTTTATAAAGGAAAAATATCGCCGACACACATATATGTATTATCGTTTCGCCTTCACCCCGAGGAAAGATTTACGGGCTCATTAACTTTTTCCGGGCCAGGAAGTTTGTTTCAATTCGAATTGATGGTCTGCTTTTGAAAATATAACTAATTATATTCATAATTTCATAAGTAACAAGCAAATTCTTTGTTAATATTATTCATCAAGTTAACTATGTTTTCTATAAATAAAAAACTTTCAAATTCATTTACTCCAAAAGTAATAAACACTCCAAAAATTGGAAATTTGAAACGTTTTATTATTAACGTAATCCGTAGATTGATCTACTGCATTTCTTCTGCACAATACGTGCTCTATGTTTATCAGTACTGTTTCCCCACGTCACAAGTGAACAAGCGTAACAGAGGTTCTAAATATACATTTAAAATTTTGTTATTATTGTTATTAGGTCAATAGATGAATGTAGAATTTTAAAATATATTCATGAAAAAGCTATATCATAAGCTTTTTGTCGGCATTCATAAAAATATTATTTGTAAAAGTACACATTTATTATAAATGTTATTGTAACTATCGTAGAGGTCATAGTTTGCCAAAAATAAAAATATAGCGATTATTATTTATCAGCACCGGCAGGGGATAAAACAAACAAAATTGAACGATGCGTGCAAAAAGTAAAAAAGGCAAATATTATTAAATTAAAAAATTACATAATGTTATTTTAGTACTTTTTTGTTGTAGAAAATCGTTGACTTTATCGAGTTTATTATTTGAATCACTTTTAAACATAACGGCTCTTAAAACCGTCGTTATGGATCGACCTCAAATTTTTATACTTATAAAATGAGGACACTGTTATTAGGACGTTACGACCTATATCGTAAAATTTATATAATCTATACCATTTTTCTATTGCAAAGACTTTGGATTATATAGGAAAGCGGGAAAGCAATTTCAGTATTTACGTTATAGTTTACGGTCTGTTTGTTTCTGATTGACCGGCCGTTAATACTATTTTATAGAGACAAGTTTTTGTTAGGGTCCATATGATCTTCATTAAAGCAAGTTGATCGTAAAAATAACTCAAAGTGTTTTAGACTTATTACCAGCTGTTTTGTTCTAACTATAACTTTACAGCATAGTTGATATAAATACTATAATGAACTTGAATAAAACACGAAATATGTTGTACAAATTTAAACAATAGTTTTATACTTACTCATGTTATTGTAAAGGTAATTAAACATAAATAAATATTAAAAAAGGAATCTATTTCACAATTTAAAATCTACTAATAATGCCCTCTTTCTGTGCCTACGATGTACTAGGCGTAAGCACATTTATTCATTTTATTCTTTACTAAAGTTAAAACTACTTTATTTAGATAACTAAATAAAGTTTTAATAATAGCAAAAAACATTAATCTATTGACTTAAGTTAATTATACATTTTAGATGAGTTAGGTCCCTTTTTACACGAGGCCATCGCGGTCTATACCACCGCAGTACTTATTTTAGTCGTAAAGCACTAGTGTATAAAATCTACCGTCTTGCGGTTTGAAGGGTACAGCGTATGAACAAAGTAAACAGGTGGCTTGTGGCATGACTTGTCACATACAATATCAGGTAAATATCAGGTGGTATCAGGCGTATTGCTCATCTCGTCGCTGTACGGAATATAAAAAAAACATTCTACATTGCTTTATAAAATAAGTGATCATTATAGATTGATAAAAAAAACATTAAAATAAGTAGGATTTGTCCAGAGGATATTAAAGACCATAGACATTAACATGTTCTAAAAAATTATTAACAATTTACACTACTTCAATTGAGGTGAACGCTCACTGTGTCTATAAAAGAGGAAATGGACTTAGGCGATCGACTTTCTTCTATTAATTAACTGTAATAAAGAGCATTCAACGGAATCGAGAGGATAAAAATTGAAAGAATACGAATACACAAAGAATTGTACTCACTTAAAAATAGCAGAGTTTGTAACATTAAAACGATATTGTACAATTTTTTTAATTTGCTATTTTTTTATTGGGTTGCTTATGCGATATAATACAGAACAAATAATACAAATTTACGAGTTAAATCGCGTACAGTTATTTAAGACTATTCTCGATGTTTCAAACCGTTTCCAGGGTCCATGGTTATACTAATAAACTAGTTACAAGCGATTATTTTTCAAAAATAGAATTGTTTCACACAGACTCCCTTGAATCTGTTACCCGGGGTCCATCAGAGCTGTGAGATCAATACCTCGCAGGGATAAAACTACTAACGGCCTCGATGTTAGACTCCGATGCTATCCCCGTTTCGCTCAGAAGGAAGAGAGATCTCTTCCCACAATCTATCTTACAGCATCTGCAGAGCGTCTCCACCAAGTCGCGGAGAATGAGAAGCAACATTTTTATTATCAACATCATTGTCATCATCATCATCATCATTAGCCTGTGTAGCCCTACTACTGGACATAGGCCTCCTATAATCCCATTAGGGGGTATTTGGTATCCTACCACACTGGTTCAGTGCGGTTGGTGGGGGTTGTCAACAAATAGCATTTTAATACCGTAAATTTTCAATAATGTTCTTTATTATAATTTAATCATAGCCTCTTTAGACCCAAAATTTTTATAATTCGAAGTATGTAAATTTCTATTACAGTTTAATCGTTTTAACATTTAATTTTATTTATACGTCAGATGATGCACTTGTATGCGTAAATTGCCTCATTATCGTAGTTCACTTTTGGTCAGAATAAACTATAACTGATTTTTTGCTCAAATGTAGAAGCGTGCGCTTGTTTATTCACCCGCTTATTCGGTGTTATGAAGCAAACTAGTTTTAAATATTAGTCAAAATTAAATCATTTCAATGGAAATGTTATCCTTTATTAACAACGCTTTGACGTTACCCTCAGTATAATATAAATGGCCAGGAGTCATGGTAATACCGAAACAAATGATGTTAAATAATCACCAATTGGTTGCCATGAAAAGTTCAAAGTAAAAGAGGAAAACAACAAAAATATAGAACGATGATATGGCATAACTTTCAGTAGAGAAGTCTGAGCGAGAGATAGCAGAATGATGTAGTTAATGTTTAAAAGCTGTCCTAATAAAGGCTGTGAGGGACATTAACAATAAATAGGGCGTTAACTACTTCTCCCAGTCTATGGATACATTGTCTTGTAAACGGGTTTACCGCAAAGTGTTATCAGTTTAGTTTGCTCATGCTGCCATTTCAGACAGTCAATCATTGTATTATGGACTTACTACGGACCGGATGTATGACGTCAGTGTACGGACATGTTATGCGGTATATTTTAAGTGGTAACCAATAACAGTATTTTAAAAGATTTAACCTAAAATTACATTCAAATTTTTGCTGGTAAATTTAAATGTGATGAATGTATGATGTCATTAAAGTTCGCTAATCATACCATATTTTATTAACTTTACTAATTTTAAGAAAAAGTTTAGCCCAGTTACAGCAGCCTGCTCCAGGGCCGGCCTTGCACCACGAGGCCGGCCAGGTTCCTCTTAGCGTTCCCGCGGCTGGGCAGGCCGCAGGTACTGCGGCCAACCGCTACGACAAAGTGAGAACCTGTTCGGGTGGATATTGAATGGACCCTAAGTCAACACATTAACTTTCTCACTGGCCTAGCCAGTTTACGTTTTTGTTCATTTTAACCATTATGAAACGTGTAATTACGCATCGGTTATTTAAATAAAAAAATAAAAAGCTTTAATTAAGTTTATTTTATTTATTTAAATAAAAATAAACTTTTTCATTAGTTTACGTAAGTGGTGTCCTTGATATCTAAATATGAATTCATCTGATGTCTAAATTCATCAGTTCCTTGATCATTAGAAAGGAACAATTACCTTTTTGATGGATAAAAACGCATCGTACCATCCGATTTTTACCTCAATATTTTCTCTCTCTTCCTAGCTATGAATCCCACATGGTGGTGGGGTCAGCTTTCCTTGTTTTTCTCCTCCAATTCGCTCTATCCCTGATGTCGGCTTCAGAAACCTGACATTCACTCCATGTCCTCAGCACTACATCTTTCCACCTCGTCTTCGGTCTTCCTCTAGGTCTTTTCCGGGGATGGAAAATTGCAGTGCTGAGTTTCCTATATAGTCCAGCGTCTTTCGTTTCACGTGGCCATACCATCGCAGCCTACTCTCCTGCATTTTATCGGCGATGTCGCGCACACCCAAGCTACCTCTCACGTACTCGTTGCGGATCCTGTCGAGCTTGGTGACGCCGCACATCCACCTCAGCATCTTCATTTCGGCACATTGGATGGTATAGGTATTTTTCCGTGTAACAGCCCACGTTTCGCTACCATACATAAGGACTGGTCTTATTATAGACTTATATACTAGGCCTTTGAGTTTTACGTGCATCCTTTTGTCGCAAGTAACCCCAGTCACTTCTGCCATGGTAGCCACGCTGCGGCTATTCGGTGTTGAATATTTTGTTCCACGTTCCCAGTATTATGCATCATGCTGCCCAGATACTTATACTGATCGCATGAATTTACTGACTGCCCGTCGATGGAAATCGGGCTAGTCTCATCAGAGTCAGGATTTTTATTTAATATTTTATTCTTCGATAAAAAATTAAATAAAAAATGTTATTGGTGAAATGAATATTTACGTTTTGAAACATCAAGCAATTAGTGGAGTACGAAATTCTGTGAATATCTTGAGCATTGAAAACGTTATTTAGAGAAAACTGTTTATGTTTGCTAGTTTTATATTTATTTTTAATTAAATCATATGGCTTTGCATCCATATGATTTAATGAGGGATAAGACTTTGAGGTCAAGGCAATAAGGTCTTATTTTAAACATAGGTCACAGCGACTAAGCCTTTCTAGACCTAGTTTTACAAAATTCATATGGTCTGCAGTGTAATTCTGAAGTTTCCGAACGAATGCGTGTTTAAATATTCAGAAGTAGAGCAGCTTTTAAAAGATTCAGGACCACTCGCATGTCAAAATAAACTATCGGCTTGTAAACATTTGGGAAACAGTTTTAAATAGAAAGAAACAGAAGAAAAAAGATTTTTTGATATATTATCGTTTTTATCAAAGTATTATTGAACGGATATCCTAACCTTGATTTGAATTAGTCTAATTAGTAACAAAGGTAATTAATATTCTGGGAACTTATTAGTCTTGGAAATAGTATTAAAAGAAATCAAAAGAAGTTTATTAGTCATCGGAAAAAATATGATATAAAAGATTCAAGGTATTTTAACGGTTAAATTCTTTGTTGTGTCCTTTTGGTCGACTAAACTAAGAAGTAAAGATTGCACAAATTTGTTCACTCCTTTGATTTGATCCCAAGGTTTTGATAAACTGGCCTTATCATGTATCTGCGCATACTCTGTTACACTATAATATCTCCCGTGTTAGTTAATCTCTGAAATAGATCAGTCGCTGTGATGGCAATCTGCTTGTAGGGCATTTTTTGAATTTATAGCATTCTTATTCTTCTGTATCATGTCTATTTTAAGTAAATATATGCAATAAATATTTATTTATAGTAGATTTATAAAATGAGTGTCTGCATTTCAGTCTCAATCCTTTATCCTTCTGCAATTAATAAAATCGCATTAACAGTCAGGCAATTAAGAAGAATATAGCCTATAAAGTAGGAAATAATCTTGGCAATCTCTTTTCCACTCTCTTTTAAACAATCGCTAAAGCGTTTGAAATAGGAAAGATATAAAGTCATATCTCGAGTTAATAAACAAAACTTTAACACGTTCCAGAAGGATATGAATATTACATTTATAATTTGAGCCAATATCCGTACGATGTTGTGCTTTGAAGAGGTCAAAAATTATAAATTTACTATATTCTCCTGTCCACATGTAAAATAGTTTTCCTATTTTAATTTTTTTACTTTATCACACAAATTACTGGATGCTGGCGTTATAGGCAATGAGAATATTTGTTACAAAATTTTCTTTTACCTATTCGTGAGACAATGCACCAAAAATATATTATACAGACATCTTGTCGGCACCAATACCGATTTCATGTGAGTTTAACTGTCTGTTGAAGAATACATTTTCAATTGGATATTGCTTAAATTTAAGTTTTAAAGTAATTAACAGTATAACTTAGTCTCATCATCATCAGCCTCTGATAGTCCACTGCTGGACATAGGCCTCCCCTAATACACCCCTATCCATTAGGGGGGTTTGGACCCTACCCCACAACGCTGGTCCAATGCGGGTTGGTGGGTGGACCGACTTTCCATGCCATCCGACGCATGGATCATCTTACTTTTCAACAATTGGGATGGCCCAAATTGTCCTAACAACAAAACAACAATGAAAATTTGTAGAGTTCCCGCAGGGTTCGAACCCACGTCCTCCGGTTTTAAAGTACACGCCCATACCACTAGGCTACGGAGGCAGTCTTAAGAACAGAGCAGAACTTAGTCTTGTCGTGTAGTAGACAATACAAGCCAGAGCCTTTAAACAACACGCCGTTGCACGCTGGTTAACAATCAGTGAGCGTGGCAGATCAACCCAATCGCAGCATTAGATATTGTTATAGAACTGCTATTTGACTAGACATTGTTAATAAGGCACCATTTACTTTACATGCAAGCAAAGGATTCCGAATTATTTATTATTATAATACGCAGAAATAACATCAATCGCAGACTCAGGCCAGCTACTTTTGAAAAATAAGGCGGCCATTGAGGCATTCTTCGTCTACACGTCACTTTGAATACAACAAATTTGTTACAAAAAATGTATTTATTATGTTTTAAGCCCTCCGGTTTAAACCGATGATTTAATTCATCGCTGACTCTTTAGTAACTAATTGATGGCTTATAGATTCACTAATTGTTCGTTAATGTTTTGCTTAAAACGGGCTCGTGACTAACTATTTATTGCATTTTTATTGTAAAATTTGACGAATAATATTATTTTTCAACATTTAAGTAATTCGAAAGAATATAATTCAACATTTCATATAGAAACATATCGAAATTGCATTACAAGAATCGCAGAAACAGGGCAACATATAAAATATTTGCTCTGAATTAGCAATAAATAAAATAATATTTAATTAATAAATTATACAGAAATATACATATTTATCTATAAACAACAAAAAAACAAATGATATGCAATGAATCAGAGATAATCAAGATTTATACTTGGTTTTTGCTTAAATTAAATACAAAAGTTTAAGTACAATTGATATAATTCCATTCTTTTGTCTACGCGAATACAACACATTATTTAATAAAAAGGAATTTTTGAGGATTAACGCGTTTATAAATAAATATCAGCTATAATGATAAAATAAGTTCATTTGGTATAGGTCGAAGTACAGACTAAAAACATTTGAATACATTTAAGATCTTGAAATCTCGCTTCAGCCCTAGTAAAAAGACGCATCACATCTCAGTCTACCCCGTGACCTCGTGTTCGAAACGTCGGGAATTAAAATGTAAAATAAATGCGATAAAATGCTTAAAAAGCTCTTTTATTTAATCAAATCACACACATTATCATTCGTGATAGTCTACTCCCATAATACACAACTATCCATTTGTATGGATTTTTGGGGTTTTGAACCGTATCCCATCGCGCTGGTCCAATGCGGTTGGTGGGTGGGCCGACTATTAACATGCCCATCCGACGCATGGATCATCTTCTTTTCAGACAATTGGGTGATCGGCCCAAATCGCCCTAACCAACTAGGAAACAACAATGAAAATTTGTTGCGCCTCCGCTGGATTCGACCCGACACGCCCTTACCATTAGGCTGCAGAGGCAGTTCAATTTATTTAACAAAAAATATAAATTGGTTATGATAATATTAACTAACACCTAATATTCATCATTAATATAGTTGAAAAATATTTTTATGTAGTTAAGTCAAATACTAAAATTTTGAAGAATTAAAAATTATTTCCCATTTCATTTTTATAACACCAACTATCTTTCAAAAATCTAAATAAAAGTTAATAAGATATATAAAAATGTGCTTTTTCATACTTTTTTTTAATTAAAGTTTGTTAAAAGAGACATTAATTAGTATTTCAACTCATCCGCCGATAAACGGAAGTAAGCGGTAAAAGTTAATTAAGAGCGATGTTCATTATAGTTTACTTCAGCGAAACTTCTTAAATTGCTCTTCATATAATTGTCTTTGATCTCCAATAAGCATTTTTATTAATATTTTACGAAAACAAGTTTATACTCAAAGACTTAGAAAGTTGTTGATTAGTTAAGCATCACGTACAATTTTATGTTTTTAACACCCTGAATGATATCCGTTGTTTCTTTATTTGCTAATACTTGACAACAGTATGCGTCTATAAGTCACCAATGTTGTTCACTGCCTGCCTCCTGCAGTGGACTACCACAGGCTGATTATGATGAAGCCCTACACTGCGCATTGAGAGCAAAGAATTATCGGGAATATTTGCATGGAGTGGTAATGTAACAATTACAAATATTTCATAAAATATGATAATTGAATGGAGAAATACTTAAATATCATTAATCATGACATAAACCTTTAGGAATTCATAAATTTTCGTTATTTATTTAGCTAAATAAAGAAAAAACTTTTTAGTGTTTTAGCATAAAAAATGGTTTTTAAATTACGTTGTATTACAGCAAAGTAGATGATATCAAGTCTTTATTACGATTTCTGTTATTCTTTTGTTCTGTTTTTATTTTATCAATAGCCTTGAAAATTTAAAATATCAAATAAGTATATACATAATTCGACTACCCGCTAGACGCAGTGGTTAGTGACCCTGACTGTTGCGCCAAAGGGTGTGGGTTCGATTCCCACCCGGGTAAAATATTTTGTGATGAACGAACGAAATGATAGTGTTTTTCACGTGACTGGGTGTTTGTATCTATATACTATGTATTTATTTACAAAAGAAAAGTAAGTTTATGTATTTATCAGTTATCTTGTTTCCATAGTACAAGCTTTGCTTAGTTTGGGACTAGATGATGTTGTGTTGTTCGTCCAGTAATATTATATCATTATATTATATTATAATTACTAGTAAAAAAGATGTTCTCTGTGCTTACTGTATAAAAGCTTTTGTAAGAATACTGTAATTTGTGTATTTATGTGTTTATAGAAGAAATATTACAGCAATAGTAGCGTATAAATTTTAATACACAAATAACCATATCAAATTTGAAAATAATATTGGAAAAGAAAAAAAAACTTTTATCGTTAATAGTTTACGTGATCGTGTTCGTGAAAATAATGAATTTACAATATGTTTAATAAGATTAAAGTTTGACACTAAGGTAAAGGAATAGTTAAGTAATATTAATGTTAAAGTGAAAGTATAAAGCGGTACCAGTCAACCACACAAGCTCAAGCAAACGGAATAAAGTTTTTTACATTTTTCATGAGTAGTATTCTTTATAAACGTTACGTTTTTCTTTTTAACAAGTTACTCTCACAAGATAATTTTTTACTATATCAATTACTTTAGCTATTTATGTATATTATTTGAAAACTCCACAAAAGAGATATACATTCTGAGAAGAACCTCCCTCCTAATAAGGCGTTCAATAACATTTAAAGTTGGACTTACTGCTATGTATTATATTTTAAGCTAGCGTTTAACCCTTCACTTTTTAATTTTTATTATGTAAATGACATGCTTAAGTTATATCAAACGACCTGACCTAATTCGGCATTAAATTTTATAAGCTCTCAGCTTTGTAAGTAGCAAAGTATTGACAGAAATATCGGTATATAACGGTAATGCGCCAATAATAAAGATTAAATAAAATATTAAAGATAATATAATCTTTATTGAATAGAAAATTTTATGGAAAAATATTTGAATACCGTTAACTATGTAAGCTTTAGGTACTTATATATTTCATATGTTATTTAGTTATCTGATTAAAGAGACATAACATTTTTAATGTCTTGCATTTAAAAGTCCCAAACTTCACTACATAGTATACAATAAAGTCGCTTTCTCTGTCCCTATATCCCTATATATGCTTAAATCTTAAAAACTACTAAAAGGATTTTGATGCGGTTTTTTTAATAAATAGGGAATTAAGGAGGAAGGTTTATATGTATCATTTATGCATAATATTGTAGATAACACTCATACATTTATATAATTTTCCTTAGATTTTATGATATCAGAATTTCACCCGAGTGAAGCCGGGGCGGGTGGGTAGTAATTTATAAAAATAATAAGAAGTTTATAAAATGTTCAAAGAATCGATACAAAAACACTAATCATCATCATCATCATCATCAGCCTGTGTCAGTCCACTGTTGGACATAGGCCTCCCCTAATGCACGCCACCGCTTCCGATCTTCGAGCTATTCTCATCCAGCCCACACCGGCTACTTTGCGAATGTCGTCACTCCATCTTGCCGCGGGGCGTCCTGCACTACGTTTGCCGAGCCTCGGTCTCCACTCCAGAACTTTTCGACTCCAGCGGTCGTCAGTTCTGCGGCTTATATTTGGCCACTGCCCACCGACAAGCCCACCGGATTAGTAAGCTAAAGTGTAACTGAAGCTGAAGTGGACACTTACGGTTCAACTGGTCCACAAATTTAAAGCCGCTCAGCGAGCTATGGAGCTCGGTATCTCTGAAGGACCGCATAAGAATTATGTGATCCGTCAGAGAACCAAAACAAACCAAAATCGCTGACAAAACACTAAAGATAACACAATAAACCGACGCGTTCAGGACATCTGTTTGGGTCGTAAAACGTGACTAAGCACTGAGCGGTGCTTTTACGTGCGAACATTACCGATATTTGGTAGCTTCACAATCTGTACTGATCTTGTTTTACTATCGCTTCAAATTTCTTGCCATAATCTGATTTTGTTTTAAAACATTGTGCGTTTTCGAGAATTCAAGGTCAAAATATAAATGATTTTAATGTTTTATTTCTAACTATACAATGAGTAGTTAGCTTTTCGATTAAATGATCATAAATTTATTTTAATAAAAAGATTATATGAAACTAATGAATTAGTTTTATTTAGGCAGCTAAAACTTATTCTCAATTATATTTTTATTACATATAACAGCCTCCGTAGCCTAGTGGTAAGGGCGTGTGCTTTAAATTCAGGTTCGAATGCAGAAACCCTGTGGTCTCAACAAAATTTTCATTATTGTTTCCTAGTTGGTTAGGGCAATTGGGGCCCGATCACCCAATTGTCTGAAAAGTAAGATGATCCATGCGTCGGATGGGCATGTAAAATTCGGTCACCTACCATACCGCATTGGACCAGCGTGGTGGGAAACGGTCAAAAACTCCCTAATGGAGAAGGGGAACTCTATGTCCAGCAGTGGACTTACACAGGCTGACGATGATGATGATGATGATATTTTTATTAAAGATATATAATATCTTTATGACGATATTGACTCATAATAACATAAAATTATTAAATAGTTGGTCTTTTTTGGAGTTCCTACCCGACCATCCAGAACACATTTTAAGCTACTTTAAACGTTAATCAATTTATACCTCAAACCATATGTTGGTCAGCGGGCTCTCCTTCATGATCTATTTATAGATAAAGTTTATACAGTTCGTAATTTTTGTACAAATTATACAAATGATTAAAACCATTCTGTATCATAAGAAAAAAAAGTTGGGACCGTTACATAAGAATGTAAAAATTGCAAGGTCTTTGTTCACTTGGTCCGCAAGCGATTTTATTAATCAAATTTTCACATTTCTCATAATAGGAAAAATAGGATTAGGAACATGATATAATTTTGGTTCTGTTATTTTTTCCTTAATAATATCCACTTCAACAATGATGAAAATGAGATAACAACACTTCATCCAACGACGAAATATATCCATGCAATTCATCGTTAACATTGCTTCAGTAAACAACTGAGAATGCTTGAGGATAACAATGTTTCATAACGATTCACTTATTGCGCTGTACTTCCTCAATATACACTAATAATCTGAAGAGGTAAGATTTGTATTTTTGTATGTAGAGAACAAACTAAAAACCACAACACCGATTTCAAAAATTCTTTCACAAAGTTTACATTATAGGCTACATTACAATTTTAAGAATTCCTTAAAAAAACTCTGCTAAAACCTACTTAAAGGTTAAAAGAAATGGCCATAGACTTTTATCTGGCATATCTATTTTTATTTAAATTTTTATAATGAAATTTGAACAAATGTCCACCCACGCGAAGCCTGGATAAACCTTCGAAACCAAAATAAAAAGTACCAACCTACTTGATATTTTGTATTTCTTACTGAGACATTTCTATTAAAATTATACATTTACATCTTACGATAACCCTTATTAACGATTTTTTATCCTTTCCTTTTACTAAAGAAACGGCTTCATTATTAAGTGATTTTAAGCAATAATGCATCAATCCTAGTTCAATTTGTCAGTCATTATGGCCATTATGATCATATGGTCAAAGATTTTACCAATACCATTTCATTGCAACCGTGCGAAGCCAGGTGGGTTGCTAGTATATGAATGTAACTGAGTAGCGCGCGTATTTTAGGTTATATCCTAGTTATAAGTTGTATCCTGTTGGCCAGATCAGTCGGTTGGACCGATCGCCCAACTGTCTTATAAATAAAACGATCCATGCGTCGGATGGGCATGAAAAAAGTTGGTCAATCCACCAACCCATATTAAACCAGCGTTGTGGGATATAGTCCAAATACCCTAATGGAGAAGGCATGCAATTGGGGAGGCCTTGTCTTGCAGTGTACTATCACAGAATGATTAAGATGATGATGAACGTGAAGAACGAACAAGGAAATAAACTTAATGATGAAGGGCATTTTATTATATACATGGACACAAGGGCACGTATTAATTAGAGCATTCTTTATTAATAATATTAAGTTTATTACTCCAACACAGACTAAATCTTACTTTAAAGTGTTAGATTATGTAAAATGCGCACTTGAGTTGCAAATCTCTCGACGTGATAATCTGGCTGCTGGCTTTCAGATTTATTACCATCCTAACCATAATATTATAAAGAGGGTTCATTGAATATTGATCGACCCATTTAATATTGTATGACAATGACTATCTTGCAGACTTCGAGAAAAATTCTGTATATATTTTATTGGATAATGCAATAATATTAGAAAACTTTTAAATATTTTTAAAAACTTGCTACGTGTTGTAGAGATTTTTGTAATATTGTAGTTGAAACTATCTGAACAATGTATAAAACGTTAAAAGTATGCTGTAGTATATTAGTTTTTTTGCATGAAAATATTTTTTAGAAGTTAAGAAAAAATTGAATTGCTTAGCATTGAACTGCGTAGAATCGCTAATTGGCGAGCTACGATTTTTTTATTTATTTACTACTGTGGCCAGTAAATTATTAAAACTGATATTTTTGATTATTCTTTATTTTATTACTTTTATTTTAGCTATAGCTAAAACTGAATAACATCGATCAAAAATTATCAATCGAAAATTTGGGACACCTTCTATAAAAGGTGTCCCTAATTTTTTAAACGAAATCAAAATTAGAGACACCTATAAAAGGTATCCCTAATTTTCGAGATTGCAATTAATAACGGGACATTAACTCTAATTACCTAAAAGGTCGTACGTTCGTTTGCTCCCCGAATTGATCAAACTACTGAAAATCTTGTTGTTAAGGTACGTTATAATATAATTAATTAATTCATCTTCAAAACGTAATAGTAAAGTTAATATTTTCAGAGTAGAGTAGTTTTCAGTCTTAATAATATCTAATTATATATATTTCTTGCATTATTGTATTTCTTTAACTTATTTTTGCATAAAACAAAAATATGTATGTTCGACAAATGTGATAACGACTGAACTGATTTAAGGTTTAAAATAATTGGACAGGAATGCTATATTTTAGTCTTTGTTGCTTATGGTTGATATAAATTTCTACATAAGGCCCATGTAGCCCCCAAACTATCAGGAAAACTCAATACATCAAGGTTATTCCTCTATAAAATTTGAATTTTCAAGCTCCCCATTTTTTTTTCATCTGGTTTTATAAGGTTAAAAATACTGTAAATGTTAAGCACTGCCTCTGTAGCCTAGTGATATGGACGTGTGCTATAGAAACCGGAGGTCGTGGTTTCGAATCCTGTGGGGAGTTAACAAATTTTCATTGTAATTTCCTAGTTGGTTAGGGCAATTAGGGCCAATCACCCAATTGTCTGAAAAGTAAGATGATCTATGCGTCGGATGGGCATGTAAAAAGTCGGTCCACGCGCTAACCCGCATTGGACCAGCGTAGTGGGAAACGGTTCAGAACCCCCCTAATGGAGAAGACGTGCAGTAGGGGAGGCCTTTGTCCAGCAGTGGACTGACACGGGCTGATGATAATTATTTGAAGCACCTCATTTTTTTAAAACTGGATTGTATAAGGTTAAAAAGACTAAGTATTAAGGACTGCCTCCGTAGCCTAGTGATATGAAAATGTGCTTTACAAACCAGAGGTCGTAGGTTCGAATCCTGCGTGGATTCAACAAATTTTCATTGTTGTTTCCTAGTTGGTTAGGGCAATTTGGCCCGATCACCCATTTGTCTGAAAAGTAAGATGATCCATGCGTCATGCATGCGTAATGGAGAATGCGTGCAGTAGGGGAGGCCTATATCCAGCAGTGGACTATTACAGGCGGATGATGTGATGTGATAGTGTAGTACTATGTGAATACCGCAATGCAATTACGGTTTTTATTCCAATAAATTGTTTCAAGATGTAAAATAATTGCAGACAACAATGCCGCCGGTATACAATGCAACTGAGGCCATTTCGATGGATCCCTATTGTTTCTTTTTTCAGTCAGGGTTACGTTTTTGCATTCTTTGTTTAAAAATTTTATTCTGTATGTTCATTCTGAATAGAATTTCATTATACTTGGTGGATAAAAAAAATAGAAACTCTGATAAATAAAACAGATATTCATATTTTTTGAAGGGATTATTTTAGAAGTTTTTCTAAGTTACCTAAACTGTAAACATTTGTTTTAAATGTAACATTCTCATAAAATATTTTATAATAATTGGGGACGTAAATATTCAAAAATAAAATTTTGCATAAATATTTGTTATATTTTTGGATTTCCGCACTTTTTTCTTAATCTGAATTTCAACATTTTACTATCAACTAATTAGGTACATATGTACCTTGTGTATTGTGTACGTATTCAAATGGTAACATTAAAAAGTGAAATATCATTTCTCAACTGAGGTCCCTTTAGCAGGTAGTCAAGTTGTAGTAATCCAGGATCCAAGCCGCTCTACTTCTATATAACTAACTCCTAGAACCTACTGTAAATAAAGAAGTTTTTGTATAATTATTTTTCTGTTTACACATGTATTTAGAAAAACTGAACCTATCCAGACATCCAATTTGACTATTAGGTGAAATGTTTCATTGAAAGAACAATTTCATAATTGAATTGCAATGTTTATTTAATGAAAATTACATCATCAAATTTTACAGTAATATGTTTATAATCATTAAAATACGTAAACTTATGTAACAAACTATACTATAATTACAGCGCATATTGACGACGTTGTAGAAAGATTTTTTACCATCAGCGTACATCATGAATCGAGTAATTTTTTTCTTATTATTTTAGGGTTCTTTGTTTTGTTTATATGAAATCAGAAATCAATAATTAAATTAGAAGAAGAAGAAGATCCTTTAAGAAAAATAAACTTTTCACCAGTAAAAATTATTTACTTGTAAAGATATAAACAAAAAATTTAAACTCTATTTGACTGTCGTTATTTATATTATTTAGACGAATATAGATATATATTATTTAGACGAAGATAGATTTGATTATATTTAGATTACTATTAACACAAAATAATTATAATATATGTATGACAAAAGGAAAAGTACCGCTCGACATAATGGACGCATGAACTACTACTGCCAATGGTAAAAACGACAGTTGTCTCCGTTCAAAATGTAGATGCATTCAAAGATAAAAAAATGGTTAACCTACAGGGATAAATAAGCCGTCCCAATATTATCTTTTGGCTATAATTTTGATTAATCGTAAGATTTACGATATTCAAACATTTAACTGAATGTCTCTGAAGAGTTTATTAGAATGTACTCTTTTAAGATACCAAGTAGCAGTTAAATGTACGTTATGTACGTACGTGCGTATAAAATTAAAATTCATATATTGCTTACAAAAATTACTAAATTAAATACTCGATCACATAAGGCTAATTTATCTGTCTTGTCTCGCTTTTAAGTTCAAGGAGGAAACCCTGTGTTCCTGCTGCGAAGACAGAAACTTTTTGCAGTCTCTTGTGAGTCCACCGGCTAGCCGCTTAAATAATCTCGGCCCACAGCCTGTACCATCTCTAAGACGGTCGGAACTAACGCGTTTATTGGCCATGGGGTTGGGAGATCCTACACTCTTTACTGAAATTATTCTTTCTTATACGGCCTTTCCACGGGCCGGCCTGTGACCTACGCCGGCTTCTTCAACTCGCTTAGAGCCTCACTCCTTAGGCCAGCCAATTTCCTCTTAGCTGACCACGGCTATACTAAGACACAAACACTTTGCCTAACTACTACAAAATAATGGGAACCCATCGGGGCTACAAAAGTTGACTTATCAGCCTTTGGTAACAACAGTGGGTTCAGTTTTTAATAAACGGTTCAAACTCAATAATTGCATACAACAAAGCCGCCGGTATCAATGCAACTCAGGCCATTTCAATGAATCTCCATTGTTTCGTTTTTATCTTAATGTAATTTGATAATTCATTCAGTATACAACTCAATTTTTTCCAACTAAACTAAATAATAAATTGAATTGGTGTATGCGTAAAATAAATGTAAATAAAAAAAATATATATTAATATTTGTTGATATGTGAATATTTTACAAATTTAAGCTTAGCAATACATGCAAGCTTTCCTGCAAATATTACTCAAAACATTTTATTATTAATTCTATTATAAAGTGAAATTTAAATTTAAATTAATAACGTTTAAAGTATAAATCAGAGAGACTTAACAAAATTATATGACAAAATTATGTTGTGTCGTTTTCAGGATAAGTACAAAAATTATGAAATAAGAAAAAATGAGTCACACACGAAGCTTCTACTCCAGTTCTTCTCAAATTAGAGGCATCTATTTTCGTGGTTGTAGTTGACTCATTAACAATCAATAAGAAAGTTAAAAGCATTGCACTTTATTCAATAAAATTGTGTGACTTTCAGTTTAATATGCATTAAAACCAACTCAGAGAGAGTAAGTAGCTTAATCTTTCATATAACCCTTCATAGATTTATTGTTATAGGCAACGACTGACGAACTTATATTCCTAGGTGAAGTCTACTAAGCTGCGTACTTGCGAAGAACTTCGAAGAAACGTGCAAGTCTGTTTTGAATTTGTCGGTTACGGAGATTGCGTGATTTATTACGCTATATTCAGTTTCAGGTCTGGTCCAGTAATCAATCTCCTATGTAGACGTCTTGCGGTCAAACTGCCAATGTGAAAAATTATCAGACTTCATTTTCTTTACGCTCTACCGTTACAAGTTTGTAAAATCTACGAACCGCGTATTTACGCATTGGATTGGTTATTCTAAATTAATTTATTCCAAATTCATCAATATGTGTAACTAAGAAAGTTTATAATCGAAAATTACAGAAAATTATATTAATTAAATTTTCAATTTAAACCTACCACTGTTTGCCATCCATGATTTAGCACAACCGATGTTTATTTTGGTAGAAATAATTTGATTCTTATTTCCAGCACCATTTTAAATTTATGGCTGATTCTAATGAATGCATATATCACTAGAAAGCAGGGGTTAACATATTGATAGGTACTAAAGTTTTAATATCTAAACCGAAACCGTAAATGTGTCCCATAAAAACATAAGCATGCACTGGTGAGATATATCGAATAAGACGATATTTATTTACACAAAGTTCTTGTTTTTATTAAACCGCCACTCAAATCATGTAAAAATATCAACGGTTGAAGTCTGATTTCCACTCGCAATAAACAACGAGACGGTCCGATTTCGCTTGCTTGCTTTTATTACAGTGCACTTTGACTTTTGTAATTTAAATTATAAATTAACATATCATAACATAATTTCTTTTTATCAAATATCATTTGAAATGTAAACTCCATCTGTTTCCTTTTCATTTAGTTTTTAAATTTACTAGAATTTTCCTTTTTAGCTTATTTGATAAAATTTTACATTCAGTAAAATTTATATCGTGCAGTAGCAGTGAATTTAAACAATTCTTTTATTCACGAATACCAACGTAAATTCTCTATAAAAACAATTAAATTTATTTTTTCATAACTTTTGTTTTAAAGTTATTTCAAAGTGACATCAAAAATAAACATTTTAACTTTATCTTCCATTGATTAAAACAGTTTCCATATTTTACTAGCTATAGTAGAAAATAAAAAAATTGAAGCTCTCCAATCAGCGATTGTACGCAGTTCAATGCTAAGCAATTCACTTTATGGTTCTATATGCTTCTATAGAAGTTAGAGTATTATTTTGACAAAACTGATACACTACAGCCTTTGTACACTTATAAAATGATGGAATAATATCGAACTTCAATGAACGCTGATAGTTTAGATAGTGTCAAACTATAAATATTACAAAATCTCTATAACACGTAGCCTGTGGAGCGATAATAATAATAACAATTTTTTAAATATTCAGATTTTAAAAAATATTTAAAAGTTAACAAACTTTTAAATATTTTTTGCTATCATATAATACATTATTGCGTAATGTTATGAATGTGAGAGCCAGCAGCAAAATTATCACGTCGAGGATTTGCAACTTAAGTGCGCATTTTCATAATCGAACACAGCAAAGTAAGATATAGTACAGTCATAAATTTTAATATTATAAATAAAGTCCTCTCTATTGCTTACTTATAAAAAATACGTGCCCTTATAATATATATAAAATAAAATGTCTTTCGTTGTTCGTTCTTCACGTTCATCATCATCATCATCATCAGCTATGGACCCTGCTGGACAAGAGCCACTCCTTATGCATGCCTTCTTCATCAGGGCATTATGGACCATATATCCCAAGCTGGTCCAATGCGGATTGGTGGGAGGATCCAATTTTACATGTCCATCCGGCGCATGGATCATCTTACTTTTAAGACAGTTGGGTGATCGGCCAAATTGTACTAGCCAACTAGAAAACAAGTTATAAAAGTCCCGCAGAATTCAAACTCTTGACCTCCAGTTTCAGAAGCACAAGCCTAACTAACTAGGCTACGGAGACAGTTTCTTCACCTTGCACTTTTTTGCCATATCTATGAATCGCTAAATAGGCGCGTTACTTCATCTCTGCTACATTCATACACTAGCGAGTAACGCTAAGTAACGCTCCCAAAATTTTCTTTTCTTATGGTTTTAATTATTTTTATAATATGGAATAACTATAAATAGATCTTGAAGGAGAGCCTACTGACAAACTGACAGATTGATGTATTAATTGAATAACAGTAGCTTAAAAGGTGTCATTGATAGTCGGGTAGTAACTCCAAAAAGCTTATTAGTAGTAGAAGATGATAAATTTTACGATATTATGAGTCAATATCGTCATAAAGGTATCCTATCTCTTTAATAGAAACATAATTTGACGATTATTATTGATATTGAGTTCTAAGTGCCCAAACATAAGTCTTATAAAATATTTTTACTCGAAATCATCATCAT
The DNA here is from genome assembly GCA_029286875.1 of Lamproptera curius. Classification (NCBI taxonomy): domain Eukaryota; kingdom Metazoa; phylum Arthropoda; class Insecta; order Lepidoptera; family Papilionidae; genus Lamproptera; species Lamproptera curius. The sequence goes on from JAGSMT010000140.1 coordinate 983,752, forward strand.
CAGCCTGTGATAGTCCACGGCTGGACATAGGTCTCCCTAATACACCCTATCCATTAAGGTTTTGGACCGTATCCCAACACGCTGGTTCAATGCGGGTTGGTGGGTGAACTGACTTCTTACATGCCCATCCCACGCATGGATCATCTTACTTTTCAGACTATTGGGTGATCGGCCAAATTGCTTTAACTAACTAGATGATGATGATGATGATTCTTCTAAAAATACAACTACAATGTTTTTACAAAAGCTTTTAAAAAGTAAGCAAAGAGAACTCCTTTTGATTAGTAATATGTATATACTTATTGAACATTTTAAACATGCCATGGATAAAAGAAAAAGCAGATATCTTAATAAAGACCTATCACCTACTTCGCTTGTAATACAAGGCATAAAGTCGTTACGGAACATTGTCATTCTGGACTATATTTAAATAGTAATATTTTTAGAATTGTGCACAATCATTTATGTTCATCTCGTCCATCTCTCCACTCTTTTATTGTTACACGAATACTATATTATCACCCTAATAAAAAGAACTCTCTAATATTTAAGTAATAATCATACTATTAAGAAAAATAAATAAAAATAAGTGATCAAATTCTTAGGCAATAAATTAATAATCTTTTATTCAAAATATTAGATTAATATTGGCTAAAATAAGATTTATTGATGAAGTAATTTAAACAAGAAAGTTATTAAAATACATTATACAATTCATGAAAGATGGTTTCATTGCATTGTTACTTTTCTAAGCGGTTATATTATTGTTATGGAAATTTATAATATTTTTATTTTAGCTACGAACGAACCTATTTCTAACGGACTTTCCAAAAGAAAAGGTATTCAATTCGGACGTATGTTTGTTTTTTTTATACCACTAGGCTATAGAAGTTGCACTAGCACTAGAGCTTTTCACGTACGTTAGATTTACACCTCCCTGCTCACTGGGGCAGGGAGGGTAGGCACCTAACCCCGGATTCACCGGGAGTGCTTGCCATAATAGTCGTCTCAGTATAATAGAATCACGCGTTAAGGCAAAATGCCTACTTTAGAGTACCTCTATCCGACCTTGGCCTCAACTTTGAGGGACTATAAGGACAAGCCCGCCACGTCACCATAGACGCCATCCGCGCTGCCATAGACGCCCGCAGTGGCTCGAAGAAAAAATCTAAATCAAGATTGTCAGTCTGCGTCATCTCGCGCCGCGACCCTTTTTTACCGTGGGAAAATGCCTACGCATACCGTCCTCGTGGGGCAAAGACGGGTTATGTCGACTCGCACCGACTAAAACCACCACTTTGTTCCTTACTGACGCCTTTAGGGTGGGGTCACTGGGAACGTTTTGCACTCATCTGCAACCCCACCAGCGCTGGCCGCCGAATTAGCTCTCATCTCGGCCTTACGGCCATCTGCCTCCCTCTGGGCGCGTCGGAACTAGCGCGCCCTTCGTCTCCGCCACTGTAGCTAGGGTAACAGACTCCCCGAGTCTGTCTCAGAGCCATGGGAGCCAGGAGTTCCCAACCCACACAGGGACGATACTCCCAGCCCCAGCGGCGGCCCGGATGTTAAGCTCCGCCGCTAGCTCCGTTTCGGCCGTAGAAGGAGGAGAATCGACGACACAATGCCGAATGTCCCCCTCCAGGCCCTCCACACCGCATCAGCGGTGCGGCCCCTGCCGAGTCGCGGAGGATAGGGAGAGCGGCCTACGGAATACCGACACTCTTCTTCCCCGCGACTCCTCCTTGGTTGCGAAAGACAGGAAGGGCGGCACACCTACCTCCTGCAACCCGTCCCTCGCACCCTCCACAGGCGCATCCAAAGCGGGCTGCCGAAGCCCGATTTTGCCTCCTCCACGGCCGGCCTTACTCCTCAGGCCGGCCAGGTTCCTCTTAGCTTCCCCCGGGTGGGGCCAAGCCGCAGGTACTAAGCCCCACCGCTAAGACAAAGCGAGAACCTGTTCGGGGAGGGCGCTCGACCCGTTTTTTTTTTTGCCGTTGGAAAATCCATCCTACGGATTCCCCGCCGCTAGAGTGAGGGGGCAGGGATATGTGGGCTCCCGGACCAAGAGTGGAGCGGCCGGTATACCCACTAAAAACCAACGGTTGTTCCTTTCTCTTGTCGCTGTAGCCGGGCCGCGGGCGCTGATGACAGTCTTCGGCGACCCCGGCACGACGTGGCCCTCTCGGCCTCTTCTCTCCGGTGTGTTGGGACACCCGGAACGTCGCTTTAGGCGCCGTGCCGGAACAAACAGCACGGCGCTCCCTCTTGAGCCCTTCTCTGGCGGCGGGCAGCGCTGCGACCCTAGCGTAACGTCCGCGTCGGAGCAGTCGGAGAAGACTCCGACGCCATGACCGAAGATTCCCGAGAACTCTACCTCAACTCCATCGTCCGAATCCGAAATCGATGTCGTGACAGAAGTCGAGGCCAAGGAAGCCTACGACAGTGACGTAGGACGGTTTCTTCCGTTAAAGCGCGCAAAAGCGCAAAAATAGGTCCCCGGCGTCCTCACCGTCACCTGACCCCCTGTCAAAGCGCCGAAATCATCGGCCATCGACCTTTGGCCGCAAGGCCCACCTCCTCAGCCTCAGGGCCAAACTAAGCCGCTTCACGGCCATCATCGAGCGCTGCATCACAGCCCGTCGCCTCCGCCGCTTCACGACCAACAACTAATGCTGCCTCTGGCAATCCACCTCCGCCGCCTCACGGCCTGTAACTAGCGCTACCTCACCGCCGCTTCACGACGAAGACTAGTGCTGCCTCACAGCGATCCACTTCAGCCGCCTTACGGCAACCACCAACTGTCTCGCCTAGAGACTAAAAGCCCCACCACTATACATCCGATCCAACGAATAGTGGGCCGAACTAAGTTGGCACTATCAAATAAATATAAATTTACAGCAGTTCATTCCTACAAGGATTCAAATTGCAACTCGAAACGGTGGAAGCACATCGTAATGTAACGTCGTATCTGCAGAAGAACGACTTTTATTGTTATACCTACTCATTCCCGAAGAGCGTGTCCTTCGGACGGTCGCCAAAGGACTGCCGATAAAGATGATCACCCAGGACATCCTCGACTATATCAAAGCGCAGGGTATACCGATAGACTCGGCAATCAGGCTACATAACCAAAAAACAAGAAAGCCTTACAATATGGTCCTTCTGACCTTAGAACGCTCCCCAGAGGGCAAAAAATTTTACGATCTTAGACACATTTGCGATATCACTCCCATCACCTTCGAAGCACCTCGCTCGAATGGACTCCCCGCGCAGTGTCACAACTGTCAAATGTACGGGCACTCGGCCCGTAACTGTCACGCTAGACCTCGCTGCGTCAAATTTCTCGGCGAACACGGCACCCCCGACTGTCCGCGTCCTAAGGGTAAGGACACCCTGCTCACCTTTGAGCCGCCGGCATGCGTCAACTGCCAAACCCAGGCTCACAGCAAATTACCTGGGGTCCCCAAAGCACCCAAACGTAAGGTGCCTCACCTCCATCGTACCAGGCGCCCCCAGGTGCCATCTCTCATATCCTTCCCGCCACTCCGACCTGCTCCGGCGTGGATATTATCACAGCGCTCCGCGTAGCGACTCTCTACCCGCATGGCACCAGCCACCGCCGCAAACGCGCCGAGCGCTCCGCGTAGCGTCGCACCACGCGCACCACTAGCGCTCAACATAGCAGAAAAGATCGACTTTGCCGGGCTCGATCGCCTCACCGGGAGTTTGATGCCGCAATAGAAAACTTCGGAGCCCGCCTTGCTATACTTAGCAAGTATAGGCAATTAGTCAACCTTATTACGGGACATAATGGATAATACACCCATTAATGTTTTGAACGTCCCGGGCCGTCTAAAGCCACGCGCAGTAAACATAGTCTTTTAACGCAAACGGCCTCGCAAATAGTAAAAAGTCCTTCGCGGAAACGACGTAGACATTCTACTAGTGAGAGACATTCTGAAGCAGGTAAGAGCGATCTCAAAATCTAACTTAACATCTTTTTGCACTGGGACGGTGTAACAATACTATTTACTACTGAGCGTGGCCAAACCGTCCATTTTTGTTTACAGAGACAAGGATAGAGTTGATTTTGTAGAGATTGAGTGAGAGAGAGTACTATGTTCAAACATTTTACACTGTAGACCGGTTTGGTCATCATCGGATCGGTTTCGGCACATAGCAAAGACATTTACTTAGTGCGTCTCTCGACTTGTTCGGTAACGCATGTGTGCATTCCTTTCTCATTTCTCCGTGAGTTTGAATCAGTGTTATAACGACGACTTCTGGCTACTTTATTGGACTACCCGTTTTGCTTACTGATTTGGACTTTGTTTGTAATTTTGACGCCTTGGCTTGTATCTGGACTGATTCTGAATCAAAATGCCACCATTCAATACACGGCACAAGAATACGCCTAATATGCACTTCATCTATGGTGGTGCGGGGCAACCAAGTGCCGCTGCTGCCCTTTATAGGAAAGGTACCCTAATGGCGTCATCCAGATTACCGTGTTTTCATCAGAGTCCACAGTTGTTATTCGGATGGCAGAATACCTGGCAGCGGCATTGGTGGTACGAGCTCCGGAAGACAAGTGAATATTAATACTCAAGATGTTGTGCTTGATGAAATTCAGCAAGACCCATCTACCTCTACAAAGCAATATCACGTCGCACCGGAATCCCAAAACGACCGTGCACCGTGCACTGAAAATAAATAAATATCATCCTTACCATATTAGACGCGTCCAAGCTCTGCAACCGAGAGATTACCATGCAAGATTGTTTTTGTCGACAAATGCTTGACAAAATAGAAGAAAATCCACAATTCTTTGAAAAAAATTCTATGGAGCGACGAATCTACATTAAAAAAGACGGATACTTTAATATGCATAATCTGCACAGCTGGCAACTCTCAAATCCAAATCTAATGCGAGAAGAAGTCGCAATACCAGTTCAAAATAAATTATTGGACTGGTATATTAAATAGGATAGTTATTGGTCCTTTCGAACTGCCGAAATTTATCTTCCCAAAGTTACTTAAACTTTACAAAATGATCTCCCAACCTTATTGGGAGAAGTGCCTGAGGAGATAAGGGAATCCCATTGGCTACAGAATGATGGCTGTCCTGCACATTATGGTGCAAACGTCCGTTCTTATTTAAATGCCACATATCCAAATAAATGGATTGGTCGTTTGGGTCCCATTTTGTGGCCTCCTCGATCCCCAGATTTAAACCCTCTTGACTTTTTTTTACTGGGGTTGCCTAAAGGAAGAGGTGTACTCGAAAACGATTTCAAATTTGGAGGAATTACGCAGCCGTGTTCAAGAGGCCGCTTCAAAAATAAATGAACGACGCTACGCACGCTTTCTTAGTAGAGCCTTTATTAGAAGATGTAGAGCGTGTATTAGAGTCGGTGGCAGACAATTTGAACACCTGTTATAAATAAAGATTGTTTTATGTACACCTGCAATTTCTTATTATTAAAACTTAATAATATATTTATCGTTTCTTTTTTAGTCATTTACCCTTTTGCATCTCAATAGCAATAAGTTAGTAATAGTATTATATAAAATGATGCATTATACCATTTTGTAAACTGTATTAACTGCGCATTTTTTAAATACTTAGCCACTTGGTTTCCATACTTTTTTTTACATGAAACACTCTCAAACTTTGTCAAAAGTATTTTGTGATCAAATTTCATACTAAAAATTAAAATTGATATATTTTGTTAAAAAAGTACAATAGATACTCATGTTATTTATTACTTTTTGTAATAGTATAGTCTGTGAGGAGTAATATAACACCAAAACGTAACAAATTCATTAATTTGGCGTCGCTGTTCACATAAATTGACAATAACATCATAAAAATGGATTTACGTTTAAAAAATCATAACTTGAGTACCAGTTGGGATTTTTTTCTTTGTATATTTTTTCGAGTGCCGGGTAGCTGTGCTTTGCGGCGCTCAGGATTATCCATTCTAAATGGGACACCCTGTATATATATATATTATTATTAATAATATATTATTATATTATTTTAATTTATATTAAATATATAAATTAAATATATTATTATATAAATATATTAATTTTTGTAATGATTTTTATTCAACTTGATATAATGGTAATATTTTTATTCATTTAATATATCAACATTGTGATTTATCTATGTAATACGTTTTAGATAAGCGCCATCTAGTCACACATAATCAAAGCTTCTGATTTATAGTACCGCTGTACCAAGTAAGCCAACATCTCTTAGGAATTCTACATTTGTAAGCAACAGATGGCGCTGAACTACCAGTTATATGATATATCAAAGTACGTCTTGTGAATCCATAAATTCTTAATCGAATTATTTATGATCAGTTCTTGTAAATCTACCATCTTCAATTATCTTAATTATTTTGGATTGATATTACTTACTATTTGTGAATATTAGTAAAAAAAATTGTGCTTATATTCTTTTTCAAGTGCTCCAATATAATTGAGGTTAACTATCCGTATGTTATTTATTGATATAAATTAAAATACTTTTATTTAATATAATTAACACTAAATTGGTGAGGCTTGTCAGCTGAATGCAAAATGGAAGATGGCAACAAAATTGTATTGATGGTAATTTACATTACTCCAAATCAAAAATGGACAACATCATTCATTTCCTGAAAACAATATTATGGCCATATACAACAGCTGGAGGAGAATATCTTGGTAGAGAGAAGACAAGTTACCGATAATTTTAAGTGGAGACTTCAACGTCAATTTTTCCCGTAAAGATGCTCGTCCACTTATTGATTTCCTCCAAAATGACTTGATTTAGCCATGAATAATAATCCTCTGATTTCGACCACACGACATGGCACTACCATAGATGCTGTATTTGTACGATATCTCAACGCTGTTAAAGACAAAACTTTCGTATCATATTTTAGTTATCATAAGCCACTGATAACTGAAGTTCCGATTCAGAAATTACGGGAAGATACTATGGAAGTGGACATCATTTAATTCAAAATACAATTCAAATAATAAGAATTTATGTTAGACTTAATGTAAGAAAATAAATATTTATTTATTTAATTTTTCAAATTTAAACTGAACTTTGTTGATTATCCTTTTCCAATCCTTCTATTATTTTATTGTAATTAATTATTTGCATGCAATTAAAACTATTTTTTAATGATGCCAAAGATATAACTTCTCACGCGCGATCATAATTTAAACAAGCATCAATCAGATGCTGACTCGGCTCGAAACATCCCAATGAATTGTTACGGGCGCCGCTGCTACGTACCAAGCTATGCACTACGTAACCATAAGAAATTCAGGCGAGCGCGCCACGTTCTAACTGATCCGGACGATGAGACGACCGTCATCAAGCACGTGTGAACGCACTGAGACAAAACACACCGCCCTCGCCATCGAGGGCAACGAGTTCACTCCGTTCAGTAGATATCGACACGTACAAGGCCGATTTTCACTATCTACATAGGGGAGTTAAAAGCTAAATCAAACATGTCCAATAAGCAACTGATCGAGCCGAGGTTCCGGCCCTCGGGCGCCCTCGATGCATGTTGCTAACGGGAATGAGCAGGACCTGATCGGCGACTGATCGGCCGAGGCTCGACCCCGTGGGCACCCTCGATCAAGCCGCTTACGATATAACAAAGTGGCAGGGCCGGGTCCCCCTTCAGGGGTCCCTCAGTAAACCCAAGAATGAGGTGAAATCTGTGCACATTGGGGTTGCCGCATCAACCCCCGGGTTGTAGTGGTTAACTTCACCCGTGAGTTCTCCAAAAAAAAGGTTCCAAGGCTGATGATGATGGTGATAATGGACATAAGAGTGATAACTTTCTAAATAAGTCTTTGAATAAAACTTATTTCCGTTAAATATTAATAAAAATGTTTATTGGAGATCAAATATAATTATATAAAAAGAAAATTAAAAAGTTTTTTGAAGTAAATATATGAACATCCTTTTTAAATTCACCCTTACTTAAATCGAGAGATAAGTTATGCTCCTTTAAACCCAAATTATGAAAGGATAAAAAGCACATGTTTTTAAATATCATAATACACTTTTATTTAGATTTAAAATAAATGGTGGGTATTTAAAAATCTAATGGTAAAAATTTTAAAAAGTTTAAAATTTTAGGGTTTTACTGGACTATACTTAACTAGTTTTCAACTGTATACATTATGAATATTTAAGTGTTAGTTAATATAATTATTACAAATTTGTTTTTTTTGGTATTGGATAAAATAACATTTGGTTTATGGTTTCTTTACTTTAAATTCCGTCTTTAACACTTTCAACCGGGGTCTCAGGGTGAACTGAGATTCATGCGTCTTGTTGCCCTGCGAAGCGGGTTTCAGATCTTAATTGTGATAAAATTTTGTGTCTTCTCCAACCTTCGTAAAAATCCTTATTTTATCATTGCCGATATTTTTAAAACAAAAACCCTTTTTATTCAATAATGTGTATTATTCGCCTACACAAACAATTAATTATTGTAGACTTTTTATTTTCTTTTTATTTGAAATTATATCAATTGTACTCAAACTTTTGTATTTAATGCGAGCAATAACCTAATTAAAGCTAAATTGTCTTGAACTATTATTCTATATCTTTTTTTGTTGATTATAGCTGTATGTATATTTCTTTATGATGTATTAATTAAATATTATTTTATTACCTTTATTTTCTTTTGAAACAGCATATTATATTCAAATCAATATGGAAATATATATAGATCAACATACTATGACAATACAGAATAGCTCGTTAAAAGTTTTTTAACGATATGTTATTTAACGATTACGAAGCTTGCCACTGGGAAACCAATTTAACTTCTCTGGTTCAATCGTGTTTAAATTTTTCAAATGTAATAAAAAGCGAAAGTCTCAGAAAAACTTGAAACGTTACGTTTTCAATATAAAAACATATTTTTTACTTACAATTACATACATATCGTGGATCTATCCAAAGGCGTTAGGTAATTCGGAACAAATGTTTTAGATGTTACCCCGCGTTCTTTGTACTCCAATTTCTAATATTTCTATATGATTATTTAGGATGTTGAATTGTATTATTTAGGATTATTTAAATATTGAAAAATAATATTATTTCTCAAATTTAACCACGAATATCCAATAAATAATTAAACATGAGCCCGTTATAAGCAGAACATTAACGAACAATTAGTGAATCTATAGGCCATCACTTGATTTCCAAGAGTCAGCGATAAATTAAATCATCGGTTGAAATCGGAGGGCTTAAACCAAAATAAATATATTTTTTTGAAAATAATTTAATCTAAACTAATTTGTTCTATTCAAAGTGACGTGTAGGCGAAGAATGTCTCGACGGCCGCGCTTTGTTTTTCAAAAGTAGTCGGTCTGCCTCTGCGATTGACGTTATTTCTGCGAATTATAATAATAAATAATTCGGAATCCTTTGCTTGCATGGAAAATAAATGGAGCCTTATTTATAATGTCTAGTCAAGCCTCCATTATACCACTATCTAATGCTGCAATCGGGTCTATCACCCATGCTCACTTAGGGTTAAACAGCGTGCAAAGGGTTGTTTAAAGACTCTAGCTTGTAACGTTACTTTGTATACCCTGTAACGCGCTAAATTGAAGCCTATCTATGGGCTGAACTTCGTCTAGATTTACACACTTAATAATAATTACTAATTATGCCTCCGTGGTCAAGCGGCATTTGCCTTTGCTTTATTAACCTGAGGTTGTGGTTTTTTAGGACTTGGTTGATTTCTGGTTAGTAATTACCATTTGGGCCGATAACTGAATTCACTAAAAAGAAATGATGATGAAAGATGATCGATGCGTCAGATGGGCATGTAAAAAGTCGGTCCATCCATCAACCCGCAATGGACCAGCGAGGTGGGATATAGTCTAAAAAACCTCTAATTGGAGAAGGCGTATTTTAGGGGAGTCCTCTTTGACCAACAATGGACTAACACAGGCTGATGATAATAATGATGCACTATGAGTGAATGGAAAAAGTGTAGGTACTCACCCTCACCAGTGATTGATTTTTTTCTGTGTATTCAACACATTATACATGATATTGTGGTTGTCTTGTTAGGTCTACTTAAATTTACTTTTAAATAAAAATTGAAGCAACATCCGATTGAAAATGTACTGTAAAAAAAGCTAAACTACATGAAATCAGTATTAGTGCCGACTAGATGTCTGTATGATATATTTTTGGTGCATTGTCTCACGAATAAATAAAGGGAAAATTTTGTAATAAATATCCTCATCATTTATAACGCCAGCATCCAGCAGTTCGAGTGATAAAATAAAAAAAATAAATATAATGGAAAAACTATTTTAAATGTGGACAGAAAATATAGTCTATTTATAATTGAAACGATAATTAAATCTGTACGATGTTGTGCTTTGAAGCGGTCATATTATTGACTCAAATTCTAAACGTAATATTCACATTCTTCTGTAACGTGTTAAAGTTTTATTTACGAACCCGAGACAGGATTTTATATTTTTCCTATTTCAAACGCTTTAGCGATTGGATAAAAGTAGGGTGGAAGAGCAATTTCCACGTTTATTCCCTACTTTATAGGCTATATTCATCTTAATTTTCCCACTGTTGATGAAATTTTATTAATTGCAGATGGATAAAGGATTGAGTCGAAAATTTTGACATAAATTATTATAGATTTACTATTGTAGCTTTTCTGTTTTGTTACAAATACAAATAAATGTTTAACGTATAGATGTACTTATAATAATACTTTAAAAAGGACGTTAAGAAAGGTATAAATAATAAAATGTCAAAGTCAAGTCAAACATCTTTATTCAATATGGAAGCATTACTTTCTTATTGATTGTCAAATAATCTACCACCGGTTCGGAAAGGAAGCCTCTGACCGGAAGAACCGGCTAAAAACTCTGCAGGACTTTTTCTTTCCTTTTCTTCAATAAATTTTACAAAACTTTTACATAAAACCACATTTTACTACTTTGAAATAGCCTGGAGCGAACAGTTCATTACCAGGGTGTGTTATCTATCAAGTAGTCATTACAACAATAATATCCTTGAACACACAAACGTTCCTTTAACTTTTTAATTTATTTACAGATAAAAGCTGACGTTTTCTGGTATTTTATTGTGAAGAGTATACATTGTCCGAGAAAGATTTCATTGTTCTACGGAGCCTAGTTTTTGGAAGAACATAATTATCTTATTTTACTAAGAGGCAGTATACTAATAGGTCTAAAGTTATTGGGGTCTGTGGTACTTGATTTTAATTCCGGAATAACCTTACTGGCTTCCTAAGGTCAGAAATTTACCATGTAATACAATCATTAAAAAACTGCAAAGGCAAGGTGATATACATCAATAATAGAACTTATCACCTTAACCGAGATCCCCAGATCTACAGTTTTTTAATGTCCAGAGATTAAAGCGGACACCAATATCTTTATCGCACTTACTAAAATAGAAATTATGTTTACATTCTTTAATATTTTCTTGTAATGGACTCTGCAACAGTTGGAGAAGAAACAACTGACTTGGTGGTAAAGACAGAATGTCTGAAAAAAAATTTCAAACTAGGATGCAACATCTTGATCAGAATTTATTTTACTATTATTAACATTTAGCCAATTTCAAAGTTCTTGTTTACAGCCCTTCCTGTTTCACCAGTAATTATTTTCCAAGTCATTTTATTTTGTCGGATGCACCTTTAATTTTGCTTTTAGGTAGAGTGACTTCGCTGTCCAGCACACTTTTCTGAATGTTTTGGAGTATACATTAACATATGTCACAAAGGATTGATTGTGATTGTAAGTCTTTTCACCATATAGTTCATATAATCTTTGACTGCTCTTATGTATTCCAACAGTTGCCCATTCACTGAAAGCTGCAGATCTTTTGATTTGACTGTTTTAGAAGTAAATATACTCTTAAATTCAGTTGTTATTAATTTAAATAATTTACTATACAGTATATCCGGCTTACTATTAAAATGCAAATAACTAATTTTATTAATTATATTACTTCTAAACTTCTCAATACGTTTGTAATAAAAATTTTTTTTGCATAATATTTTTGTGAGATCTATTATCAGAAACAAAAGAAGCTAATTGTCCACAATGATCAGATGGTAACATATTAATGATGGATTTATTAATAGGGATACAATTTGTAAATATGTTATCTATACATGTTGCCGAGGAGGCAGTAATTCTTGTTGCTTCAAGAAATAAGTTTAAAAGGTTATATGAATTTAACAATGATCTGAATCTAATAGTGGTGGTTGAACTTTCTAGTAAATTTATGTTAAAATCACCACAGACTACTATATTTTTATTGGATTCAAATAGTTTTATTAACATTTGTTCAATATAATTTCAAAGATTCATATAACGCACTGGGAGGTCTGTATACACATACAATTATGAAGTGCTCTCGCTCTGCACAGGCTATTTCAATAGTCTGCTCAACTGAGAGGCTCACTATATCTAGTACGATTTTTATATTTTAAATTATTTTCAAAATTATTATTGAGCCACCGTATAGCTTTTTCTCTGTTAAACAGGCTATCAACCTGGTAACATCCAAGGTTAAATATAATCTGGTTTTATATAGCAGTGTTCTGTAATACCATGACATGTATATTACAATTGTTTAAAAAGTTCAACTTCTAGTTCCTTACCGGCTATTCCTTGTATGTTTTGATGTACCAGGCTAATACAAAGGTTCTTATTTTTATTTTGTAATTTGTCTAGTAAATTTATTGTTTTCTCATTAATCTTTTCACATTGATTATTATTAATGCAATTAAATATGCTAGAGACAGCTCTGTTGTCTTAGAATTTAATTTAAATTATTTGGAACATATTTTAAGGCATTACATGTCATTATTTCCTGTTCAAAAGAATCAGAGGACTTTATAGCCAAAGACTTGGCTGAGTTAATAATACAATAATATAGCAGCTGTGCTAACTGTTTTTATAAAAGTTTGATAGGTTAAACCTATCGCATAGTCAGGTAACAGTTTCTATAATTAATTATTTGATTTATGTCAATTAGATGTATTTATTGACAATGTCAGAATAGGCTATTAATATACAATTAATCTTATATAACATTGATAAATTACTATTTAACTAATGCCTATAGTAATTTTCCTGTGCAACTCCTTAAAAGGAAATGTAAACAGAATAATTTTCTTTACATTAAGACTATAAAGTTTTGTATGAATTAATTTTAAATAGTTACTGTTTACATCTCCCCGTCTCCCAATGAGAATAATTAGGACAGTGTTGGGGCAATGAATATCAGTTACTACTTTATTCATTATCTGTGTGTAGGTTGCTCCTGGCAAGCAGTGGTTTGATACCAATTCCCCCATACACCTGTCATTTAGCAACAAACCCATATTCCTTCCCATTTCATCGCTATAAATTTTGATTATGTCATGGGAAGAGACATGTCCTGTCTTGTCCAGTCCAGTGTTGACCTGAGTCACTTCAGTCTGGGATGTGGGCATAGAATTGATATTAATATTCAGCTGTGGAGGACCAGAACTTAGACACTCGCATGTACATGCTTTAGTTAACGAGTCGAAGCGATCATTGTTATATTTGCCCAATTCAAGCAGGTCATTCACAGCTGATATGTGTTCCGTTATTTCTAATTGAGATGCTTCATACTTCTTTGTTATTAAATCCAAAGACTTGGGTGAGGAGAAAGGAGGAGAGAAGAAAGGATGAGATCTCAGTCTGTAGCGACTCAATATCAGCCTCATGAGTCCTACAACTGATTGCCATTACGGTGACTGAACTATTTTAGAGAATAACTATCTACGCAAGGGATATTATAGTGCAAAAGTGTACGCGCAGACACACGATTAGTCCAACACTACGAATTATATAACTAAATACAAAATGTTAAAATAACGCGAAATATTTTTTGTTTCGATTTCGATGACATAGAGAGAAAAAACTTATTTTGATTTTTTTAAATACTATTTCCAAGACTAAAGTACCTAAAATATTGATTACCTTTGTTGGTAAGTAGAGTATTCCAAAAATTAGGTTGGGATATCCTTTTTGGTTATACTTGATACAAAAGATGATATATAATTTTGGTTATAAGTTAGGTTGGGATATCCTTGTTGGGATATACTTGATACAAAAGATGATATATAACAGCTTTGATTTTCTTCTGTTCAAATCTCTTTAATACTGTTACCCAAAAGTTTTCAAGCCGTTAGTTTCTTTTGACATTCGAGTGGTTCTGAATCTTTTAAAAGCTGCTCACTTTCTGAATATTTAAACTCGCATTCGATCGAATACGTCAGTATTACGTTGCAAATCATATGAATTTTGTAAAACTAGGTGTAAAAAGGCTTAGTCGCTGTGACGTGTGTAAAATAAGACCTTATAGCCACAGTCCCTTGACATTGAAGTCTTTGCAGCCATATATTTTTATTTAAAGTTAATATAAAGCTAGCGAACATAGATAGTTTTCTCTTAATAACGCTTTCGATACTCAAGATTTTCACAGAATTTCGTACACCACTAACTGCTTGCTGTTTTAAAAGTTAATATCGTTAGTTCTACCAATATAATTTCTATTTTATTTATTTACGGAACAAGAAAATATTGAGGATAAAATTGGATGTTTTATTTTATGATTCACCCTTTAAAACAACTTTTTCATAATACGATTAACTGAGTGACTTTCCTGAACTGGTAAATTGAATTTGATAGTTGGATATCCGGATTAGTAAGCTGAAGTTGCCGCTCGCTTACATAATCCAGACCATACGCCACTGACTGCCGTCAGTGGCGGTGGCTGGTCAGATAAGCCGCAGAACTGAAGACCGCTGAAGGAAGTAGGAAAGTTATAAAGTGGAGATCGAGGCTCGGCAAACGTAGTGTGGGACGCAAGACGCAGTGAAGACATTCACAAAGTGGCCAGTGTGGACGAGAATAGCCACAGATGTGAAGCGGTGGCGTGCATTAGTGGACTATGTCTAGCAGTAGACTGACACCGGCTAATGTCTGATGGCTGATCTTATCTAATAAGTATGATGATGATGATTAGATAAATGTCATTCACGGTTTAATTAAAAATGGGTTTAATTTGTATTTTTAATATGAAACGTGATAATATATTTCAAAAATGCACAAAACTGGAATGGTTTCAAATATTCAAATTTCTCCAAACAGCACGCAAACATTGTGATTAAAAAAAAACAAACCCCTTATGGTTTGTTTTTTTTAATAACAATACATACCAGTAACTGTAGCTAATAAAATATAATGGAAAATAAGTCATGCACCCCTGCTCTCAGAATTGTAAATGGAATTGGTATTAAGCATGCTAATTATATACTGTTATCTGTTACCGGTTAACTAAAAGCAGTAATTTAAATATTTTGAAATTACTAAAGCACTTAGCAAAATATTTAATGCAGATTTTTATCAGCAAATACACACGTAGTAAAGTAAAAGAAACAATGTGATGTAATATTGCTGGACTTTCATGACTCATATCGTCATCGGTTCGTATCACCTTTTAATATATTGTAATCAAGTTCCTATTAGCCTAAGCATTAAGTTAGTAACCCTAAGTAATGCCCTAAACTAACAAAATTTAAATCTGAAACTTGAGATTACAAACATTATTTATTAACTTATTAAAAGCCAACTATTTCACGATATTCATATTTATTATAGAACTCAACAAAAATGTTAAAAGCTAGTTTTAGCAGCTATTTTGAAATAAATGAAAGAAGTTTCAATACTTTGTACCTGTATAAAACAGTTTTGTACCTAGTCCAGTGCAGTTTCACAGTGCGGAAAGATTTTCAACTATTCTCGAAACTTTCAACGGACTTCCTATTGAAAGCGTAGTTTTATTTATTTTTAGCTTTCTAACTTGTACCTTACGCCATGGAAATAACTTTTATTTAAAAAGATTATAATTGAGAGTATGTGTTCTATTTGTTTTCTTGTTCTTTTTCTTCTTTTTATCGTATAAACACCATTTCAACGATACTTTGATTGTTTATTATATGCAAGGATAGTTTAAGAAAATAAAATATGTCAGGATGCCACTTTTTCAAAACGTTCATTTAATTTAATTAATATTTGATTAATAACACTATAGAGGTATTTTTAATGAAGCAGAAATTGAAATTTTTTATAGAATACAAATAAATTTTTCAAACATTTAAATATGCGACGCGTAATTTCGCGACTCATTATGGTTTAATCTAACTAAAACCAAAACGTGCTAGGCCATTGAGGACATTAAAATATTGATTTTGTATCTATTACAATATTCTCATAACTAGCTTATAATACTAGTATTAAATGCGAATGATCGGTAAAGAAGAAAAATCTAAAATATTTCAATTTAATCAAAAATTTAAGAGAATATGGTAGAAATAAAAGTAAATCTAATGTGTATTTAACAGTCATCCAGTTTCTATAGTACAAGCATTGCGTAGCTTGTGGTAGATGATATTGTGGTGATTTTTCACAAACATTATTATTATTTATCTAGTTTCTTCAACACTTTCTTCAAGAAAATTTCTCGGTGCAGTATGAAGTTTAAATTAAAAGCGAGTAGCAAGGAAGCGGCCGTCGATGTTACTGAGAATATTTCAAAGAACGTTATAAAACGACGAATATCGCCAGTAGTGACGGATAATCTGATGCTCGGCTGACGAAATAAATCCGGTCCATAGTGGATCCTTGATAGAATAATTGAACTACTACGGTCAACATGACCGGTCTAAAAAGTTTCCACTTTGTGGTAAAACTGATTACTAGACGAAAGTTTACTTGGTGAATTAGTAAACTCACTAAAATCCAACGCACTATTGTTAAATGTATTTATTAGGGCAGCCTTTAAAATATTTTACCCCATACGTAAATGAAAAATAATTTACTATTCTACTCTCCCTCAGGCTACTTTACTCCAAGTTATACCTGCAACAGGATATGATTTCATCGTCCTTTTCTCTCTCTTTAGTTGTTGAACCAATTGTGAAAGTGATTATCTGACTTCTTTTGTTTTCTTAATATCATGACTTCTGACTATTTATACACCAAAACTGTTGTTGGGGAACAATGAGATGACATTCAATTGTTAAAACATTGTTATTAATTAAGGATAACATTTACATGTAAATTGATTTAATTTTGATTCATGTTTAAACTGGTTTGCATTAATCATAATTCCGAATAGGCAGGTGCATAAATGAACGCTAGCTACTACATTTAAGCAAAAACTTAGTTATCGTTTTAATGCTAACCAAAAGAGAATTACGATAAATAGGTGTATTTTTGCTTACTAGCGTATTTATCAACCTATTTGAAGACAAGCTTGTATGGATTTTATTTAAAAAAATGTATTGCTGGCAGGCGAACTTTTACCTTATCAAACTACACTGTTAGCACTTATCAAATAATACTTAAATATGCATCCATAACTAGAGTGCAATACTAATTATTAAAAACCAATAGACCGCATGATACTTATTATACAAAAGCATATTAAATATCATTATGCCCCCATTCATTTTCTACAATTATTAATTTTTCAACATTTTTTTTTACAGTAACAATACAGATTTTTGGATATTATTACGTAAAATTACTTTATATGGTCAAGGGACCGAGCATGGGCCTTGAGAATGGGTTAAAGCATCGGGTATCATCATCATCGGCCTGCGTCAGTTCATTGCTGGACATAGGCCTCCCTTAATGCACGCCACCTCTTCCGATCTTTGGCTATTCTCATCCAGCCCACACCGGCTACTTTGGGAATGTCGTCACTCCACCTTGCCGCAGGGCGTCCTTCACTACGTTTTCCGAGCATTGATCTCCCCTTCAGAATTTTCCGACGCCAGCTGTCGTCAATTCTGTGGCTCATATAACTGGGCACTGCCACTTCAGCTTACCAATCCAGTGACTCTGGTTCTCTGACGGACCACATCGTTTCGGATGCGGTCCTTCAGAGACACTTCGAGCAAATCCCTCTCCATAGCATGCTGGGCAATTTTAAATTTGTAGACCAGTCGAGCCATAGGTGTCTTTCACTTTGTCACTGTGGGATGGGTGACGAGTAAACTCGACAAAGCTTATGAAAATCTGCCCAGCCCAGGGGAATCCTTCTTGGCCTCTCCATTAAAGTTGTTCTCACCTAGTTCGAGCATTTGCCCTAGGTAAACGTACTCCAAAACCACTTCGAGGGAGGTTCCTGGAAGAGGATGTGGGAGGAGATGAGGAGGAGGAAGTAAATACAATTCTTTGTGTATTCGAATTCTTCCAATTTTTATTCCCTTTCCATTCCGTAAACGCGTAACGCAACAACACGTAACGCTCGCGTACAGTTAATTAATAGAACAAAGTCGATCGTCTAAGTCCATTTCCTCTTCTATATACACAACGTTAAAACTTCACAAAGTAAACCTCGGACAGGAAATTATTCTGTGTTAGTGAGCGTTCACCTCAAATGAAGTAGTGTATATTGTTAATAATTTGTTAGAACATGTTAAGAATGAATGCTTGTGGCGTGACTCTGTAATGGAGAAGTACACAATTAAATTTATAGATTGATCTAAGATAGTGTTAGGTTTATAGTCTATGGTCTTTAATATCCTCTGAACAAATCTTACTTATTTTAAGGTTTTATTCATCTATCTATAATGATTACTTATTTTATAAAGCAATATATATTGTTATTGTTTTTATATATTTCGTACAGCGACGTGATAAGCAATACGCCTGATACCACCTGATATTTACCTGATATAAATTGTGACGTGGCATGCCAAAAGCCACAAGTCTTGCCACCCTGAGCAATAAAACGTCTTGCTTACTCTGTACATACGCTGTGCCCTTCCAACCAGAAGACGGTAGTTTTTATACACTAGTGCTTTACGGCAAAAATAAGCACTGCGATGGTACTGCCCGAGATGGCCTCCTGTAAAAAGGGATTTAACACATCTAAAAATTATGATAAACTTTAGCCAACAGAAATTTATTAGTGTTTTTCGCAACTATTAACACTTCAATTAGATAAAATCTATAATTTTAACTTTGGTAAAGAATAAAAAGACTATATGTGCTCACGCCTAGTACGTCGTGAGCTCGGAAAGAGGGTAATATTAGTAGATTTTAAATTATGAAATAGATTCGTTTTTTAATATTTATTTATGTTCAATTATTTTTCAAAATATTTCAAATTTGTTTCAAGTTTATTTTTATAGCATATTTGATTTTAGAACTATTGGAACAAAACAGCTGTTATAATAAGTCTAAAACTCTTTGAGTTATAAATAATTAAATATATAAATAAATAAATAAAATAGACCGTAAACCAAGACATAAATACTGAAATTGCTTTCCCGCTTTCCTATTTCATCTAATATTACAAGTCTGTGCTATAGAAAAATTGTATCATCATCATAAACAGCCTCTATCAATCCACTGCTGAACATAGGCCTTTTTAAATGAACGCCAAGACAGCCGATCCCTTGCTACTCGCTGCCAACTTGAACCGGCTAAAGTACGGAGATCGCAATCCCACCTGCTCGAGAGTCGACCAACACTCCGTTTCCCTATACGCGGCCTCAACTGCGGAACCTTATGGGCCCATCGGCCATCGTTCTTCGGACCACATGACCGGCCCCCTGCCACTTCAACGAGCTAATTTCTTCCTTTGCGCTATGTCAGTAACTTTCGTTCTCTGTCGGATGAATTCATTACGAATCTTATCCGATAGAGAGATTCCGAGCATAGCGCGTTCCAAAGCACGTTGAGCTACGGCAAGCTTGTTGACCAGTCCGATAGTCAGAGGCCAAGTTTCTGCCCAGTAGATCATGACGGGGAGTACGCATTGGTTAAAGACTTTTGTCTTTAATCTTTGCGGTATCGGTGACGTGAAAATGTGGTGTAGCTTCCGGAATGTTGCCCAGCCCAACTGAATCCTCCTATCGGCTTCTCTCTCAAAGCTGTTTCTTCCCAACTGCAATATGTGCCCGAGGTAGACATATTTATCAACAACTTCAAGAGTAACACCATCAACATTGACCGGACTCGGGAGAAAGTGTTAGTTGAACATGACTTTCGTCTTGTCCAAGTTCATCCTTAGTCCGATACGTCGGACGATTTATTTAAGCCGTCAACATTTCCTGCAAGCACTCCAACGACTCGGCCAATTGACGATATCGTCAGCAAAACGGAAGTGTGAAAGGTACTCGCCGTTTATGTTTATGCCACGTCCAGTCCAGTTTAGGATCTTCAAAGACGTCTTCCAATGCATTAGTGAACAGTTTCGGGGATATTACATCCCTGTCTCCTCCTCGATGCAATAGGATTGGTCGCGTTTGACCCCCGGAATCAGAACGGCATAAACGCAGCACTATACAGACCTTTCACACTCGACGTATCGATAATCGACTTGAGATCGTTGAAGAGCTTCCAGAACAGCCAGGTTTCTACAGAGTCAAAGCTTTCTCGTAGTCCACAAATCACCAAAATTTTAAATGTATGTGGGTCATTCCATGACAAATCGACCAATAGTTGAAATAGACCCTTTTCGATTTGGACGTATTTGGTCAGAAGTTTTTCTCATCATATAACGAAGTTGTGCCAAGGGAAAAAAATAAACTTTTTTTTTCAAAAGTTATTTTAATGCAAAAGAATCAATAAAAAACTAATTAATGTGATAATTTTGTTTTTCAGCTTTATTTTGGATTTAAATTGGATATAATTGTGCTAGAATGATCGTTTTTCCTGAGCCCTTTGCGGTGTTGTAGATTTCGCACTTCTTTTTCTCAATCTGAAAGTAAATAGTATTGTTAGAAAGCTATTTTTAAATGGAAAGTATGTAATCTCATCTACAAAGTTATCTATGAATAAGTGATTTAAGATAGTTTTCAATTTTTCCGAGCCGGGACAGTCATTGCATTCTCCGAAATAACACTCATTTGTAGGTGATTGACAAATAACCATGTCCATACAATCCCGATGCGACACATTACATGCAATCAGTGGACTCTTTTTTTCGACCTTGATGTAAAGCTACCAGTCTCGACTCGGATTTTTATAGCGTTATAGAACAATGGAATCCGAAGGAATGCTCTGTTCCTTCGAACTAGTGACCTACCCTTTAAAAAGTGAAGGTCCACGTACAGATAGTACGTGTGTTAACTTCTGAAATGTGTCCTACGGATCATCGACGTTCGGTACGGACTGATCTGCTGACGGTCGGTCGACTGTACAAAACGAGTCAGGTGCAGTGAGAACTGCCTTATTTGCGGTGTGGTGTGATACGTGTATGATACTTCGCCAGTGCTCGGAGCAAGAAGAGCTATATGTGTGTGTGCTGACCTTACGATGTGGAGTGAGGTTAAAAGCTAGACGTGATAGGCTAGTTGCCCCCGAATAGCCGGGGGCGACGTTTACCGATTACGGGTTATTGTTTTTGAAGCTAGAAATTGCCTCCATGAGGCCTACGTGCTCGGTTAACGCAATGAGTTTCGCGGCACCGTCCCGGGCGGCGCGAAGTTTATTAGCGAGGATTCGTACCTCCTGCAGTTGATTAAGCCGGCGTATTTAAATAACAAGGATAGATCGTCCATTAATCCGGTGTTATTACTGGCTTGACTTATTGAGTTTCAACAAAAGGTGGGTTGTTTATAATTGGTCGCTGTTGGATGGTCTCTATTGTCGGCGAGGGATTACCGCGCCGCTATTGTTTCCGACTTATGGTCGGCACGGTGCCGCCATCGGTGAGCGAGTCGGCTATCGTTGAATGGGCGGCTTAGGCGTAATTCCTGGGATCACGATTGTGCCAGGCGCTTGTTTGTTGTGCAGGTGCGGAACAAATACTGGTCTTTCTTGATACAAGGGTCGTTCGTAATTCCTATAATTAGGACGTTTAAGACGTTTAATGGAAGTCGTTTAGGGCTTTTTCGCAGCCCCTGTAATAGCCGGTTGTCCTTCTTTTTGCACAATTTGACATGACGGAGGGTCGGGGTGTGTTTCACGAGGGCACTCCGAGTGCCATGATCACCGTAGCATTTGACGCATCTTGGCGCATGTAGCAATTACGGGCGCAGTGCCGAATGTTGACAGTTATGACATTGGGCTACTAGCCCAGTTTTATGCGGAGGCTCGACCCTAATGCCTGAAAGCTTGCATAGCGTTCCTAATAGTTAAAATGGCCTTTCTCTCGGGGATAAGGCCATATCTACCATAACAAGATCTATCTCGTTTTTTGGTGCGCGGTGCACCATCCATGAGACGCATTGACAGGGTAGCCCTGAGCACGAATGTCGGCGCTACCTCCTCGACATCGAGCTCTTTCGGGATCCTCTAATCGACGACTCTAAGATGACGCTCCTCTGATAGAGCGTAGTGTGAAAAACATGTTGCTTTCGCGTAGGAATAGCGTAAGTTTACGAAAATCCTCTGAGTTAGAGACATTTACGCGGATGCCTAAGTAATATTTTTCGAGCGCGTTTCGGCGAACCGGTTGCGTGTCAATGAAGTTTGAGATGCGGCTCCATTAAGATTTGTCATGTATTACGATAGGTGGTGGTGCTTGGCCTTGCGTTCGCCATGTAAATATCGTTGAGTGTTGGCCCGTTCAGTAGTAGGCTTGGGAGTTTCGTGGGTGTTGGGCCATGGTTGGCGCGTAGAGGCGTGACTAGCGGGGTCACTGGTGTTTGCAGGGCGTTTTTGCCCTTTTCCTGAACCGACGGTAGTGAAGCTGGTGGTTCTGGACAAGCAGGTGGGTTTAGGCTGCTTCGCGTTCTCTGCTTAGTCTCAGCTTCGTATTTAGCCATTATTTCGTTAAACTGAGTTGGGTTTACTAACTTGTAGTGTTTTAAAAGTCAGAGAGTTCAGGCTCACGACTGTCGTGAGAGATGATGTAAGTCCTACCCCCCACCTACGTGGAGGGGGTGTGCCTGAAAATCTAACGTGGTGATAGCGCTTTAGGAGCGCTAGGGTAGTACCCAGCGGCCGCCCTATTGCAGCAAGCACAAATTAATTTGAATGAAATGCCACGTGGGTGGTAATGTGGTGTGTAATCTACTTACGGAAGCCGGAACCCGCCTCGTGAGCACTCTACTACACTCACTAACCATCCTAGCTATGTCGAGATGTTGATAAGACAGAAATGTTCATCGCACGTCTGCACAACATCATTTGTTAGGCACTTGTGCCTAACGCGGTGGCACCGAAACACGGACAAAACGATAATAACGATAAACCATTCGAACGCGTGATAGTAAGCACGGGAGCTTAGATAGCTTCTGCATTAGAGCGCAGAGACGTCCGCCAACTAGCGAGGCTGAGGAGCGAATGTCAGTGGACTCAAGTGGATCGATGTTCTTAGAAACAATTATCAAAACCAGCTGACGATTTTGTTGATATTTTTTGTAGAATAATTCGAAACTACTTTATCATGACTTGTCTAACAAACAGGCTGAGTATTTTCAAACTATAAAGAAAACCGTGATATTGGCAAGTACTTGTTGCTTGCTGATTTTAAGAAAATTATTATTTTGCTTACAACATGATGTTCAAGGAGTATTAGACTCTTTTCCATTAAAGTATTTTTTTTAACCCTTAAAATTAAAAATAACAAGTGAATTTATCATTGTTTTATTAGCGAATTCCAAAGAAAGAAAAATATTTTTTCCTAAAATTCAAAAATTTATATTTTACCGGTGGTAGGTCCTGGTAGAGGGATGTTAACAGGAGACCGTCATGGGTACCACCACGGTGCCTATTTCTGCCGCGAAGCAGTAGTCAAATAAGCATGTTGAAGTTAATAATATACCGCAGTTCTACAAGTATTTAACGGTCAAGCCATTTAGTTATATGGGCTTATATAAGCCGTTTTATTAAAACACTAGAAACGAAACTTTATAAAAAAGTGTGCACGAACAAGTAGACAATATACCGGTTTAATGCAATCATTAAAATCCTGGAATGTGCATTAAGTGCTATTGTATCGGGGGATATATTTTAACAATAGAAATGAATCATGATCAAAAACAAATAAGCATGTTGAAGTTAATAATATACCGCAGTTCTACAAGTATTTAACGGTCAAGCCATTTAGTTATATGGGCTTTTAAGCCGTTTTATTAAAACACTAGAAACGAAACTTTATTAAAAAGTGTGCACGAACAAGTAGACAATATACCGGTTTAATGCAAACATGAAAATACTGGAGGTAAAGCATTAATGTGCTATTGTATCGGGGGATAAATTTTAACAATAGAAATGAATCATGATCAAAACAAATAGGCATGTTGAAGTTAATAATATACCGCAGTTCTACAAGTATTTAACGGTCAAGCCATTTAGTTATTGGGCTTTAGACAACCGGTCTGAAGGGCAGTGTAGCCAGCGTATTTACTGGGTAAACGAGACTTAACATCCTATGTCTCACGGTAGGCAGCGTTGGCGATACCACTTGTATTGCTAATGTCTCATGGGTGTCGGTGATCACTTCCCATTAGGTGGCGCGACTGCTCATCTGCCTGCATATGCCATAAAAAAATTTTGAAAAAAAAACCTACTCAAAAATTTCAGGATCTTTTTAAATCAATTAGAGGTACTCTAGAAAACAATTTGAGCCAAAAATTTGATGGCGGTCATCGCCTTTTGCAATTTTGGAAATTTCAAATTTTTCCCAAAAAGCAAATTTTGAAAAAAAATTTGGTACATCTTTAAACCTAGCTCAGATCATTAGAGCAATTCTAATAGTTTTGGAGATCTTTCAAGAATAAGTTTAAGAAACAGGAAAATTAGTGAAATTTTCAAAATTGCATAACTTTTGAGAAAAGAATTAGTTTTGACCTTGGCAGAACTTCGTTATATAATGTAAGTAAACTTCTCACCAAATTGCGTCCAAAGCGAAAGGTGTCAATTCCAACTATTAGTCGATTTGACATGGAATGAGCCATGTGTAGAACCTCCCTTCTAGAATCTCTGCTACGCTATTCACTTGTAATGTTGGGAAACAGTACTGATATACATAAAGCACCTATTGTGCAGAAGAAATGCAGTAGATCAATCAGCAGATCAAAAATAAAGACGCGATGTAAATAATAAAACGTTCAAATTTCCAATTTTGGGAGTGTTTATTACTTTTGGAGTAAATAAATTTGAAAGTTTTTTATTTATAGAAAACATAGTTAAGTTGATGAACAATATTAACAAAGAATTTGTTTGTTACTTATGAAATTATTAATGTAATTAGTTATATTTTCAAAAACAGACCATAAATTCAAATTGAAACAAACTTCCTGGCCCGGAAACATTTAATGGGCCCGTAAATCGTTCCTCGGGGAGAAGTCGAAACGATAATGCATATATTTGTATTGGCGATATTTTTCGTTCATAAAAATAATACTAAAGCGCAATTTATAGAAATGTATATCCTAAACTATAGGTCACGCTATAGATTGACTCGCTATCATAGGGAACGTTGTTTATTTTATTTTTTTACTATAATAAAGCGTTATTACATATTACTTGAAATGTGACTTAATAGTATCGCAATAAAAATAATAATCTGAATTTGCGACGGAACTGCCTTTTATTTAAGTACTTACATCGCTAATGATCTGTAGCAGGAAGGCAAACCAAATTTGGTATCAAATAAAAATTTCGCAGAACGATGTTACTACTATGTTACCGTACCTATGTATATACTTGACATATCTGTTTCTAGCATATTTAACAATAAAAGATATCATTTAACAATATGTATTTTATTTTGACAAATACGTTTCTATATTAATTACTGCTTCATTTGAAATACCAGTTTTCCAGTTTATATATTACACTTTAAAATAATTGTTGGACAATAATTAAAAAAAAAAACAAAAATTTTTGTGGTTTACTCTAAAATAATAAACCAAATCTAGAATTTTTATTTTAACTATGATTCGCCTTAATTGGTGGAATAGGTAAATTTACCTTCATATGCTTTCTAAGTGATACAACTTCCTATATATCATAGGATGTAACTTCTCATTCTCCCAGTAATTTCGCTAGCTAAGGTGCCCTTTTAACCGTAATACTACATATTTAATAGTTTTTCACACATATAATAGTTTTATATAATAGTTTTCACACTTCTATGGCAACGCCTCAGACAGCCCTCTGAAGAAAGGGGACCTCTCAAAACTTGTTAAATAACTGAATTAATTTCACTACTTAAACGCTAAAGAAAGTCACAGTTAGAGTTCAAAAATAAGCGTCCAACGTTTGGTTTTCAAATTAAATACCGAAATACGACACTAATGAAACATGGTCAACGCTCAAAGCAAAAATTTAATAAGCCACGAATACTGGGATGATTCTAGGCCTTATCAAATTTTAGATTGCTAAAAAGTTATTTGTAACCTTTAAAGGTTTAATATTAGATGAAAAGCGAAAGATAATGGAGGTAGATGAGTAAACAATAATTGTTAGCGAAAGCATCAGAAAATATTCACTAAGAGTTTGAACATTTAACAATTTACAAGTAATCATATTACAATTCTTTTAGAAAAACAGGAATTATGTTTCCTGATCTAACTAATAAAACATTAGGTTCAGCTAATCCCGGTACAAAATTAAATTGTTCTAATTTTAGTTAAAAATAAATCAACTATTTAGAAGTATAATTGTCACAAATATTGTAGTAATATTAAATGCTTTACAAAAAATCAAAACATAAAATATACAGGTAGCTTTCAGCAAAAATGCGGGATTTTCTCAGATACAAGCGTAAAACGTCCACATGATGGATTGTTACATTCCGCCAAACAAGATCTCGGCAACTCTTCATTTTAAGCAAGATTTATACATCTCTATTCGAAAAAATTGGATGTTGCATATTTCTGATTTTCAATATAATTGAAATATTGATCACATCTTATTGGTTTTATAGCAGTTACAATAAGCGGTTTTCAAAAAGTTTTGTAAAACTAACTGAACCTAAATAACTTTTGAACTGACGATGTTCTTTCTTTTACTTCTGAGATTGGAACGAAAAATATCTTCAAACTGTAATTTACACACCAAAGAGAATAAAACATGAATATACGTTGTATATTTCACTAAGTACGAGCTACTTCTTTATTTATCGTTTTTATTCAGAGACCCTTGATTTGGAAATCGTCGGTCACGGATATTGCGGGCTTTATCGTGCTGGCTTAAGCTTCAAGTTTTATCCGGCAATAAATCTATTCAGACGTACTGAGGTAATATTGCCGACATGAAATATTACTGGTCTTTATCTTTGGTACGTTTCACCGTTCAAGTTTATAAACTGTAATGGACGATCCTTAATGAGCTGTTGAGAAAGCGCAGATTCAAGTGAGGAATGAAACTTAGTTATTGTGACTTCTGAATAAAATAATTGATTCATTTAAGGTATTGAAATAAAACAGATTATATAAAAGAGGAGTTCTAGATCCTTTCGTTTCCACAGACTTATAAGATTCATTTGAAAAGCAAAGTAAAAATAGAGTAATTATTTTCCCTCCACTTCTGTTTCTACTATAAGTATATCGTTACTATAAGTAAAGTTGTGTAGTGATAATTTGTCAAAGTTAAATAAAATTATTATATTTGCTTTAACTTTCTCAAATAAACCTACATATAGTTAGCCTTCAAATTATGCTTAAGCCATTAATCTCAACTGTTAACATATTAAAACTGTGCAAATCTTTTACATAAAAACACAGTAAATGAGTTTCATGGATTACTTAGTAATTGCCGAAGTGCTAATTATCGTTTGTTAAAATTCAATATTTGCTATGTTTCTAATTAAATTCAGTAACTTTTATAAAATATAAAAAATTATATATAATTCAAAGTTTTTACTATGACTTTATGATTAATACTTTTTTCTCCTAGCTTTTCAAGTTATTGTGATCTTTAAATCTGATACTGCAACTATTTTCTAATACACTGTTTGAGGAAACTTATCCTTTTATCACCTTCCTGTTTTTCTTAAAAAGTTAAATTTACTTATAGCATGAAATATGCCATAAGTCAAAGCAGGCAGTAAAGCTTTTTCAACAACAAATTTTCCCACTTTTGTTTCTTATATTTTTCAAGCAGCGTTAAAATGCTAACTTACATAATATTATGTTAACGGCGTACTAAAGTGACAAATCTTACAACGCGACCGAACTGGGAACTTAGCTTGATAATTTCCTTGTTTATTATCACTAAGATTTATTAAACATTAACAAATATCTATGTTTTAAAATTTCACACATAACGTAAAAAATATCAAGACATAACGTTTATTCTTAAAGAACTTAACATCTGTTTAGCCATTATTTGTTTTTGTTACTTTGTTGTCAAGATGGAGTAACGACATTCGCAAAAAGGCTGGTGTGGGCTGGATGAGAATAGCCGAAGATCGGAAGCGATGGCGTGCATTACGGGAGGCCTATGTCCAGCAGTGGACTAACATAGGCTGATGATGATGACGATGATGACTTTGTTGTAAAGAATTTAGTAAAAAAAAAGTATTACGTGTAAAACCTTAAGACATATAAACGAACTACCGTGACATCAAATTTTACGCAAAAGTAATGCGACATTATCAATTTGCTTCGGTTTTGAATTCATCTTGACTAGAATAGTTACAGGGAATGTATTTTCATATGTAAGGAAGCGTATTTTTATATGTATTTTCGTGTATATCTCGTATGGGTAGGGTTCACTTCTTAACAGAAGATGAATGTCTGCATGGGGATGGAACATAATATGTTAACGTACACATTAAATTCATTTCGAATACGAGCGAAAGTTCATTTTGATCTCATAAAACACATAAAGTGGATCGTTGGAACAAATTGTTGCTGTACGATTCATAACTATAAATATTACGTGCTGAAATTTATTTTTATTATCATTATTTTACGGTACCCTAAAATAATGCTTTTGTCACAGAAAAAATATTTCAACTCGTTATCCCTTAAGCCTTACATTTTTCGTTGCTGACATTTTCAATTTAATTATTTAGTAGGTAACTATAAAGCTTTAACATTTACTTTTGTTGCGGGGGGATTGCTTGTGGCTAAACTACTTCAATGGCTATTTTGCATATAACGTTAAAGTCGTATCAAGTTGGTTATAACTTTGTATAAGTTTTTAAGCGGAGTATTTTATATATTAACTTCTAAAATCAATTACTGTTCCATTTGTTGTAAACATCAATAATACTAAATAACATAACAATTGTGACATTATACGTATGAAGAGCGTGTAGCTTATTTTAACTTGATCTTTTTAAGTCTAAATAGTAAAAGATATATGTTCTTGGCATATGTATCCTACATCTATAATGAAATTTCTTCATGGCATCGTTATCATTGTCTATTATATAAATGGCCGTCCGTCCCTTTTACATGTTTAGTTCATTTGTTCAATTTATAAGCGTTGTTTCAGCACGATTAATGAACATCAATCAACTGCAATGTGATGCTTAGTAAAGTTTAATTAAATACAGAGAACACTCATAAATTGGATTTAAATAAAAGGAAGGTTTTTTGGCTAAAAACTTTTGTATATTTTTTGTACCTTGTATATGTAGGATATCAAATTATCCAATTTACATTAAAAACACAATAGCTTATGTACGGTATGCCGTTTTTTTAAAAAGAGAAGACCATTTGTAAAATAGGCACAAAAAGTATAGATTTTTAGGACCTACTTTTTTTATACAAATGCTCTTTCTAAATCGGTAAGGTTACTGTTGATACAAAAAAGGAGTTTTTAGTATAGGCACGATTTAAGCCGTAAATATACAGGCTATAGTTAGATCAGCCCTATCCAACTAGGAAACAACTTAGGAAAGTAATTGAGTCCCCGCAGGATTCTAACCCACGACCTCCACTCTCTGAAGGGCTTGTGCTTATATACCACTAAGCTACGTTAGCAGTTAAGGCCTACTATATAGTTTAACCACGTTTTGCGTGAGGTAAGTTTGGTTACTGGATGTCAAACTGCCTTTAAAGATTAATGTCCCTTTAAAGAGCTTTATGCGGTAGCTCCGCTGATGAAATTCCAAGCTCCCCGTGCTAGACAGGTAGGTCTTACGTATTAGTCATGTCTCAATACACGTAACATTTAGTTTCAACCAAAAATTGTGCAAATTTATGGACATAATGTATGGAACGTTCTTCAAATCTGTAATTGTCTTTGAGGATGCCATACATAATCAAATGTAAAGATTAGAACAATTATTTTAATTAGCCTATAAATTCAAATATGGAAAATAAATAACGGATGGTATAGATAACATGTATATGTACAATGTTCTTATCTATATTACAGCAACTTCTATGCTACCTATGAACTTAGACTCGAGTAGGGAACTTCGGTTACTCCGTTAGCTATAATTAATTGACTTTGGATATTGTGAATTTGTCATTAAGGAGATGAAAGTTCAAAACAAGTCAATAAGTTGTCAATGGCATTACGAAACACCATTAAAGATATTCTTATCCTTCTCTATTATTATTAAGGTGAAGTTGTGAATATCGTTGTTTGTTCCACCGCAAAAGCTAAACTTTCATAAAACCTAACAGTAATATAGACATATCAATGTATAGATATAATAAAGATACAGTAACATAAACATCACAATTTATACGGATTTTCAGAAATATGTGCGCGAAAAGAGTAATGGTGAATGTAATGTGATGTATGATTTCTCTTCAACTAACGCTTTCCCAGTCATTTAAACGGCCAAATTTAAAATGTTAATTTATAAAACGAAATCAAGACTAAGTTCAATTTGTTTTTACAAGTAAAGTTATAAAGGTTTGGCCTAGTACTGTGAGGATTGCTATTGCAGCAGCTCATATATTAGTAAGGGATGATATAATTTTTTTTGCGTTAAAAATAGCAAAAAAAGTATTAAAATAAATTTGACGCTAATAACACTCTTTTGCGGAACGACACTTTTTCGCAACTTCAAAGACAAGAATGCTAAACATTATTTTAACACAATCAAAGTAAATCTACCCTAGTTGGCAACAAAGCCTCTATAGGCTCTAGTTTTACTAACGCTTGTAAGAAATTTGTCAGAGAAGCACAATTTTACTATTTGACATTTTTATTTTTTACTAGTTTTCCATCCACGGTGATGTCCGTGTTGCTTTAAGCTTTATAAAGTTATCCTCAGGTAAATAGTACTTATGTTACTCAAGGGTATGTAGTTTTATAATAGTGAAAGAATTTTGAACTCGGTCCAATAGTTATCGAGACAATTCGATCAAATCGAGACAAACATTCAAACAAAATTACAAATGCTTCATTTATAATTTTAGTATAGATTTCATAAGGGCGAGGCATAAACATACCTTCTACCTTCTACTAGATCACAGGGAAAAATCGCAGATTTTAGTAGTCACGGGACTTGGTCAATCATAATTTATGAAAATTGCTATATTTATCTTTTCTAAGATAGTCGCGTGATCATTATCAAATAAAAAAGCACATCCATTTAGTTTACAAGGTCTATAAATAGAATTTTTATTGTAAAACCTTAAAAATAAATGTTTTGAATAAATAAACATAACGTAAAATGTACGTTTATAGCATATTAACGAGAGCCGAATAAGTAAGTTACAATAAAGATTACAATTTATCATCCTTTTTTTTTTAACCAGGGGAAATCCTCGTCCGCCCCTCGCTCCCTCAGGGAAGGGATTCAGGTTATGTGAGACTCTTACTCACTAAAACCCCTGGGAACTCCATTCCGTTCGTTATTTGATGTAGTGTGGGATCATATTATTTCACCAGCACCATCACGAGTGTTTACATTTGCAGACTCACCACAAGTCTTTTAGACCTTAAACAGCTTCGAGGCGTGCTGAGGCACCCATCCGTCACGAGGACCCGTGCGTTCGGAGTGGAGGTCCCGTATCCACTACCCCGGGCCTCATCAAGGGGCAGGCGGCGGTCATGCGCCAGGCGCCTACGCCCCCTCCGGCGGCGCATCGGTTGCGAGGTAGGTCGTCCTCCTCTCTCGTTCCGCCGCCTCTTTCTGAGGCATTACTGCTGCACAAAAGACTCCAACGCCTTCCATGCTCTTTTCTCCCGACAATGGTTTTCACCACGTCGGAAGTGAAAGGTCGGTGCCTAAGACCGTCGTGAGGCGGGATCGTGAGCTCATCCCAGGCTGGGCATTCTGCGAGTGTGTGATCAGCAGTGTCCTCAGCCGCTCCACATTGGTGGCACATCATTGTTGGCTCCTCCTCGCCACCATCACAAATACCGTCCAAGCAGCCGTGCCCTGAAAGTATCTGTGTAAGATGGTAGGTCAGTATGCCATGTTACGCTCGACCCACTTCTTAAGGACGGGGCGAACAGCTTCCACCGTCCTTTGTCCAGAGTTAGATTCTGCAGTCTGGAGCGCCATTGCATAAACAACTGGGCGCGTATCTCCCCCCAATCTATAATCTCATTCGAGCCGGTTGAACCTCCTTGTCTGAATCTCGACTCTCCACCAATACACAACGGAGAGAATCTTGCATCGAGGTCCCATGGAGGAGTTCGGCTAGAATACAGGACACCTTAAACGAAATCGTCCTGTATCCTCTAGCTGCACGAATAGCAATGGCCCTCTGAGGCTTTCTTAGGAGGGCCCTGTTGCAGTCATTCAATGAGTCCGCTAAATGGGTGCTCCATGAGAGCCATTGAGCGAACTACGCCTATAAAGAGCCGTCTAACCCTCTCGTTCGGCCCGTTAAGATTTGAAGTAAACATCCCAGCGCTCCTGCAGTGCCCATCAATTTCGGGGTGAGCTGGCGGAAATGCTGCTCGAGTTCCACCGGCTATCAGGACGACACCTGGTAACGAACGTCGACTTAATAGGTATGGAGACTCCTCCACGGTCAGCTTGCCCCAGCTGGTGGTGATTTACGAGGCCCGTGGAAGCATATAGCCTGCGATTTAGTCAGCTCTGCTTCCAGACCGAGGCGACAGATGCGCGCTACTACATGTGCAACACTCGCTGTGGCTAATATGCCAGCCCGGCGGAAGTCTGGGGCACGCGCAGTGACCAGAAGTATCGTCGGCGTAACAAGTTACGATTGACCCCTGGAGATTCGTGCCGCGCAACATCCAATCCTAACCGATGTTCCACAGGACTGGGCCTAGGACCGACCCTGGGTACACCGCCGTCATCGCCTGCCCTCTGACCTTCCTGGGTCGGAAATACTACGACTCTATCGGAAAGATAGTCGTGGATGACGCGACACAAATATTGGGGTATCTTATGGTACGTTAGCGCCGCTTTATTGTCTCCCAGGGAGGGCGTTAAGGCATTCTTGATATCAATGATACGCCAACATTACTTCACCCAGGATACTGCCTCCTCGGACAGAGCCTTGATTTTGGAAATCCATCAATGGTTGAACGGCGATTTCGAAAGCCATATTGATTCGGACTTGAAATCAGGGCCGACTCCTCCAAGTGCTTAATAAGGCGAGCAGCGATTATACGCTCTAGTAATTTCAACTCACTCAAGGAACAATCGGACGGTAGGCAGAGGGAGAGTCAGGTGTTCGACCCTCCTTCTGCAGAAGGACCAGCTTTCCCCACCTCCGCGGAAAGATGCCTGTTCGAGGCAACAGAATACAACCTTCGGACACGTGGCTCAAGCTCTTGAAGACAATGCCCAGACTTTGCCGGAACGCCATCCGGTCCAGGAGCCACATTTCGCGACTTCATTCGCTCACTGCACCCTGAACTCTACTTGGAGACTTCGGAACTTCAGCAGGAACTGGATCAGTGGGTGCGTCGGGCGACACCATAGGTGGCGGCTGATGTCCTCCTGTGGGGGAAAGGGCCTGTGACAATCACCTGACGAAACTGGGTTGGAGACACTGACTTAATGGAGGCCCCAGGGGCGGAGTTTCCCTCACCATCCTGTACGAGCCGACCCCATGGGTCATTATTAAGAGACTCTAACATTTCATCATGCGCCTGAGCTTTAGCCGCGGCAATGGCTGACATGAGAGTCACAGCGCGATCTCTGTAGGTGGTGTGCAGGGCATTTTCCTCCTCAGGAAGCCGAGATGTCAGCGGTCTTCGTCGATATCTTGTGTACCGGCGTCGTGCAATCATTACCTCCTCGCGGAGTTGAGAGATTTCCGCAGACCACCAGTACACTTGTCGCTTAGGTGGAACAGATCCTGCTCTTGGCATTGCTGCATAGCATGCATGCGTAATCGCTATGCAAAGCCATTCCACTTCAGCCTCAACATCGACAGGGCCTTCCGGTTGAGGCAGCCATGCTTTGCAGCATGGCTGCTTCTTCCAGAGCTCCCGGTTTAAGCGTTTTAACGCCCATCGCGTCCGCTTCCTTGGGAAGACGACTTGGATCAATTGGATTGAGAGGATGTCGAAAATCCAAATCGGATATACCGATGATCAGACAAGGTTTCTACGTCCTCTACGACCTTCAATTCGCGACACAGCGTGCCAGGGAGGGATTAGCTAACGTTAAGTCGACAATCGACGCTCCCTGTGCTCGCACGCAAGTGTGCACTGCACCACGGTTGAACAGGTCAGTCAGTGGAAACTGCCCACTCTTCCAAAGCTCACCCCGTGGACAAGTCGCCGGAGATCCCACAACGTAGACTTTGCATTCAAAATCTCCAGCGACCAACAGGGACCCGAAGACTTCCTCCAATAAGTCTCCTTCACTTCCTCCAGAGACGTTTCAAAGTCAGCAAGGGACATACGTGGAAAATAAACCGCCACCACTGTTATACCCCAAGAAGGGCAGAAACGTATCCACAGCCTTTTGACGCTTTCGAGGCGAGGGAGCCGAGCATCTGTCTGAGTTACTATGTACCAGCCCGTACTGTCACCCGCCCAGTTGTCGCGGGCTGGGACAGAATAGGGCTCCGCTACTATAGCCACATGAATCAACCACTGCGCCATGGTCTGGACAAGAAGATCCTGAGCTCTGGCGCACTGGTTGATGTTCGCTGCAGTAACCAGAGGCCATGTTAATCTACGGCCATACTGGGTCCATCCTCATCCCGAATTATGGCATTGTTGCTGCCAGATTGTCGGACTGCCTTAAATGGAGAATTCAGGCCTCACTGGGTCTGCCTCTGCTTCTGCGAACTGTAGTGCAGGATTTAGTACCAACTCGATGATTCGCCGGCTTCTTGGCGGCATCACATCGACGCAGTGTGGTGTCGCAGCAGTACACTCTCTTGCTATATGACCGGGTTGGCTGCAGCGGTAACAAAGTTTAGCACGGTCTACGCTGGCTGTGCACTGCGCTTGGACGTGCCAGACTCGAAGCAACGGTAACACTGCATAGGCCACGGGTCAAGCAGGTGTGACCCTGTGCACCCAGCCCACGCAAAGTCGTCCCTTTCTGCCACTTTTAGCAGCAGCAACTGGACACCTCAGCCATACTGTACCGAGGCTGGATGCAGTTTGCGAATTTCCGACCGACCTGACATCCCCAATACAGCAGCCTCCATCACGCGATATTGCTGATGCCACCTCCTCCTTTGAAACAGGTCGTCGGGTCCGAAATGCGCATGTCAACGCATTTCGTTGGTCGTATTACCCGGACCACATCTTCCCAGGTACCTCCCTCAGCTTTTGTGCGAGAGAGTCGCTTTCGCTCTCTGTCCTCACCCGGAATCTCCCAAACGCGGGCTCCTGTTACTGCGTCCCGGCATCGCAATGGGTCGTTATACCAAAGGAGTGCGAGTTGTATCTCCCTAGTGCTTTGGAAATGACGTCCTTATACGTCAATCCTTCTCCGTGGCTTCTGGTCGCAGCGTTACCACAACAGCAGCCCTGCTTGGAGGTCGCAATTTCTTCTGCCGAGGTTTGGCTGCCTTCTTAAATGGGGCATTTCTCGAGGTGGCATTCATGGCTTCGCTCGACCCATTCTACCTACGACCATCCAACCATCGCTCTTAGGTTGAGGACCCAGCTGTGATGCATGCCAGGAGCCACGGATGAGGCAGAGCAGCCCTGAGCCTTTGATTTCTAGCCCTTCTTCCATTCTGACCCTTTTCGACTTAGAACCACAGTATTTCCGACCACATCCGCAAAACTTATTTGAAGCGGAGCCGTTTGTGCTCCGTCTGCTCCTATCTCCTACAAGAGGTGGCCGCGTTCGTTTCGCAGGGAAAGCCTGTCCTCGATGCCTGCAATTCGTGCATCAACGATATTTACTATCCTCCTCTGTGAACGGGCGCATTATCGACTCTATTTGATTACCATCTCAGAGCTAGGCATAGTAGCCCCGGTATCACCTGTGCGTTGTGGCGCTGATGATCGCTTCTCTTTATTTCCAGTTGAGTGCGGCAGGATTGGGGATGCTAGAACAACCTCCATACTCTTATCAGCTTGGCGCACCGGCGAATATGTGGGTGGTGACCGTTCTCTAAAGGTCTCAACCCTGTCCCGCTGTCGCAACTGAGTGCGAAGCTCTTGCAGTTCAGACTGGAGTTGATCCACCTTCTTTTGAAGTCGTAGTGTCTCTGAGTCCGTGGATCGGGCTCGATCTTTTCAAAGTGCTCCGTATTATGGCTGCTTCGCTTTAGACACTTAACAAAAGGTCCTTTCAGGTTGCGAGACTTCTTTGCCACCATTTCAATAGCGGAGCAGCTCTTCTCAATATCCACTGCCCAGTCTACTTCCTCCTCGTTTGGGTTCGGGTGTAGATCCTCCGGTAGAGCAGCTCGCCTAGCTCTAATAGAACTAGCGATTTCATCTGCTTCTTCCTCCGCCTCCATTTGCATGCGCTCACGTTCAGTGGCGCTGATTTTTCCTTTGGACTTGGAAAGACCAAGGTGATGCCCAGTGGTCAATGGACGACCACGTCCTCGCTTAGCCACCCCTTTTAGTGTTTCCGTCATTGGCGTCATCTCTGGGGCAGAGTCACCCGAGTTGGAGCTGCCGGATGACTTTTTTCTTTTTTTCCGTCTTCTTGTAGAAAGTCAGGTTGGGAGAGTCTCCTTCCTCCGACAAGCTTATATCACTGCATAAGCAACTTTGTCCGTCTCAGTGCCGGTGTTCGCACCGGACGCGGAACGAGATGGCGCTCCGCGGTTTGTTCCGCGTAACGGGTCAAAGACCCGAGGCAGAGGTGCCCCACCAGATACATGGGCTGACTGGACCAGTTTCCACCAAGCCAGCAAGGGATTCTCCGACTGTTGTGCAGCCGGTACCCTCCTGGTGACCAACGATGTTTTGCCTTTCTGCCATTGTGTTGTTGTGCAGCATTTTAATTCCCTCCCAGACCCAAACAGCCCGCCAAACGCTACAAAACGTAAGCAGTATATGGAACTGTTTTGATGCAGCGAAACATGACCGCCGAACATCAAAGCAGGATAAACTATTCCCGGCAGCGGTAGGAAGAAAATCCTCCGCTTTACCTGTCATGTGACAGAACCCGCCAACCCGTCTTACATTTGCTCCATCCCTGTGTGTTTTGCATAACAAAGAACACGGAGAGGTACCAACCCCTCGGGTTTTATCGCGTTTAATTAGTTTACAAATATAACCACGGGACTGACCATGGATCCTGGAAACGGTTTGAAACATCGTGAATAGTTTTAAATAATTGTACAGATTAAATCCGTAAAATTTTAATATTTATAAAGTATAATATCGCGTAAGCAACACAATAAAAAACACGCACGAATATTACAACAAATTTAAAAATTTTGTTTCGTTTTTAGATATGTAATAAACTATGCTATTTTAAAAGTAAATGCAATTTTTTGTGTATTAATTTTCTTTCAATTTTACTCTCTCTCTATTCCGTTAAACGCTCTCACGTATAGTTAATTAAT
This sequence comes from Lamproptera curius, assembly GCA_029286875.1. NCBI lineage: Eukaryota > Metazoa > Arthropoda > Insecta > Lepidoptera > Papilionidae > Lamproptera > Lamproptera curius. Next base: position 1,021,665 of record JAGSMT010000140.1, read on the forward strand.
AGAACAAAGTCGATCGTCTAAGTCCATTTCCTCTTCTATAGACGCAGCGTTAAAACTTCACAAAGGAAAACCCTAAATGAAGTAGTGTATATTTTTAATCATTTGTAAATTTACAGATCAATCTAAGATAGTGCTAAACTACTGCTTTACGGCAAAAATAAGCATTGCGGTGGTATTGCCCGAGATGGCCTCCTGTAAAAAGGGACCTTACACATCTAAAAATTATGATAAACTTTAGCCAACAGATATTTTTTAGTGTTTTTCGCTACTATTAAGGCAAGAAAGAGTTCAATTATCTTTATAATAAAATAAGTAAGTATAAAACTTTTGTTAAAGTTTGTACAAAGTATTTGACTTCGTTTCAAGGTTATTTTTAAGATATTTGATATTAGAACTATTGGAACAAAACGGCTGATAATAATCTAAAAATCCTTAAGTTATTTTACGATCAACTTGCTTTTAATGAAGGTGATATGGACCATAACAAAAAACTTGTCTCTATAAAATAGTATTAACGGCCGGTCAATCAGAAACAAATAGACCGTAAACTAAGCCATAAATACTGAAACTGCTTTCCCGTTTTACTATTTCATCCAATCTTACAAGTCTGTGCAATAGAAAAATAGTATAAAATATATAAATTTTACGATATAGGTCATAACGTCCTAATAATAATTTCCTCATTTTATAAGTATAAAAATTTGTGGTCGATCCATAACTACGGTTTTAGGAGCCGTTATGTTTAAAATTATCTAAAATATACTCTAGTTGAGGACCCCTAAGGACTATCGCCGAACCTGCATTTCCTGTTGTTGTCCGAAAACTCACACTTTGACGTCAATCACGAGGAACATCGCCGATGCAGCATTTCCTGTTGTCGATCGCCAGCTACCATTTACGTCAGTCGGTGCCGATTTAGCAATAATTATAATAGATAAATAGATATAATTTCAAATTTTAAGTCATTCCTATTTCTGACATCGAGTAGGTTTCACTATATCTAATTGTAAGTTTTAGGATATTTAAATTAGTTTAAATCAATTTTGGTTTCTTTTCAATCCTCCGATTGCCCGGTTATTTAGCGCGTCGGTAGGATTCTCCGGGATTCCGGGAAGTCTAAATATTCGCTTCGCGTATCGCCTGGGTGACTTTCGTCAATCTGAAATCCCTGAACCTACGGGTTCGCCGGGTGGGTTAGCTTCAATTCGCAGAAAAACCAAAAGAAACTTATGTAAAATCCCAAATTTTTCGTCACGGTTTTTTCCGGCCTTCCATCCGTCGGCCCGCTTGTTTATGATATTAATAGGACCTAACGTTCAGATTCAGATTTTGATTTAAGTAGTTTGTTTGGAAATACGACCCGGACTTATTTTCAAGGCTTTCGGGTTGTCCCAGATTTTAATGGAACTAACATTTAACTAGATTTATAAGCATTGGAGGAATGTGGGCGATGGACCTCAGCCAGGGCAGATTAGCAAAATCTATCTCTGTAAACGCACCTGAATAAAATACAGGACCCCGCATCCCCTATTAAATCAAACAAATTCAAACGGGAGCATGGGTCATCTTAATTAATCTTTTCAGACCAACCGCGACGAAACGGCCCTAAATAATGACCTCTCTTAGCTATGGGTAACAAATCTCCCTGTTTTGACCTTTCCAAACCTTTGTAACGTCACGTAACCTTAATAATGACTTTGCTAAAACCTGACTACTGAGGCTAAAGGACACTTTAAAAAAAATTATTCCGTGCGTGGGTTGGCCCCGGGCTCGCGTATCTCTGCTCCGGACTGAACCCTAGAAAATTGTTCGGAGGGTTGAACGTTTTTTTTCGCAACCAATCGCTACTAAGGTCGGCGCCCCAAAATCCTCCTCAGCAACCCCTCCTACCTGTTTTTCTAGATCCCTCGACATCAGTTCCTAACTGGGAGCCCCAATGGTCCCGAACACCGCTCACAACCTTTTAATGCTAACCAGCGCCTCAATCGATTCCCACTGAACTCAACAAAGCAATCACAAACTCAATCCCAAACAATTTATTCCGTTTAACCCTCCACCCCAAAAAAGGGGGCAACATTTCGTCCCGAAACCTCCTACCTGTCGGTCGGTTGAAATCCGGGAACCCCCACCCAGTTTTTTTCACCCGTGGTTTAAGTTTGCTTGTCCCGATAATTCATATTATCCCCAGGTATTACACGGGACCAGAATGAACGTACTAACGCCGACTAAAAATTCGAGTAATACTGGATCGACTTTTTGATTTATGGCAATTCGGATAAATGAGCCAGAACCTCAATGGAACCAGGGTTTGAAAATCAGGATTTTCAATCCCAACATCAAACGAGCAAACATAGACGTTTTTAACAACCCAAGAAATTGCCGTTATCAATTTTCCACATCCTCCATTAAAGTTTTGATTGACCCGGGCCCAAATCGTCTTTTTGGCCCCGGGGTTAAAAATACTTATCTCATTATCCCATCAATTCATCCCTTTGAAATAAAAATGTAATGGAATGAACAAAACGGCTTCTCCATTACTCTCCCGTGTTTGGAATTGAAAGAACCTCAAAACATCAAACATTTTATCCTTTCATGATTCTTTGATGGATTGATGGGGCTATACTTATTTCTAAATGGGAGCCCAAAAAATAGACTTAAAAGATTTCAAACTCAAACAAATTTGCTAAAAAGATTAAAGGTTTTTAAATTCTCAAATATTAATCTGGACGAAGATATGATCCTCCGGAACTTCCAAATTAGTAAAAATACCTTAACGCCCCGGATAGCAATGTCCTAAGTTCGAACCGATTTCTTAATTCATTTGTACATGAGTGCCTTACCACAGTTAGTAACAATCATGGTTGTAGAATTAGAGGCCCCAACCCAAATGACCGTTATATTTTTCTTAAACCAACCAGCTTGTGCCGGGCTATTTCAACATCAAGTGCACAGAATTTGGAACAATCAAACCCGTTAAAAAGTTTTATTCTCGATTGCGAACAGACCACCCATAATTGGGAGGAAAAAGCTAACTTTCTAAGAGCTGTTGTTCTTGCTTGCGGATGTATTTTTACATAACAGAAGGCCCAAATAACTTTGAATAAAATTAAACATGCATCAGAACAAGGATAAGTTCCTCTTTACTAAAATTTACCGATACCCCCTTCATCCATCTTAAAGTTGGGCAACAAATTACAAAGATGTTGAAACGAGGAATAATAAGACCTTTCCAGATCCACATGGAGCTCCTATTTAGGTAGTCCCAAAAAAGATGGATGCTTCCGGGAAGCAGAAATGGGCCTTTTGTCGATTTTTCGTAAAAGCAACCAAATGACTCCCTTTCAGAATACCAAATTGATTATCTTACTAACAAACCGGCAAAGTATTACACCCAATTCAATCCTTGGAGCCTGTTTTAGTGTTAAAGAGGTCTTATAGATAGCCTTGGATTGTTAAAAAATGTTACCCGGAATTTAGGCCATTCCGATGCCCTTAAATATGACGAGGGCTCTAAAAACGTTACAAAGTAACGAAGATAATATCACGTCTGAATTTAATAACCACATAAGTCTGTGCAAGGAATGGATGTCAAACATAGTAAAGTATTGAACAGTTAACTCTAAAGCAAGTAAAAGTTAATGAGACTTCGGAGCTACTCTTAACTAGAGAAGCTTACAAGAAATTACAGTCTTATCAAATTTGCAAAAGTTTGCCCAAATTTTAAGAATTATAACAAACAACGTAGAGGATTTGATGCTAGAAATAATTAGGATTAGAAAATATAATGAGCTTTTATCCGTCAACAAGTACTCATCATTCCATGATAGATATAGAAACTTTACAGTCCATGATAAAAAGTTAAAGTCACTTTATAATTGAGATCGAGTCTTAAGTTTAGAACTTAGAGAATACTTCAATAATATAAAGCCAGGCTCTTATTATAGTGAAAACGTATAGTGATAGTCTTCCTATAGTATCCCAAGTCCCTTATGATTTACATCTTCATCTGTACATCTTCTTATTGGCGCAACCATCACTGATCCTGATAGCAAGTCGCAAATTCAAACTTTGAAATTGAAACCAGCAGATGAAGAAACCAGCAGCCATCTCTTAAGATCCATACATGAGGAGTGTAACTAGGAACACCAGAAAACAAGATGAACTCAGCAACATTTTCTCTCAACATGATCAAAAATAGTTGCTGATCTGCGGATGGAGGTTAAGCAGCAGGACCCCAGGACTATCGCCGACGCTGCTTTTCCTCGTTGTTGTCCAGAAAACTACACCTTTGACGTCAATCACAGGAACATCGCCGATGCAGCATTTCCTGTTGTCGATCGCCACTGACCATTTACGCCGTCGGTGCCGATTTGAATAATTATAATAGATAAATAGATAATAATTTCAAATTTTAAGTCATTCCTATTTCTGACATCAGTAGGTTTCACTATATCTAATTGTAGTTTTAGGATATTTAAATTAGTTTAAATCAATTTTGGTTTCTTTTCAATCCTCCGATTGCCGGTTACGTAATTCTCTTAAGTTAATGATGTTTTCATTTGGACAAGCTTCTGTATTTACTCTATGCACACATCGTTTATTTTTGTTCGTTTTATTACCTGCCGGTGCTGATAACCATAATCGTTATTATTTCTATTGCTTGCGCGAATATTATACATTTCCAGCGGCTGTGGTCACGGGGTAGACACGGCCGCTGGAAAGTGTTCAAACGTCGGGAATTTAAAATGTAAAAATAAACGCGATAAAATCCGTAAAGTAATTTTATTCTAATCATTATATTTTTATTTTTCGCAATCAATCGACTTTGTAATAGTTACAATAAAATTTATATTAAAAGTGAACTATTTATATATAACAATTTTACCAATTCTGAAAATAACTATGTCGTATGTTTTTGGAGACACATTACTATTGCATAATTTTTTTTTGATATCCTAAATTCATCTATTGACCTAATAACAATAATACCAAAATTTTAAATGTATTTGTAGAATCTCTTATGTAGAGTCTTTGCTACGCTTTGCACTTGTGATGTGGGGAAACAGTACTGATATACGTAAAGCATCCATTGTACAGATGAAATGCAGTAGATCAATCTACGGATTACCGCCCGACACCTCGTACTTTCACTTCATATTTATAAACATTCATCAAACTTGTGTCTTCAAAGTTGTTTTCACAGTCCTAATTATTTGCGCCATCGATAAAACCGCACCATTAATGCTTGAACTATATTACTTTAAACTTTTGTTATTTAATTTTCAATTTTCAATTGGCTACTTATCTAGTATAGTGCAATTAATTAATTCAATAAAAATAAAATGAAATTCGACTAATGGTGAGCCACTTGTCGAATTCTGAATTGGAAAATAATTAATATCGTTTATGTTTACGCAAACCGCAACATCGGTCAATCAATTAAATACTCAATGATTATTTTTAACCTTAAATTGGTCTGTTGTTTGGTTAAATTTAATCGTACTGTCTTAAACAATAATTGAATTGAAATTAAATATATATTTTTAACAAAAAATGAAATATAGTCTTCATGCGAGTTATAAGAAATATTACTAAAAGTTTAGATAAGAAATGGTACCACTTTTAAATTAGCAGTAGCTTTAATCTCTCGTCGATATATTCTCTGTTGGCCATGCAACAAATTTTCATAAATATTTTTTTCCCCGATAGAATGTTTAGAGATCAAAATAACTTTATATACTATCGCTTTATCGCTATAGCTTAAAGATCGTTCGTCAAATAGCATTGTAGCTGAATATTCGGTGAAGACTTTATCTAGCCGTTATAAACAAGATGCTGCAGTTTCATGTAGTTTGGATGTAAGTTGTCGATTGCCTGTGTTACAAGCGCTTGAGAGGGAAGTTTCTGGAAGAGGAACATTGTAACGAGACGCAGTGCAAACTACACTTCAATCTAAGTCCTTTCAAATAACTATTTGCGTACTGCAATCTAGGAGCACAAGTTACACGTTAAAGGATATCTATCCGTTAAACGATATGACTATGTAAATTGACGTAGGTTGTGTAACACAATAGTTCCTAAGTTTCTATATGGTGTAGTTAGTTTGATGTACAAATAAGATTAGTTAAACGTCTATGGTTCGACTCTTGCGAAGTTACTAACTTTTTTTGCCTCAGTAATAATAAATATAGATGACACATTAAAAATAATCTTATGAATTAAAAAAAAAAACAATTATAATACATCAGTTAAAAAGCTTTTTGAAGTCAAAAACCCATTAAATATTAATTTTATGACTGCAAAGGAAATAGTCATATTTTAAAATATTTATTATCTTAAAACGTGAATTTTAAATCGATACATTGTAATAGAATAATTAATCTAAAAAAAACTTTGAAGAATCCATAAATGGAAATTGAATTTAAAATTATTAAACGATTAATAATTTGCTATATAAAAGCAAAGCTTAAATTATGATTTAGCCTTTCCAAACGACTTTCTATGGCAATCTAAAACAAAGCTTAAACGAAAGGTCAAAGATAGCTCAAATATTGCCCAGGGGAGAAATATACCGGCTTTCTTTCGTCAAGAAAACCACGAAGCGGACCGCAGTTGTGACTCAGGTAAAACAATGGATGACAATCGTCGAAAATTTAATAGTCTTAAAATTGAAAATTTTAATAATGGATTAACAGGGTTGACAAAGTAAAGTAACGTAAGTCTTGTTCCGTCTTTGAAATTTATTGGCATGTTTTTTCTACTTTAAAAAGTTCTTCCATTGGACAAGAGAGCAAAAGGTCTAAAGCGTTCAACCAAAATTCGAACCCCGACCTCCGGTTTTAAAGCACCCCTACCCTGGGTTCGGGGCTATCTATCCCAACCCATCCCAGGTGCCGTCTATCCGGAGTTGATCTAGAAATTTATTGTTCTTTATCTTTATCAGGAACTTCCGGCGCCACATGACTCCGGATGCTGTCGATTGTGTGGGGATACCTTTGGTGGTACGGGTGATAACGCTTTCTTAACATCGCCTTCCCGGATGAATGGAATGACCTTCTTTGAAGGACTTCCATCAGAAAAGCATTTAATCATTGTCAATCCTATGTAGATTGGTAAGCATCACGATGCGACCTAACGACTAACTAAGGTCTTGTCTCTACTTGAAAGGTTCTATTAGCCTTATTTGGAAAGTTTTGATACTTTTGATAGTTCTCTTTAAACTGATTTGTAATAAAAATAATCCGGACATAAAAAGGATTGCAAACGAAGCGAAAACTGTCATTCAAATATTTAGAACATTCTTAACACTCTTTTTGATTATTAAAGTCCTCTAAAATACCTTAAGCAATTGATATACCTTAAGTTTAATAATACTTGCGACCAAGAATTAACAAGTTTAATTTATCAATAAAAATCACAATTGTACACGTATTTTTAATATTTCACTATTAAACTAATTATATCACATTATTCATTATAAAGCACCATATCCAGTGAACTACGATGAGGAAAACTGGAACTTGATCGTAGAGTTTCTGCAAAGTGAGAAACGAACCAAAATCCCCGAACTAACACGAGGGAAGCTTCTTCATGACGCTTGAAAAGGCGTTTGCCGGGGGCTGTCTTTCCGGACCCCTCTCAATAGGGCAATTATTTTCCCTAGTATGAGAAGAACCATTTAATTTGGGACCCCGTGATCACGATGATCAACCTTATCGACAATCACATTTTGGATCTACGGGATAAGTTTAATGTAGGTTTTGTATATAATAATTTATATATGTATTTTAATTATAGCTTTATAAATTTGGAAACCAATCCACATATTTGCTTTATTTTATATAGCAGTATGGAATAACTTGACGAAATTTTAAAAAGATCACAATTCCTTAAAAATACGTATTTAATACGCTTTATGTTCTTAAATGCCCTTAACAAAGAGGAAACCGTTAAAATGTATTACAATTCCAAACGTTACTGTAAGGGCTATTCTTTTAAATCTCGATAAATATATGACATGGGGATGGTAAGGAATTTATAAATATTTTATGAAATAATTTATCGTTTCCACATCAAGAGTCATTGATTCTCTATACCAAACTAATTCGGATATTTTGAGAAGAAAAAGTTGGCGCAAAACTGCCACCTCTTCAAGTTATTCCTTTCCCCTTTCCCCCTTGCATCAGAGAAGCAGGAACAGTATCGAAGTGGATGAAAGCCAAGAAGATGAAGACAATCCGAAGAAATTTATTTTTCTAATATTGCCAAACTTTATAAATCCCAATTATTACGAAGTTTGCGTTTATTATTCTAATTAAACTATTAAAGTATTGAACATAAACACTTAAATATATTTAAAACCCAAGTGAAATCTATTGGGTGGACGTTTCGGACCTTTGGGTCCTTCATCAGGACAAAGGGGGATAACTCGTTGCTTCCCGTCTTCGTCTTATGCTAGTACAATGGTTTCGTGGTTCAGCCTTTGATATATTTTATCTATCTAATTTTATGAGGAAATATTTGTATTTTGTTTTTTTAAGAATAATCAACCAAATACATTTAACTTGCGTAACGTAGGCTTCTTTTTACCACGGGAAAAAAATATATAAAAACCTTTTTATTTAATTAAAATTATATTTAAATTAAAGTTCCTAATAAATTGTTTTAAGTTTAATTTTTACTTTCATTTCTTATGCTTTTTAAGTTATAATTTTGTTTTCTTTATACAGGGTATCAGATAGATATTTCCGTCCAGTATTTAATTGCGGCATGCAAGAGGGATGGGAGTTTGATCTTCAGAAGGGTTTAACCCCCCAATCAGAAACAACAAAAGTACTTACCCGAACATTGGTTTTTGTCTAAAAGATGAGCGAAAGATCCAACGGTTGTTGAACAGTATCTTTGGGCAAAAGAAAAAAACTTCACTGAAATGTTCTGCCTTATAAATAACATGTTTCTACTGCCTCAGGCTTACACCTCCTGTTTCTCTTTATAAAATAATTGGGACCTTTTTGGAAGAAGTATGGATGGACTTTAAAATTTTTAACAGCTGTGAATGGTTCATGCCTTACAAAATTCCAACTCAAAATGTTATATGGGTGAGGTAAGGTTAGACTTAAGAAAATATTTTTGTTTGATTTTTTATTTATGCTGTGGAATAAATCATGAATAAGAATTGAAAAAATATAAGTTTTATGACAACTCTTATATGGTTGTGGCAGTAAATAATTATGTTTTAAATAAATATGAGGTCAGAACACATAACAACGTCATCCATACGCAAATGTAGTAAACAAGTGTATTTTTGATTTTTAGATACTGGTACCAACCATGGTCCCATTTGATTTCAAACGACTATCCTACTTACGACTAAAGATGGCTTAATCTAGTCACTCCTTGTACTTGCCCACCAAGGCAACGAACAGGCAATAATAGAAAAATCCATCAGAACATCAAGGGGCTGGGCCAAAAATCTCCAGTGGAGAAATGGCTAGATTGACCCATGAAACCATTGAATACAGTCTTCAGTTTTTATAAGAAGGCTTGCTTAAGGAGGCTTATTTAAGTTTATTGATTTTATACATTCCCTTTTTAAACATCTGAAAGTTTTAAATTATTTATATACATTTAAAGATTAACTATTACTAATAATGAATATAAACATTTTGGAGTTATTTTTAAAATTATTTTATTATCCGCTGAAGCCTGCCCATGCATGCCAATTTTCGAATAATAAATTTATGCCTAACAATATGGGATACCGTTCGTTTCCACTTCAAAACATATAAAGAAATTTTTTAAAAGGTCCTTTTATTTATCATATAAAAGTTTATTGTATATTTCGAATCAAAAACGGAATCAAAATGGTCTTTAAAAAAGGCATGTGCTATATTCAGAGCAACACGCTCTGAATATAGCACATGCCAACATCTAAACGAAAATAAAGCCATTATCAAAGCAAAACCTTGTTAGCATAATATTAAAACATGGCCCTACACTGACCGGATATATCCGGTACGTAATGGATCGCTAATAGAATAATTGACAATCTAAAAGGCCACCATGGTCAGGCTAAATTGTTTCCATTTGCGGAAAATCCGATTAACAGGACACGTATCCGCTTGACTTCGTGAAGCAATAAACGCACTATCCCTTTCGCTAATGTACTTCCAAGCCTCTTTTGTAATCGTTTTAAAACATGTTTTTTCCTGTAAAGAGTTTGCTGTTACTGTTTAATAGATTCTAATTACAGAATAATGATACTAAGAGTTTACGTTTATGTAACATTTTAAAGAAAGTTGTAATGTATGGAACTACGTAAAATGTCAGACAGGAAAAAAATAGCATAAAGCACGTTTTAATTTTGAATCGAAATTTCCATCACGTTGTGCATTTTGGTCAAGATAAGAAAAAAAAGTTCGAGGTTAAATTAATTCTTTGTATTAGATTTACTAATTAGTAGCCGTAGCTATAGGGAAAATAACGTCAGAAGTGCTCATTTTGGATAGGTCGGAGTACAGACTAAAAATATTTAATTACAAGTAAGATCTGCAAATCCCGCTTCAGCACTGACAACAAGACGCACGACATCTCAGTCTACCTCGTGACCTCGGCCGCTTGAAAGAGTTTCTCTGAAACGAGTTACGTCGGATATTTAAATGTAAAATAAAAGCGATAAAATCCTTCAAAGTCAAAGTCAAATATCTTTATTCAATATGGAAGCATTACACTTTCTTATTGATTGTCAAATAATCTACCACCGGTTCGGAAATGGAAGCCTCTGACCTGAGAAGAACCGGCGTAAGAAACTCAGCAGGACTTTTTCTTTTCCTTTTCTTCAATAAATTTTACAAAACTTTTACATAAAACCTTACATTTACTACTTTGAAAATACCCTGGAGCGAACAGTTCATTCCGGGGTGTGTTATCTATCAAGTAGTCATTACAACAATAATATCCTTTAACACACAAACGTTCCTTTACAACTTTTTAAATTTATTTACAGATAAAAAGCTGAACGTTTTCTGGTATTTATTGAGAAGAGTATACATTGTCCCATAAAAGATTTCATTGTTCTTTCGAGCCTAGTTTTGGAAGAACATAATTATACTTATTCAAGTATTTATATTATGTGTGTCACAATGTTTTACAAAATCATTTTATTTTTATGAACATACATATATTTTCAAATATGTATTGAGAAAAACAGTCATTACATTAATTTCTGTAAACATTTTCTCAAGCGATTCTTTGGGGCCCAGGTTATAGACTGCTCGAATCGCTCTTTTTGAATTATAAAAAGTATTAATATCAGCCGTTTCCCCACAGTAGAATGCCATAAGACATTATACTGTGAAAATAACTAAAATTTACTAAACGGGCTGTCTCAACATCGGTTAATTGTCTAATTCGTTTCCTCGCCAGTCTATGAATATGAGGGCCCCATTGCAGTTTAGAATCTATTGTGATGGCGAGAAATACAGTGCAATGTACGTGGTCTAGCGCTTCTCCATCTACGACCACATCACACCCAGCTTAAGAACATTAGGAGTTATAAACCTTATACATTTAGTTTTATTTTGGTTTAACAATAAATTATTTGCACTAAACCAGTATTTTACTTTTGAGAGGGTATTATTTACATCGTCATTTTGCAAGTTACGTCGTTTTATTCTAAATATTAAAGAAGTATCATCAGCAAATAATACAATCTCGTTTTTGTTCTCAACCTGGTGTGGTAGGTCATTAATATAGACCAGGAAGAGAAAAGGCCCCAAAATAGATCCCCGTGGGACTCCCATACCTACCTGCGCCCCGGGAGATCTCTTGCCGTTCACGTCAACTCTCTGAGTTCGATGGCTCAAGTACGAAGTCAGAAGGTACAGTGCGGCAGTTTTGATACCATAGTGGATTAATTTCCTGACCAAAGTATCATGCTGTACACAGTCAAATGCTTTGGTTAAGTCACAGAAGACACCTAAGGCATCGTGTGACCCTTCCCATGCCTCAAATATAGTCTTAATAAGATGGACACCTGCATCGGTTGTAGAACGACCCCGTATAAAACCATACTGTTTGTTATTAAGCACATTATGAGAGTTAAAATGTACAAGTAATTGGTTAAGAATTATTTTCTCGAAAATTTTACTAAGCGCAGGCTGTATACTAATTAGTCTAAAGTTATTGGGGTCTGTAGTACTGCCTGATTTAAATACCGGAAGAACTTTACTGTGTTTCATAAGGTCAGGAAATTTACCACATGTAATACAATCGTTAAAAATAGCTGCAAGGCAAGGTGATATAACATCAATAATAGAATTTATCACCTTAACCGAGATCCCCCACAGATCTACAGTTTTTTTAATGTCCAGAGATTTAATAGCGGACACAATATCTTAATCAATCACATTACTAAAATAGAAATTATCTTTACATTCTTTAATATTTTCTTTTAATAAGGACTCTGCAACAGTTGGAGAAGAAGCAAGTGACTTGGTGGTAGAGACAGGAATGTCTGAAAAAAAATTTCAAAAGAGGATGCCACCTCTTGATCAGAATTTATTTTACTATTATTAACATTTAGCCGAATTTCAAAGTTCTTGTTTACAGCCCTTCCTGTTTCACCAGTAATTATTTACCAAGTCATTTTTATTTTGTCGGATGCACCTTTAATTTTGTTTTTTATGTAGAGTGACTTCGCTGTCCAGCACACTTTTCTGAAAATTTTGGAGTATACATTAACATATGTCACAAAGGATTGATTGTGATTGTAAGTCTTTTCACTATATAGTTCATATAATCTTTGTCTGCTCTTATGTATTCCAACTGTTGCCCATTCACTGAAAGCTGCAGATCTTTTTGATTTGACTGTTTTAGAAGTAAATATACTCTTAAATTCAGTTGTTATTAATTTAAATACTTTACTATACAGTATATCCGGCTTACTATTATAATGCAAATAATTAATTTTATTTATTATATTACTTCTAAACTTCTCAATACGTTTCCTATACATAGGAATAACCATTTTTTTTGCACAATATTTTTGTGAGATCTATTATCAGAAACAAAAGAAGCTAATTGTCCACAATGATCAGATGATAACATATTAATGACGGATTTATTAATAGGGATACAATTTGTAAATATGTTATCAATACATTGTGCCGAGGCAGTAATTCTTATTGCTTCAAAATTAAGTTTAAAGGTTATATGAGATTTAAATGATCTGAATCTAATAGTGGTGCTTGAACTATCTAGTAAATTTATGTTAAAATCACCACAGACTACTATATTTTATTAGATTCAGATAGTTTAATTAAAATTTGTTCCAATATAATTTCAAAAGTTCATATAACACGGAGGCTGTATACACAACAATTATGAAGTGCTCAAGCTCTGTCAGGCTATTTCAATAGTCTGCTCACTGAAGGCTCACATATCTGTGACTGATTTTTTATATTTATATATTATAAAGCATTTTACGGCAGAATATCTAGTACTCTTAACAAAGTATTAATAAATATTGAATATACTACTTTAGTAACATTCGACAACATCCGCCAACCGCATTACTATCGTGGTGAATACGGTCCAAAGCTTCTGATGATAGGAATATGCACTGGGAAGTTAACCTATCTAGCAGTGGACTGCTCTACGGGCTGATGATGTATTGATGATGTACTACAATCAATCAGATGATCAGCCTCTTCATACTAGGTAAAAACAATGAAAATAGTTGAGTCACAGATTTCAATACGCTGGTTTCTTGGCACACGCCGATACCACTAGGCAAGAGTAACCTAGAGGCAGTTACAACGTAAATAGTGACAACCACTTACTTTAATTTAAATGTTAGAGTTAAAAATAAATTGTTTCAATTTCATCTCATATTAAAACGTAGGTATCATTAAAGTAGTTACCGCATTAATGATACAGCTGGTTAGCAATATTAAGCAGTACCTAATTATCGTTTAAATTGACAAAATTAAATTGCATGAAATAGATGCGGATTCACTCAACGTGAGCTTTGTGACCTAGAAATAATGATAATTCAGTTAATTTATAATTGCAATGTATTCAAATATACTTCAGTTAAATTTCAATTCAAGATGCATAGGATATTGAGCCTGAATTGCCTGGCGGTGAACTGCCTCCGTAAAAAAAGGACAAATAGTTAAGGATCACAACTTTAGATACCACCTTTGAACAAAGATGAATTCAGATCCATAAAGCGAATGTAAGGTTATTTCTGGCCAAAGAACTAAAAGTTAACATCTTACGGAAATCACATTGATAAAAAATATGAGATGCTGATTAGAATACATCATCAGCATGTGATAGGCCTCCCCTAATACACCCCTATACATTAGGGGATTTTACACCGTATCCCACGACGCAGGTCCAATTCGTGTTGGCAGGTGGACCGACTTTTTACATGCCCATCCAACTCATGGATCATCTTACTTTTTTAGATAATTGGGTGATTGGCCAAAATTGCCCTAGCCAACTAGTTAACAATAATGAAAATTTTTTAAGTCCCCACAGGATTCCAACCCTTTACTTCCTGTTTCTAAAGCACACGCCCATAACACTAGGCTAACAGCTGATTAGAATAGCAAAAATTATGGATAGATTTCCTCTGCCTAAATTATATTTTATCGTTGTTAATCTTTGTTGGCTTAAAGTAACTTGGGTGATTAATTTTTAGTGAAGAGAGGCAGCTGTCCTGATGTGTAGCCACACTTGTACAACCGACTCCGACTGCGCTCGCTCGCTAAAGTGTTGCCAGAACAGATGTAGTGTGTACAAATGTCAGCATCCAAGATTTTAAGATGGCACGACGCTTTTGTGAAGAAATAATTTGAAGGAAAAATAATATTTTATTGATTAAAGCAATATTTAACTATGACTGGACTAAGATCGGCAGCTTGTATAAATTATGAAATTATACTAACGTCAACAATAAAGCCAATTACTATGTGATATTTGATCAATATCGTTTTTCTTTTTGTTATTTGCAATCGGTATTTTACCAACATTCCAAATGTTATTTGGTCCTCTACAGGTACTCGTTGTACGTTCAGATTGGTTTTTATATATATGAAAATTTTGCATAACTATTTTTAAACAATGAATTGGGAAATAGTGATATTTTTAAACAATATTTTCCTGACGTAAATTAAAATGTATGAGTAAGTATAAATACTTTTAGGGCATTCATTTAAGCAGTAGCGTTAAATTATTTGACTTTATCACATATAAGCACATATCGACACAGTATATGTATTCTTTATTACGATTTATCGCAAATGATAATGATGGTTTAGATTTCCAGTCACATGTGTAAGCCCTTTTAATCTACGACGAAGGGTTTTCGATCACACTGGAGGAGTGAGCCTTTATTGGCCCTACTAGTAAACCTAAATAAACACACCCTCTCGCTTCACATATATTGCGTTTATATGACGGTGAAAGTGTTTACGTAATAAAATTCGAAAGTACTAGTGTCAGAATAACTGTTTTATTTTATACCTTCTGTTAACATTAGTCGGTAAACAACAAACAATTTTAAGCAAAAACATTACTAGTCACCTAATCTGTCTAGTAGTAGAGTAGAGTAGGGTAGTAGGTCAACGTCGACTTGCCGTATCAAAGTTCCGTAAAAATCCTACGGCTGACAACCTGTCTTCACTGCAATATAGGATCCAAATCGCCCAGAAGGAAATACGAAAGGCAAAAAGTCAGTCCCGGCAATTATTTTGTTCGTCTCCTGAGCACACTTGTTCTTCGAGTTAAATGTGGAACCGCATGAAGTGATACAAAGGCTATCGAAGTGCACTGAACTGTATAAATACAAGCCATACAGTTGTTACATTCGTTAATCCCTGATTTTGTGATAAATGATCATCCTATGTTTCGTTCAATTACCAGTATTCTGGAAAAAAATGTGACGTTACATGAAATAGAAAAATGATTTTAAATTATCTGATACAACCCCTGGTTGCGATGGTGTGTCCTTCTCTATGTTAAGTAATCTACCCTCTAATGCGAAACTAATTATAATGTATATTATAGTTAATTATAATGTATACATCTAAGCTCAAACACAGTGCGCATCTAGCTCTCGGATTGACCGGGCAAGCCCGCTCTGTCCCGCCTGCTACCTGCGCGATCCGCTGACCACCCGGGTGGGAGGTGAGACACAACCCCGGTGAAGCCGGGGTTGTGTCTTACCTGATATTCAGATGGGTCAGTCACCCTGAGTAACCTAGGCTTTGACTTCGAGGACCTTAAAAATCGTCCGCCGGCGGAAACAGCACGCGTGATCCGCGAAGCCCTCACCGCGCAAGGAGGGCAAATCGTATATAAGCGCACACCATGCTCGACGAGAGAAGCCACACCCGCGTCGGAGAAATGTCCCACGATCCACTCGGACACCCTTTCCCCGCTTACCTCACCCCACTAATCGGACTCCAAAATGGAGCTCGACAACTCCCGTCCAGTCACTGAGGACGAAGACGCAGAAGGGTTCCGGCCTGTCAGTTTGCGCAAAAATAAGCGCAAGAGCAGGGCTTCCCATGCTACCTCACCTACTTCTGATCCGCCAACCAAGGCGCCAAAAGCGTCAGCGGATATATTATCAGCCCTAGGCCATCTACATCGGATACAGAGCCAACCCAAGCCGCCTCACGGCAATCCATTCCAGCCACCTCACAGCCAACAACATCAGCCTCACCAAGGCAAACCGCTGCTTCACAGCAAACACCCGCTGCTTTACAGCAATCAGCTGCTTCACAGCAACCAATCGTCCCACCTAGGGATAAGAAACCTCCGCCAATATATATTCGGTCAAAGGAGAAATGTGCAGAGCTTCGGTCTGCGCTGTCCAATAAATACAAATTCACCGCGGCAGACTCAACCAGGGGATAAAAATCCAACTAGAAAATAGTGACGCTCATCGTCAAGTAATGTCTATCTGCACAAGAACGACTATTATTACACATACGCGCTCCCGGAAGGCGCGTACTGAACATCGTCAAGGACAGCCGAAGGAGATGCCCACAGAGCACATCTACAATTATATAAAGGGACAAAACATCCCAATTTACTCGGCCTTCCGCCTAACTCATACAAAAACGAAAAAATCGTTTAATATGGTCCTTCCGACCCTCGAACGCTCCATTGAGGGCAAAAAAGGGTTCGACCTACGCCACATATGCGACATAATTCGCATTTTTTTTCACGCGCCACATTCAAATGGCCTCCCTGCGCAGTGTCATAACTGCCAAATAACATAGCCATAGCCATATGCCAAATAACAAGCCATAACTGTCACACACGCCCTCGCTGCGTTAAGTGCCTCGGTGACCACGGCACTCCTGACTGCCCTAGACCCAGAGACAGGGAAGTACTCACCACGTACGAACCGCCGGCATGCGTCAACTGCCAAAGCACCGGCTACGGCCAGTACCTGGAAGCGCCTCAAAGCGCCCAAGTGCAAGGCACCACCACCTCATCCGTTCTAAGGCGCCCCTCTTATCCTTCCCGCCCCTCCGACCTATTCCGGCGTTGCAAACACAGCCAAGCGCTCCGCGTAGCGCTCCAACGCCCGCGTGGCAATAACCACCGCCGCCAGAGGTAGCGCCGCGCGCCCCTCGTGGCGTCGCACCACAGACAAGCGCTCCGCATAGCGCCCCACAGTTTGCTAGCCATAGCAATGGCAACAACCTGGAAACGTTAGCCCGACAGATCGATCGCCTTACCGTGGAATTCGACGCCGTCGTCGGAAACTTCGGAGCCCGTCTTGCCATACTTCGTAAGTATAGGCAACTAGTCGATTTAATTACGGGACGTAAATAAATAGTACGCCCATACTAAATAGAGAAAACGGCCCGAGCCGTCTAAAGCCACGCGCAGTAAATATTTTATTCTGGTCTCGCGGATCAAGGACCGAAATTTCAGTTTTCCTTCGCGAAAACGACGTCGACATTCTACTGGTGCGGAGACTTCCTAGAACCCGTAGAGGCGATCGAAATCGCTAGTACAATATTATAGAAATGTTCGGACCGGCGCTTCACACGGCGGCACGCTTATTTGTTATAAAAAGTCCCTGCACTGTGTAGCAATCGACACGCCGTCGAAGCTAACGCATCTAGAAGCCTCGGTCTGTAGAGTAGCCATGACAGGACACGCACCTATTACAATAGCCTCGGTCAACTTACCGTGTAGAAACTCATCCGAGATCATTAAATCCGACTTCGAGACGCTATTCTCCCTATAAGGCGAAGTCATTCTGGCAGGCGACTTCAATAGCAAGCACACCCAATGGAACAGCTACAAAATCAACTCGCGAGGTGCAGCTCTAGATGCACTGTCGGAATTACATAACTTCAGTGTCGTTGCACCGTTTAAGCATACGTACTATCCGCACATGGTAGGCCACAGATCGGACGTGCTTGATATTGCCTCCTTAAAAACGTCAATCTCGCTTTTAGAGATATAGAGGTCATAGAAGATCAAACCTCCGATCATCGTCCAGTCATCCTCAAATTAGGACCACCTGACTCCCAAAATATCATATCCAAAACCATAGTTGACTGGCGCAAACTCAAATCGCAGACTGACTGACAAGACTGCACTAGCTCACCTCACCTAGATGCCATTCCTAAAGTCGAGCTCAGTGCTAATGACGCGAATCTCGCTGCTCATGCGCTCACAAGACATGTCCGAAGTGTTGTCGAGGCCTCCTCGAAGCAAGTCCCGGTGGAGGGAAACCCCCGCTGGGCCTTGCCGAACGACATAAAGGACCTCTGGCAAAAGGGCTGCGATTCGTGCCTACGATTGGTATCCAACTGAACGGAACCGGAAACAGCTACGCGCCCTTGAACATCCCTGATGGACACGCATAGCTGAATTCAGGAACGGTCGGTGGGATACAGATCTATGCACGCATCCCATCAGGCCTTCTGGCAACTTTCTAAAAGTCTGAAGGGTAGAATTGGAACCCCTCCGATGCCGCCCCTATCCTATGCTACCCCTTCTTATGCTCTTTTAGCGTTTTTCGATGAAAAAAAAGCCGAATGTCTAGCCGACAGCCTCGAGGCTCAATGCACGCCAAGCACTCAACCGATCGACGCCACTCACCGCCAAAAGGTGGAAAGCGAGGTCGATCGATTGACCCAACTTCCTCCTCGCGATTTAACTTCACTGGTAACTGAAAGCGAAGTCAAGTCGATTATCAAAAATCTCAAACCTCGGAAAGCCCCGGGCACGACGGCATAAGCAACCCCGTCATTAAAATCTTACCGGATCATCTAATTAACCTCTTAGTCCTAATTTATAACGCAGCTCTTTCTAAGGGTATTTTCCCAAACACATGGAAGGATGCTGAAGTTATAGGGTTCCTCAAACCCGGCAAACCACCTGCACTTCCCAGTTCCTATCGTCCCATTAGCCTCCTCAAGGGTTTCGGAAAAATATATGAACGTCTTGTCCTAGCCCGCTTATTAGATTTTATAAAATCTAAAGGGCTCCCTACCCCCATTCAATTCGGCTTTCTGCCAAACACTCTTGCACAAACCAAATTCACCGCATCACGGAGAAAATTAAAGTCAGCTTAATACGAGGCCATCACACGGGAGCGCTTTTCCTCGACGTGACGAAGACGTTCGATAAAGTATGGCACGAAAGGCTTATATACAAGTCATATAAGCTCGGCGTACCCGACCGTCATACGAGACTTCCTCAGGACTCGAACGTTCCGATACGGCGTAGAGGGACTACCTCGACTGGTCCGCGCCGGCGTACCCCAAGGCTCCGTATAAGGCCCAGTCCTGTTCTCTTTATACACCAATGATATCCCTCAGCACCGTCTTGTAGACACCGCCTTATTCGCAGATGATACCTGCATATATTCAACCAGTAGATGTCCTATCCTCGTGAGTCAAAGACTTCAATCCGCGGCCAATATCCTAGGGGAATAGTTCTGGATATGGAGAATAGAAATCAATCCTTCCAATAGCGTGGCTATTCTGTGCACACGACGAAAACGCATGCCTTCCTTCAATTCGACCCTAGATTGCCTATCCGTTGGGTCAAACAGACCAATACCTCAGGTAATCTTAGATAAATCCTAACATTCTGGCACGACATTAGCGGGTCAAAACAGAGCGCTCGTCTTAGGTCGACTCTTCCCATTAATCAATCCAAAAAGCAAGTTATCTCTGCAATAAGGTGTTGCTATACAAGACAGTCATACGTCCTATTTTAACAATATGCCAGCCCGTCTTTTGCACATGACAAAACGAACACACGTTGAAAGCTTCAAGTCCTTCAAAACACATTCATCGCAGGGCACTGGTGCACGTATTATCTGCCAACGATGACCTGACCTGGATCTGAATGCCAACCATTCAACGTACTTTAAATCGCATCCATCCGATATTGACTCGGCTTCGCAACATCCAAGCCAGCTAGTTCGGAGCGCTGCCGCTAACGAACCAACAACTTCACTCGCTAAAAACGACATCCACCGAAGAGCGCGAAACGCGATTACAGATCCGGATGATGAGATAACGATCGTGCACGCACGTTTTAACTCACAGAGACGAAACACATTTTGCCTTCGAGGGCAAACGAATACACCGTACACTAGATATCGGCACGTAACTGGCCGATTCTCACCAGCCAGTTATTAACTTCTCACTAATTAGTCCGAGGTTCGGCCCACCGGGGCACCCTCGGTAAGTGTTGCTAACGGGTATAGGCATGGACCTGACCAGCGGCTGATCGAGCCGAGGCTCGGCCCTCTTGGGCACCCTCGATCAACCCCGCTCACGGGATAAAAAAGTGGCAGCCCGAGCCCAGGTTTTTTTTTTTTCTTTTCTTATTCTTATTCTCCCCTGACATGTCGGATCAGGGACCTTGTTAGCTCTTTTTAGTGTTTTGGTACTTGTTCTTTTGTAATTATTCTTTTTATTTATTTACTTGTATTAATTTTCTTATCTTAACTTATATTTACTAACTTATATTTATCGTTTCCTTATCTTAATTTACATGTTTATTTACTTATATATATCTTTTCTTTAACTTTATTTACGTTTTAACATAATTGTTACCATTTGTATCTACTTTACTAACTAAGTTCTACCGTGCATGTTCACCTCTTTTTATATTTTCTGCTTATTTCTATTTTCTTTTTAATACTAACATTATTATTTTACACTTTTGCCTTTCGCTCTTATAATTAAATATCGAAGGCATATATTCTTATGATATATGATCATATTTATTTAGTGCCGTTCTTTTTTTGCATGTTGACTACCCTATTGCAAAAATCTGTGAAGGCTTTCTATTGTTGTGCATTATAGATGGTATATTGCTTGCTGTAAGTCAGTGCACCAACTTCGGTGGCCAGCTCTTGTCGTTGCCTACCGAAGATTGAACACTGCGTGAGAAGGTGCAGGACGCTCTGCGGAGCCTCCCATCGCATTCGCATGTCGGGTCATCCGACACTTGAGCGTGGAGATACTCGCACCCCGTGCCCCGTTAGAGCCTGTACCAGCGGTGGACTCAGCTCCAGCTTCCTAACGATGCGGTGCGCGTCGATTGCATTGGAAAGAAGAGATTTGTGGTTGAGGCTGTTGGCTCCGATATGAGCGTAGGTTCCATTCGTCAATGGACTCTTGCCGAAGAATCCTCTTGACGAATGAAACCGGGCATTTGTCGTAGTCCGGTCGCCTTTAAACAGTGGCGTCCTCCTTCGCGAGAAGGTCCGCCTCCCACCGTCACCCAGGCAGACAAACCCCGGGACCGCGTGTTTCGCCGGGTGTGCAGCTAATAATGGTACAGGACTCTCAAGCCCCGGTCTCCTATCACCCGCTGAGATCGGCCACTCTTTACGAAGTAAAAAGACCCGTAGGTCCAAGGGAAGAAGGCCGAGTTTAGCGAGACCGTCCTGTACGCCCTGATAACTTTCTGCACGAAGCCGCGCTGTATCCTTGCGAGTTGCCGCCTTATTTGGACGTTGTTGGTCGCGGGGCCCATGCGCTCGCTGCGTATAAGACGACCGAGCTCTACTACTGCAGTGTATATCGCCCTGGTGATCTCCGGGTTCAGACCCCAATTGATTTTGGCAACCTTGGATTTGCTTTATAGGTTCTGGACCTTAAAACAGACGTTTTTTATGTGGCTGTTAAAGGTCAGCTTATCGTCTATTAGTAAGGCCTAGAATTTTAGCTCCTTTAGCTACATGTACTCCCCGCCCATGCAGAACCAGGGGTGTCATTTAATTTCCTTGTTACCAGGATGGCTTTGGTTTCTGTGCCTCAAATTTAAGTTTCTTCCATTCACCCCAGTTCCGCACACGAGCGAGGACCGATTCGCTCTCTCCTGGACGTCTAGGGCCCGGTCCCGGAGAACACCAGCATGATATCATCCGCGAATGCCTGTATAAGGCAGCCCTTCCATCAAGATCTACCAGTAGGGGTTGAAGCAGGTTCCAGAATGTTGGGCCACCGATTGACCCTTTACGCATCCCTTGGTGGTAGCCTGCCATTCTTCTCCGGCAAACCTGACGCGCACTTTTCTATCTTGCGATGCTATCAACGAGCGCTCAAGTTTACCGGGCATTTGGTCTCTGCCAGCCGCATCTATGGCCGGCCACCGAAGCATTGTCGAAGGCGCCCTCATGTCCAGTGATATCACGACAGTTAGCCTTTTTCGGCTAACTGTCTCTCGATATGTTTCACCAGATCATGAGGGCGTCCTCGTGAGCGTTGCGGCATAAAGCCGTATTGCTTCCTGCTGGTGGCCGGTACGACGTACCATTTGATACGCCGTATGAGCATCTTCTCGAAGATTTTGCCCAGGACGGCGTAGACCAATGGGTCTGTAGGATTTGGGATGCGTATAGTCTCCTCTCCCCGAGTTTTCGCAAGAACCACCGTCGCCTCCTTCCACTTCGAGGAGTGTAGAGGCGAAGCGAGCGTTCGCGATCGCCAGGAAAGGGTCGGTGGACAGGGTGATTGCGGCCTGACATATGTCTGCTGTGAGTCCGCCGTGTCCAGGGCCTTTTTAGGTTTGAAGCTCGATGCCGACCATTTCAGCTCCTCCGCTGTGAAAGGTGGGTCGCATGAGTCATCATGCGTCCCTCCATTCGACTTGCAGCTACCTCTCTCTCCAGCTTATGGTCAGCACTGTCGCTCTCAACCCTATCTTCCGGATAAAATATCTCGGAGCACCCTGGCCGACTCTCGTCTCCCCAGGGTTTTACCCTCGCAGACTATGGGAGGTCTTCGTGTCTGGCCGCTAGTCCTATTAATCACCCTGTAGTCTCCATCGCACATTGACTCTCTGTCCTGTTTAGAACAAAAGTCTTTCCAACTAGAGGTCTGAGCCCTCCTTACTGCGAGATGGTAGTTTTCCTTGGCCGTGAGGTACTGCTCGACGACTCCCTCCCGCCTGATAGGCGCCGCACATGATATGCGGCGCTTAAGTCTGGAGACCTCCCGCTTGAGACCACCCAACTCATCGTTCCACCAGGGCAACCCTTTCCTCTCCTCCTCTTCAGCTTGGGAATGCAGCTGTCACAGACTTCTGATATTATGTTAGTTAATTTGCCAATTGTTTCATCAAATTTTTCTGTGTTGTCTAATTTATCTATTATTTCCAGTTTTAAATTTTGTGAGTTCAAAGACTGTGTGAGTTTCTCACGAAACTCACTCCAGTTTCTACTTTGGTGTTGAATAATCGTGTTGTACTTTTGATGTCTGTGCCAGCTGCATTCTTCAGGCTTATATCGAAGAGGATTGCCTGTGGTCCGATCTGGTGATCCCATCGAGAGCCTCCAGTTAGCACTTTCGAGTAGAGTCGATGAGCAGCACGTCACGTCCACGCAGCTGCTGTACCTAATACCCCTTAGGGTGTCAAAGGTTAGCTCAGACCCTGGTTGAGGATATGGAGTCCCCATTCGTCGACGCTGACGCTGCCTCTAACCCCTCCTGTCCGTAATACGGCTTCCACCACCACGAATTTTTTCGCGTTTAGATCTCCGCCAAGTACCACGCTACGCGTCCTCAGGCCCTCAGAGCAGCCTTGATGCTGTTTCAGATATGGGAAGATGGGCTTATCTGGTTCCAGGGTACACTGACACCACTCCACTCTCCTGGACCCGGTCCTAAGTTTGACAACTACAACGTTTGTCGTTGTGGGTCCGGTACTGGGTGATGTCCTATGCGTCATCGAACAGCGCAATGGCGGCTTTCGACGTTATTCGTCGTGTCACCCGTCCATTGACCATCCCTTGTACCTGGTTACTGCCTCATCTTCCTATGCTGCCGATGTAAAGGCTCTTGCAGCATCGCAAAAGCTGTTTTGCGACGCTGCGCCTCTTAAATCAGCTCGGCTGTGCATATTTTGCTCCTCTGGGTTTGCCTGGATCACGTGATACCTGCGAAGACCCCGGCTGTTGTCCAACTCGCCATCTTAGCAATATGCTATTGACGACCGAGCCAGACTGTCCCACTTTTCTTCGTACAGCGCCTCGGAGCTAAACGCATTGGTCCCGCCGAGTGTAGCTTGCTCGTGTGCAATTTTTGCACGAGGCGTCCCCCAGCTAACCCTCCGCGCATTCGCTCTTAAGATGTGGCCCCACAGTGGCTGCACACATCCACCGTTTCGGTTGCACAGCCTCTTCGGTGCCCATCATCAGACATCGAGAGCACTGTACGAGCGGAAACTGATCGTAAACCGCGATCGCTGCAGATCGACGTGCACCACGCCCGTCCGTGAACCGTCTCCATATTTGGGGTGACACTCTTGTACTATGTTCGTAGTATGCGGGTTCCTCGTTCCTTTTCTATACTTTACTTGTATCCTGATCTCTTCCTTTCGTATATTTTTCAGCAACCCTGGTTTTGTGTTTCCAACGCCTTAACTATTTGCTCGTCTGTATTATAGCTCATCACCTCCTTTAGTACGATTAATGGGCCTTTATTGGTTACTTCCTCAAATTTTAACTTGTCATCCGCTCCTTTCAGTCTTTCTTTCACTTTCATTAATTCTTCTTTCGAGCCGCATCCTATTATCACTTTCCTATCTTTTACCTTCTTTACTTTGTCTATTTTTAATCTTTCTCTTGCATTCACTGTCATTCTGATCTTTTCTATAACTTCATCACTCGTATCGCCCGAGCCCAGGTTCCCCTTCAGGGGTCCTTCGGAGCTAGTACTCCTCGAAGTCTGTGTCACTAAAAGTTGCACAGCCCCTCAAACCCGCTTGGTTGTAGTGGTTAACTCCACCAACGTGAGTCATCCGGAAAAAAAAACCCGTTCTTGCTTGCATAATCTAACAAGATTAGTATCGATATACCATGTCATGTTTTATTGATATAGATAATGCCTATAATAATGTTGATATTAACAAGTTATTAACTTTATTAGATAAACTTTACATAGGATATATATCTTTATAACTTGCTAAAACAAAGGTCGCTACAGATTAAATACGACGAACTGTCTATAAACAGAATTTCAGGAATAGGATTAGCTCAGGGCGATCCATTATCACCACTATTATTTAACATAGCGACTGTTAATATCTGTAAACTAGTATTTAACGATGTCAAAGTATTGCAATATGCGGATGATATTGTTATCTATAATACAAGTAACTGTATAACTCGTTCCAAATGTATCGTTTGAATAATGCTAAATAAAATTGTAAATATCTTAACAGATATAGGGCTCGAAATATCACCGCATAAAAGTAAAATTTGTTTGTTTTCAAAAGGTCGCAAACATGTATTAGATTCTATTAATATAACTTTATGCAACATAAATATACCACAGGCATTTGCAGACGATGTCGTTCTGGTTTTCTCCGGAGATCGGGCGGTGGATGTGCAAGGCAGGGCAAACGCGGCCCTCGCCCAGGTGCAGAACTGGGGGAAAAGAAACAAATTAAGATTCGCGCCACACAAGACCAAGGCAATGCTTTTAACTTGCAAAATAAAATATGACACCCCGGCTCTGCGCATGGGCGAGGAGAACATCGAATTAGTAAAGAAATAAAGATCCTGGGCCTTACAATAGACAACAAAATGACGTTTAACAGTCACCTTAAAAACGTCTGTTGTAAGGTTCAGGGTATATACAAACAACTGGCTAGAGCCGCCAAAATCCACTAGGGCCTGAATCCGGAGGTCACCAGGACGATATATACTGCAGTTGTAGAACCGGTCGTCTTATACGCAGCAAGCGCCTGGGCCTTATCGACCGGGAAGGTTCAGGCGCAGCGGCAACTTAACGCGATTCACCGCGGCTTCGTGCGGAAGATCATTAGGGCGTACAGGACAGTCTCGCTAAACTTGCTCTTTTGCTCGCTGGGATTCTCCCCTGGATCTTAGGATCCGGGAAGTGGCCACTCTTTATGAGATAAAAGAGGCCGCTCTCAGCGAGTGATAGGAGACCGGGGCTTTAAGTCCAACGCCCTATACCGAGTTGCCACACCGGCTAAATTGGTAGGGCCGGGTTCGTCTGTCTGGACGACGGTGCGGAGATATCCCAACATGCTCCCGTCATAAAGATCTTCACGACGGGAGCAAAATAGATAATAAAGTAGGAGCGCACTATCCATTTGGGATAGTGCCGACGAGATAGAAATAAAAATGTAAGTTGGAAGATTTCTGCACCGTTTCCAGGCGGAGCTTCTCGCTCTCCGTAGGGCCATGAGGGTGGCATGAGTACTCCGCACGGGGCTGCAAGATTTATAGCGACTCAAGGTCCGCCTTGAGACGCTATGTAAAGCGACTCTCTACACCGATGGCCGTAGAGGCAGGAGGACATCGCCCAAATAGTTGAGCAGGGCGGCTCCCTTGACCTT
The DNA here is from genome assembly GCA_029286875.1 of Lamproptera curius. Taxonomy (NCBI): domain Eukaryota; kingdom Metazoa; phylum Arthropoda; class Insecta; order Lepidoptera; family Papilionidae; genus Lamproptera; species Lamproptera curius. Next base: position 1,048,548 of record JAGSMT010000140.1, read on the forward strand.
TTGGGTTAAGGCACGCGGGTGTAGAGGGTAACGAAAGGGCGGACCTTCTCGCGAAGGGCCGCCACCCGTATTAAAGGCGACCGGACTCGACAAATGCCCGTTTCATTCGTCAAGAGAATTCTTCGGCAAGAGTCCATTGACGAATGGAACCGCGCTCATGTCGAGCCAACGGCCTCAACCACCAAGCTCTTCTTCCCCAACGCAGTCGACGCGACCAAATTGTTGAGGAACTAGAGCTGGTCCACCGCTGGTGCAGGCACTAACGGGGCATGGGGTTTGCGGAGTATCTCCACCGCTGCAAGTGTCGGATGACCCGACATGCAGATGCGATGGGGAGGCTCCGCAGAGCGATCTGCACACCTCCTAACGCAGTGTCCAATCTTCGGTAGGCAACGACAAGACCTAGCCACCGAAATTGGCACAGACATCTCGGAAAGCAACATACTAACTATTATGAACAGCAATAAAGCCTTCATAAAATTCTGCAAAAGGTTGTCGAGCATGCAAACAAAAGAACGCCTACAAAATAAATATGAACATATATCATAAGTATATATGACTCGATATTTGGATATAAGAGCAAGAGGCAAAATGTAAAATAATAATAGTATTAAAATGTTAGTATTAAGAAAAATAGAAATAAGCAGTAATTAGTAAATGTAAATAGCGGTGAAAATGCACTGGCCTAGGACTAAGCAAAAGTGGATACAAATAGTAAAATTATGTTCAAATGTAAATTAAGAAAAGGAAAAGATATATATAGAAAATAAACATAAACTAAGATAAGGAAATGATAAATATAAGCTAGTAAAATTTACCGGTGGTAGGTCCCTGTTTACAGGAGACCGTCTGGTGAGTACCACCACGGTGCCTATTTCTGCCGAAGCAATAGTGTGAAACACTGCTGCGTTCCGGTTTGAAGGGCACCGTAGCCAGCATGTTACTGGGTAAACAAGACTTAACACCCTATGTCTCACGGTAGGCGCGCGTCGGCGATACCACTGGTATTGTCAACGTCTATGGGTGTCGGTGACCACTTCCATCAGGTGGCCGACTGTCGTCTGCTGCGTATGCCATAAAAAAAAAAAAATGTAAGTTAAGATAAGAAAATTAATATAAGTAAACAGAAATGTTAACAAAAATAAGTAAAAGATTAATATTAGTATATAAAAAATGTAAATTGAGATAAAAAGAACATAAATGTCAATAAGTAACACAAAAACGTAAACGAGTACAAAAGGTCCCTGATCGGACATGTCAGGGGAAAATAAGTTTAAAAAAAAAATAAAAAAAAATAAAAACATAATACCTATAGTGGATAGAGTTAAGTATTTAAAATGGTGGTTGGACTGTTCGCTGAAATGGGGGTTACATATAAATGAAGTAATTGAGAAACGACGGATATATAGAGCGTCTATACATAGTCGTATGGACTATGCAAGTTTTTTATATAATAATAGTGCAAAACAGAATTTAAGCAAACTAGATGTAGTACAAAATCAATGTTTACGGTAGATTGGGGGCATTATTCGAACAACTCCAACTCATGTCATGGAATGTGAACTTAGCTTAAAGATAAGAAGATGGTTTTTAGCTGGAACGTTTTGGCTTAAAGTAAAATCTTTTGATTGTAATAACTTAATATATATAACGTATATTAGAAAAACTCAGTAATGCATTTAACAGACAAAATTAATAAATAATAAACTTCCCCTATTAGTGAAGCTTCACAATAAACTAAACACTAAATGTTTTAACTATTACAAACAATTGGAAATGTTTTCATATGATACTTGGATTACAAACATTGATTTGACCAATAACTTAAGACCTAGTATCGCGAATATTGAGAAGGCTAAGCGTTCATATAGCATTACTCAGTTACAACAATCAATTTCCAAATTTCTATCTAATTTATATACATACTTTTATAAGATTTATACTGATGGGTCTAAAAATGGTGAATATATGGAAAGTGCATTTAGTGACCACAAACAGGACACACCTTCAAAATTTAGAATTATTAGTAATGTCAATGTCACATTATATGTCTAGATTTGCTTGCTGTACAAGCATTGTTGTACATTGAGTGTATAGACCATATACAGATTTTAATTTTAACTGATTGCACCTCGACATTTCGAGGTAGATAGATTACCTACATAATCATTAACCTGATTCTTAAATTAAATTCTCAACACAAAACAGTTATAATTCAATGGATCCCATCCCCAGTTGGTTTAGTGAAATGACAAGTCATACCTTCTGGCGAGGCAGGCAGCTACTGACGGTATCAATTTAGAGCTCATTCCTGATTTTACTGATTTTTATACCTTTTGTCAAAATTTATGTTTAGTAAGTTTGAAGAGTATTTTGATCATCAGATCCAGGGAAAAAGGTATTTGGTACAAAATAATCCAACCACATCCTACTTATACGTCGTTTAGTTGATAGTGACCTTAATTAGAACATATTTAACCATATTACTAAAGAGCTCCACTCGGTCATGCCACTTAATAAATTTGTTTACCTTATGAAAGAAACACCGTTATCTCGTTGCAACGAAGTATGTAACGAAGTGTGTAACGAAAATGAGGATGTCTATCACATATTGATGAGATGTGGGCGCAATGACAGCTTAAGAAATTAAAGTGGCTTACGTAACATTAACCTATCCGATCCCTTCAGCGACAACTTATACGCCAATATATATATGGTTAAATGTGCCCTGAATCAAAGGTTGTAGTTTTAATTGTTTATTTCATGATTATATAATACTGTAAAATAACAGAGTGGCATATCCGCAATAGCGTATTAACTCTTTTAATAAAGACAAAAAAAATGGTTTTATTTGTTTAATTCTAGCTTGAACGAATTAACGACGCTATAAAACTTTATACTTAGCAAAGTTTGTATTTTGGCTGCTATTATATAAGGATGTCCCTAAAAGCAGTTTTTTCGCAAATTATAAAGCTATAAAACCCTTGAATAAAGTACATTACATTCATTCCAAGACCTACATTCCGGCACCGGACCACATCGCCTGAAGGTGATGTGGTAAAAGTAATTTCTTCGGGTTTAAAATATTATATACACTTCAATAAGTACAACAAAAAACTTATAATGTAGATTATTTTAATGTTATTGCTGGATAGGTTGGAAAAGTTAATTCATGACACTTCTATGATTTGATTTGAACAAAACTTATAAATTCTCGCCTATCAATAATTATTAATAATGAAGTCGATTCAGTTATTTGTTATTTAATAAATATTGAAAATAGAATTTAAAATGTAAATTGTGCAAATTGATGCGAAACTTATACTTTTAAACTTCCACTTTTAATCGTTAACAATAGTTAATAAAGCATAAATTTAATTGAATGGTCGTTAAATTTATTTTATAACGTTGTTTATGTTTCAGTTTGAATTATTTCCTTGAACTAGCAAGTGGCGGATAATAATACCGTTTTCTCTTCCTTATGTTATTGTTTTCACAATGTGAGTTATTACACCGAAAAATGTATTTAATTAACGATTCTGAAAACTGGTTATTATACTGTTTATCAGGAAAATTGTTCGTTTTACAAGTACAATTTTACTAAAATATATGACTTATTAAAAACCCAGTAATTAGTAACATTAGCCTCGTCAAAGCTCGTCTGCTGGTGTAACGTACATAACCTATAAGTTTAAAAGATATTCATTTTAATTACATTTAGTAAATTGAAACTCGTATGTAGACGAGCTAATGCATTATATTACCTTGTTACCTTACCTTATTATTTATGTTATGAAAATACCTTGATATGAATTATGAAGTGTTCTAAAGTAGAATTAGGATTTGTTTACGCTGTTATCACGTCACGTCGTATACACTTAACGCAATTATTTTTAATATAAAATATAATAATTAAGTTCACTCAATGTACTCCTTGAGTAAAAACTTAATGTTTTAATTTTGATTGTAAGTAATTGCCATTTTTCATTAGTCAAATAATGAAGCACTTTTTCATGTTTGATTAAGTACAAGCTGCTTCATTATTTATTGTTTTCACTTAATTATAAGTTAGTCTGTTACAGGACTTGCCGGCTTTATCATGCTGGATTAAGATTTAAGTCTAGTCAGGGAATAAGTCTTTTGAGACGTGCTGAGGTAATATTGTCGACGTGAAATATTACAGATCTTGAGTACACTTTATCATTAAGGTTTGCAAACTGTTTGAAAGATAGCGTTTTACTTAACAGAGTATTATTAATAGGAGTTGAGGGCGCAGATTTATGTAAGAAACAAAATAAAGTTATTGTAGGACTTTCATGTAACATTGTCGATTTATTATAAGGTACTTAAACGGAACAGGTTTTCTTACTAAACCTGCTAAGGTAACTACTAAAAACAAATTGATATTTAACATGTCCTTCAGCTTCACAGTAAGTAGTTTTTTGACAAAATAATATTACTAGCGGTAACGACACGCCCTGTTGTTTAAAATTTAATACAGAATACACATAATTTAATCCCGAAAAACTTTCTGTTAAATCTTTCTGTATAAAATGGCAAATAAATGTAGTACTTAAAGACTGTAATGTCAGAAGCTACAATTATTTAAGTATTTTTTCAATTGCTTTAGGTATTGCACAGTTATCAAATTAATCATGTACTCTACATTATACATTAAATGAATAAAATACTGAAATTAGAGCGTTACGATTTAATTATAGTAAATTATTACTTTTAAGCAAGATAACTAACTGCTTTTAAAATGTACTGCAAATTTCCTCAATATTGAACTATTTTTGATAGTTTCGTCTATATTTAGTAAAATTTGATGTTAGTCAAAACATAATTACTTAAACGAGCGACAAAACTGTTCATTATTTAATAACGCGTCAATTTTGCCGGTAAAGTTAGCAGCAGCGAGATGAACTATTGGAATTAAATAATGAGATTTGCTAGTGCGCTAAGTACGGCAGGAACATTTTGTACGTTCAGAACATTATATTTGAATTTTAATTAAATATATAGCAGTGATGTGTGAATTAAATTATTGATGTTAACAATCCGCTTCAAAATCTATCGAAAGATGTCTTCGTTTATTAACTGAATATTTTATAAGGTTGTGACTTTTTTTTTCACAAAGTGGCCGGTGTGGGCGGGATGGGAATGAAAGCGGTGGCGTGCATTATGGGAGGCTTATGTTCAGCAGTGGACTGACATAGACTGATGTTGATTGAATGATTGAGACTTTTTAACGTAAATAAAGGTTAAAGTATGATTTCAAAAAACACTGAAAATTTAAAATAATTAGCCATTTTGTGAGGTTATGTCCAGCGATAAACTATGTAAAAATAAAAAATAAAACATTCACATATCAAAAGCTGCTCTAAGGAGAAAATTGCTCTCCGAGGACATAAATATGTCATCAAATGATAAACCGTTATAGCCTCATTTTTTCGTACCAATGGTTAGAAATGCTGAAAATGTGACCTTCGTATTAAGCTGAATAAATTGGTAAGTCTTTTCATGAATAAAACATTAAATTGATCTTTTAACCTTTATTATCTTGTCATTCTAACGTTGAATATACCTTCTTATCATAGTTTGCGTGTATATGTACTTGATAATGAACGAGGAAAATTTTAATACGAAGTTAGATTAACTTAAAAATGACAGTTTTAATATATGATCTTCTATTAAGCTTAAAAAAATTAAAAGTATTTTCATGAATAAAATATTGAATCGATTTCTGAAAGAACATTTCTTAACTTTTCATTCTTGGTCACATGTACCTTCTTAACATTGTTTATGCGTATTACATTTTCATTCATGAATTGTAGAATTACTGTCAAAATTGTTTTTTTAATAAAAATGTAATAACCGTACAATCACTCACGTGTTACTGAATTTTAATTTAAAATAAACGTTGCAATATTATTAATACCTGTGTTGACGTCCACAGTTATGTAAACCCCGTCTCAGATCGTTTGCCTCTGCAGCTCAAAGCACCTATAGCTTTATAATTGTTACATTAATAGAAGATTTTTACAATTTTGCTAACTATTTTGTATCGGTACTAATTTCTATTAAATCGGAACAACCGTAAACACAATGCGATTGCGATTGAAATTTTAAATATATATAAGGAATGTCAACAGGACTACTTAAGTATTACAAAAACAAAACATTAAAATTAATTTAAAATCAAATCCACTAATTTACGGATTTTTCGCGTCACTTAAATATATTTATTCCCGATGTTTCGGATTCTTTCCAGCATACATGATCACGGGCAGACTAAGTTGGTATGTGTCTGTATCTCTATGAGATAATAATGATAATTATTATTATTAAGTAAAAAAAAAGAGAGAAAATATTTTTTTTTCATTACTTAAGTATCGAGACAACCTGTTAATAAATAATGTGTCCTGCCCATAAGAAACGTAGCGTAAGACGACACAAATCCGATTGCCACCTTGAAACGCAGCATGTTATGGTTACGTTTGTCCTTTCAACCGGAAGACTGTAATGTTTATAAACATATTTACAGCATAAAATGTCCACCATGGTTGTATTTTCATGAAAAGTCTCCACTTGAAAGGATAGATACTACCTTCAAAATTCCTACTATTTAAAGTGCAAGCCTCACAACGTTAATTATCATGCATATTTCATATGTTAGTTTCTAACTATACATAGGTGTGATGTATAGTAAATAAATGCGATAAAACGTTGTTGTTTTTTTATTCAAAAATGTGTAACAATAAATATTAGAATTATTTGAATTGCAATCTCATTGATTGCTGCCATATTTTTTCCAAAAGCTTTTCCGCTAAAATCCTGTAAACATCACAGTAAATAACGTTTGCAGAAATATGCGTATCGTTTTAATTAATCGATGCTATTGCAAAACGCAAATATTTGTGCGTTTTTCAATTATTACTTTTATAAATTTAAACTGGAAATGAATTTATTCAGTCAATTCTGAATACTGAGTTGAGAAGTAAATAGTGTCATGTAATTTTGTAATATAAAAATTTTATTTTAATAAATCCATACTTATATTATAAATGCGAAAGTGACCCTGTCTGTCCATCTTTACCTGTCTAAACCAATATACCGATTTTAATGAAATTTGATTTAAACACACAGAAATGCTATCATATAAAATTTTCCAGAAAATACAAAACAATTCACACTACTAACCATATAGGAAATAAATTGTTAGATTTAGTTACAAATGTTACTTAGGAGTAACTTATTATTGAATATTAACTCTGAAATGTGTTTTACGAAATTTATAGAGTCAGCTGTACATAAGAGTATAAAGATACTGCAATTTACTTAGCGCAATACGAAAGTAAACTCTTTTCTCTGTATCAGCCCTCAAAAGTTTGTATTATTCATTGGTTTGTAGCAAGATAGACTATTGCTCAGTAGTAAGGTTTCCTGTTTAACAAAACAACACACAAAGAATAAAAATATGTTACGCAGAAAGAAAACAATATCCTCCATACTTATAAAAAAAGACTTGAGCCTTGCAGCCTTATGTCCTAAAAAACCTAAGGAGTTTACGAGTGTAATCATTCTACAAAACTCTTCACTTTTAAACTTGATTGTCAGTCTCTGTTAAATGACGTTAAAGTAAATGTACTACTACTACTAGGGTTATTAGCCAGGTTAAGAGTTATAAACTTTCCACATTTAAAGTTCTCGGAATATATTCGCGGGATTCGAACTCAAGACCTCTAGTATATAAAGCAACGTTCAATACTACTAGACCGTGGTCTAGTAATAATATAATAATAATATAGCCTTTTATTCGGACAATACATTTACATTTACAGTTTTGTTTCCTGTAATTGTTAAGTAACACAGTTATGTTATTCACACAAGTTAGTATCCTACTATTGTCAGTATTATATAATTTTATTACTGTTATTTACACACGTATAATTATTCGCGTATTTCCTGTTTCTTTACTTTCTGGTAAAGTTTCGTGGTCTTGTAGTAAAAATATAACATTCACCATAACTGGTGGTGCCTTTCTCATAGGATCAGAACATGGCCGCGGCCGTCGGACAGCAGAGTTTGGTTCCCTACGGCTGCCTTGGCCACACTTCGCTACGAATGTCCACTGAGGAGGTTGGGGACATGAGCCTGGCGCGCCTGGCAACGGGCAACGCTCTGAAATGACAGGTGATCGTGGAATTATTGACTGGACAAAGACTAGCTCTGGTTTTAAAAGATCATGTACCGGTATTCCACTATATTGGAGATAAATATATGATGAAATACAAGATGAAGTATGCTTATTTGTGTGTGTAAATTGTTTAGTTTATAATATATATGTATTTTAATTTTTGTACTTTTGTATGCATGCTTGTAATGAATAAACTCAAAAACTTCCTGTCAAGATAATTAATTCTTTACCACAAGTTACATTCAACTTTAGTAACATAGACTACTTTGTACGCCGGGAAAATTCGTTTCAAAAATATAAAAATAGTACGGAGAGAGCTTTGGAACAGAAAAAAATGATTTTTAAGTATTTTTGTTTCTTTGAATTACAACTTATCCTTACCCTATTAATCCTTTGGATGGACATATACAAGGGCGGTCCACCCATCAACCTGCATTGAATCAGTATGGTGAGATACGGTCCAAAAACCGCCTAAATGGAGAACGCGTGCATTGGGGGAAGCCTATATTCGGCAGTGGACTAAACACAAGCTGATGATGATGATGATGATGATAATTTGTTATGTTCTAGCAAATATTTCTTTCAAAATTGGCGTTATAATACCAGTGGTCGACGACTAGGCCTAGATAGTTAGTCGTCTAGTACCACGCCGAATGCCATTTAAAATAACAAGGATTATATTATTATGCGAATCATCCGTAATGAGTAAAAATTGTTAATTGGAAACCGGTTTATAGGACAGTCAATCCTACGACAGCTTTGGAATTGACTTTTTAAGAAGAAGGAAAAACATTGCCTCATAGAACATTTTATTTATTAGATAATTCTAAAAAGAAGAAGTCTATTTCTTATCTAAATATCAAATTTGATCAAAACATACTCTTTTAGAATTTGAGTAAAAGCAAGTACCTTATCTTGAATTTAAACATTAAACCTTTCCAATAAAAAATACAATTCAAACAAACCATCTTATACTATTAAATATACAAATCCCAGGTTGTATTATGTATGCATTGCATGATAGATGTTTATAGGTTTGTAAATTCTTGAAAAAAATTTCTTTGTAATATTATCTGATTCAATTTATTTAAGAGATATAACAATATATTATGTAGATATAGTCTGATGTTCATAAAGTTATATTAGTTAGAACTAGTGAAATTACATTACGATTTAAATGTTTTCGTGGTTTAAAATGACTTCTTCCAAACATTTAACTTTATATTACAAAATGTTTGATTGATTTCATAATAACAATAATGTAACAACAAGAAAACTTCAAATTATTAAGTAAACTCTGTCTCCTTCTTATTTAAAATTTTTAATGTATTTAAAACGTGTAAAACCAAATTTACATTTTGTAAAATCAGTTCAAAATGAGTTTTTAATAAAAATATCCATATATATTAGTTCTTTAACATTACGATCTTGGAAGATGATAATCTTATAAATCCAGTTGTACATAATTTAATAATATAACGTTAATTTTATGTAAATTATTCCTACTTACCCCTACCTTTTTATAAAACCGTTAAACAACCAACAACATCGAAAACTTAAAAACTCAATTGGACTTAATCACATGTTTTTCAATAGTTGACATTTGAATACCTCTTGTATTATGAAATTAACAAACCGTGATTATATTCTTGTAATATTTTCGGAAATAGAAATACTAACAAAATAGTATATAAAACAAAGTTCATGATGTATTACAAAACGAAAGCGAGTAAAAGTAAAACTGTCATTTCCACCCTCGGGACGGTCTCAGGTCATACTTTACTCTCTTTAATTCCGGCCACCTTAATGTGCGTTTTGCACAAATAATACGCTACATGCAGCTATAGCGATCGGCGAGCAAGATTAATTATTGGTTCGAGATACATCACGGCTTGCTTTTGAGTGTTTTCGGATGATTATAACTTCGTTTGAAAAAAGTGGGAGTTTACCGAGATGGTAATTACTTTGTGATGGTTCAACAATATGATAACGTATAATATTTATACAACAATACCATTCTTGCGAAGCTATTAATTTAATAAGCTTTCCTTTCATCTCTTTCAACTCTACCTCTTTGTCTTATTCGACTAAAGTTTCAACTAATCTTCTAATATATATTAACATAAATAATATTCATCAGTAGGTAAATTTAAGGCGTGCCAAATGATCCACAAGTTAATAGGTCATTCTGATGATAAACTTTTAAATTGTCCTTTAAAAAAAACTATCACGTCGTCATTTATTTTTTCAATAATTTAAAATTTTCGTGTGTGTGTGTGTGTTTGATTATTTCTAAATTCGGTGTAACAATTTATTCCAAAAGTCTACTTCTATATATATTCATAATCTTTTCAAATAGTGACCGATACAAATATTTATTTACAACACACTGTTTTTATAACCGTAAAATTATCGTTTTCTTTTGTTGAATTAACTTCGTATTGTAGTTCCTGTTGAGCAACCTATATAATATTGATATATAATCTATTATTTCAAACAATATATTCTGGCACTTCTTTAATTTAAAAAAGTTCGAGACCAACTCAGGAGGACTCAATTCCAGGCATATCTTTTTCTTAATTTTACCTCGTTGTTCCCTTCTAATGCTCGATTTTGAACATTATTTTTTTAAATGGTATCTGGAAGCTTCATGGTCCCTTTTTAATAATTTTATGATTAGTAGTTTAATAGGTTTAAGAATTACATTACGCGTCAATAATCACAACCTCATGGATACAATTGAAACCTTTACCTCAATCTACGATAGACTTAAACTATTTTACATTTGTACCTCAGATTGGTCTAAATTTAACGTAGAATTAAAAAAAAACAAAAACAATGACTATTGCTTTTTCCTTTTTAAATTATAATATGCATAAAACATGTTATAAACAATTTTGAATTTTGAAAAAATAAATACTTCCGAGTTATTAGATAATTAAACAGCACAAAAAATCCCAGTTTTGTGCGAGAGCACGATGTTACTTCTTGTTGACAATTAGTCCTTGCACTTTTGCTGTCGGACAAATTTTATTAAAATTTCAATTGTTACTTTATCAATCGTGCATTAAATTTTCTCTTCGATTAGTGATAAAAATAATTTACATAAACAATTCTTGGATTACGAGTTTTTATATTTATATTACGTTATAATTGTAGTACATTCATTTACATTTTCTTGCTACTTTCTCTGTCTATTTATATCTTTCTGGCAGTAGTGTTCTCAAGGTTAATAAACCTTGCCATTGACCACGAGACAAACCGAAAATATTTCGGTGTTATATTTTGATAAATATCGATGTAAAACAATTATTCTTCATTATTAAACCTCTTAATTCCAAAACTAAAATACGCTTTTGCAAATATTCTGTTTCATGTTAGGGTTATAAAACTAAACAAACTTTTGCTTAATTTGATATTGAAATATCAGAACCATGCTGCACAAAGGGCAGCGGGTAACTTGTTCCTACGATAAAACTCAGGTAAATATTTTCATCCATGACAGGCGCCCGTTTTCCCTCCGGCTGCGGCAGGTTAACGTTATTTTATCGCGCCATTTAAATGCTCTTGATTGAAGAGGGATAAGTTATTTCTTAAGAACATTTCAATATTTTTATTGTTTTCTTTCATTTATACCTAAACTCCTTCAATACCTATACATCTGCATAATAACAATGACGTTTTAATTTTGACATTGACTTAAACAATAAAGTTTCGTGTCAATGGATATGAAAATGTCCTCATTTAATATTACATAACATTTCAGTTTCATCGTATTCTGATAAAGATAAGGTTTTCCCAAGGAAATACTCTCCTACATCATTAACGTTTATCGTTGTTCATGTTGTCTGATCAACCCTAAGTGTGCTTAAATCATAGGGCATTTTCATAAAAACGAACTTAAGATTAACAAACATTATATATATGCCATGGACTAAACGTAAACCGGCTTTTTATACCAAGGCAAGCAATTTTATAAAGCTGGCCTATGTATACATATCATGGTAATCGTCACCATCATCATAATAAGCCTGTGCTGGTCCATTTGCTGGACATGGGCTCCCCTAATAAACCTATCCATTAGGGGTTTTGGATCATATCCCACCACGCTAGTCCAACGCGGGTTGGTGGGTGGACCACAATTAACATGCCCATCCGACGCATGGATCATCTTACTTTTCAGACAATCGGGTGATCATTAATGCTAAACAACAGCGGAATCGTACCCGGCCTCAAGTTTTAGGCCACCCTACCCACTGGCTACAGGCGGTATACATATGCCACAAGAATATGTATACATAGCCTAACAACAATAAACTTTAAATTAAATCCGTTTTCAATAAATACAACAAACGATGAAATTATTCATGAATTGACTATAATAAATCTGCAGCTACATCTATATACTTAACTTACAAACTTAAATATTAAAAAATGTCAGGCTATAAAATATTTTTCGTGCATGTTTTTGCCTCAGCAGATCCGTGACCGCAAAGAAATTTGCCGCAATGCTAAATATTTATGTTCGAACTTTTATGTCTTTCAACCGTCTCGTTAGGATTAAAAATTTTCTAAAACCCGCAGTTCGCAGCAATTGTCAAACATTATGATTTTAGGCAACGATAAAACTAATTTTATAAATAAAAGGATAAAAAGTAAGTAGCCAAAAAGAAAATAAAAGAATGATACGTGAGCATATTTTAGCTATGTACATTGGCTTACCAGCTGGTGGTGGTCCAAAAACCTGTAAATATACTATATTATGTCAAATGGACTATCAGGCTGATGATACTCGTGGCGGTGGTTGGTGGTGGATTTGATTTATTTAAAATAATCGGTTTTATAATATTTTTCTCCAATCCACTTATCCGGCTTGGTATTGTACATCATCGTCTTGAGGGATCTTGGGATGAGTGAGCGGCGTGCAGGAACTTTGACTTATTAAAGAGCTGCCACATTTAAAGATCCAATCCATATAACGCCTCAAAACAGCATCTTATAAGTTTTTGAAGCACTACATTTATAAATTTTTTGAAAGAAGAAAAATTACACTATCGTTTGTTTGAAGTTTGATTGTTTTGAAGTATAATTACCATGGAAATTTCCTTTTATTCTTCCTCCAATGAAGAACAACGACAGAACTTTTGTTTCAAGTCAGTCAGTAAAATTCTTTCTTCGGTTTCCGAGTGTTATAAACTTTAAGTTTATCATTCTTTTTAACAGGATATAGTATACAATCAATAATCTAATTTATTTCTATTTCTCAAAACCCGAAAAAGTTACGTCTAATTATTATCCCTTTTTGCAGTTTTGTTATTTTCGAAATATAATAAACTGCTCCCATCCATCGGATCAACAGCTGTAATTTAATAAGATATCTTACAGAGATATCTTTTCCGCCTCATAAGAATCAGAAAGGTTAATTTTCTATTTTTGCAAATTTCCATTGGTTCTCTAAACTAAAAATTTTTTTCAAACACTTTTAACACAAGCTGTCTTTATGTAAATGGTACTGCTGCAAATCTTACCACTTTAATCAATCTGGCTTTTTACTGCTCTCTGATCTTAAATATTAAATTGCCTACTTTTAAATATTTACTGCAAATATATACATTAATAAAATAAGGTGTTGGCGACAAGTTTAAGAAAAATTTATTGAAAAAATTAATTTCATTTATTGGTCATGAAATATTTGACGGATAAATAAAAATACACTTACTTATTTGGTTTTTCTAAACTTAAATATTTTATCAGTTATTTTTTTTTGGTTAAAATTCTACATTGTATAATTTAAAAAAATTAGTATTAAACTGAAATACTAAAAGTTTTCAAATCCTGTAACGTTATTTAAATCAGTTTCAATCGTCCTACTTTAAACCTGCAATTTCTCGTTCAAACCTGTCGACCACTGTTATATAGCTAACATAATTAATTCTTAAATCAAACCAGACGGAATGATGGAATCCTCTAAAATTCGTTTGACTTTACAAACACTTGAAGCAATAACAGCAATAACACCTCTCTATTAACCTCAACATATCGGACCATTGGAACACAATAAACCATTTTTACAATCCCAAAGGTTAAATTTCAATATGCCAAATTATCAAACTGTCCATCCAAACCAAACATCTTCCAGATTTCCAGTTGGGTTTGGAAAGTATAGACCAGCTGTATTGCAACTGGCTGGAAAGGTATTCCCTGGCTCTGGGCCTTTTACTTGATTGCTAAACAACCTCTTTGAAATGATAATTTCGGTTCGTAAGATGGTAAAGTGGTTTGCTGTTTACAATTAGGCAATCGTGGAATCATTATAAATATTAAAACTTATCATCAGACCTGCATCCAAGATCTTCCCAAGAAAACAATATTATCGCCACATTTTATCCTTCCAACAATGTTTGACATGTAAGCTTCATTTGATCGCCGAAATGGTTTCATTCAAACCGATAACTTAGGTTGATGTTTAAATTGATTTGGCGCTCAGTGGTCATTTTAAAATTGCTTGTTCCTCAAGTCAAATTACATTCTGGATCAAATTTTAATGTTTCAAACTTGTCTCAAATCGGAAGTATGTTGGGATACACCATTATCGGTTTGAAGCTAATCTGATTAAATTAGATGTCTATCGTTTAAACTGAAATAATTCAAAACTGTTTTATCGTTTAAAATTCCTCATAAATTGATATCTTGTGTACCCAACAGTTATCTCTAGTCATCAAATTATTCCGATTTATCCAGTCCCCGTTTGTTTCGCGAACAGATTATTTTATCAAAATGTCTTCTTGATTTGGTTTATAAACCCGAAATCTTTTCTCTTTATTGAAATGGGTTATAAAGCATGAAACGCCTCCTTACCTCAAAAGTAGGTTGAATGGGTTGGTGACAGGCAAGATGCAAGTGCCCTGGGTTTTGAAATCAAGTACGGAACATGAATTCTGCGGTATTTGGGTGCTTCCGCTATCGACCAAATGTTATAATAATACACCTAATCAGGTGCACGTAGAAAAAGTACGTTTGAAAATTGAAGCTTTCATACTACTTAAAACTCTCAGAATCAATAAGCCGTCTCTAATAATTTGATTTGACATTTGCTTCATATTTTTTTATTAATTTTCCCAAAGCTTTGTTTCCTTTACGCTCTTTCTTGTTTTGTTGATGTTTACTTGAGATTTTTAATTTTTAATTGTTTTGTAGTAATTAGTATCAATTTTATCTGTTGTGATTGTTTTATTACATTTTTAACTATTTTTTTTTTTAGATCTAGTGCTCTGAAAACCTTTAGAACATAACCTGGTTCAGGGCGTTGCTGAACCGTCTCCCATGTGGCTCTTCACAAGGGCCCCAGAGGGAGCTGGCTGGTTTCACTCTTTTGGTTCCCATTGGCATGCTGAATCGAGGGGCCGGGTGGGGACGCCTCCTCATTCAGACGCTTTACAATGATCATTAATGCTAGAAGGCTCTACTAAGATTGTACCACCTTCAAAGCGTTGGCGCTGGTAAGGAGGGCGCAAACTCCAGCAACGCTCTATCAAATGGTGTTAGCTTGTGTCATATGCAAAGGGTTTGTATTTCGACCTCACCGGTGGGCCGATGTCGTGGTGTGTTGTATGTCCTACACTCTAAGTGTAGGGTGTGTCTGCTACTGCTAGGGTTGTCGCTACCTAAGCCTAAGGCAGTTGTTCTTGTTTAACAGAGGAAACCTCCATCCGTCGCCGGCGGCGCGGCCTCATCTGCTGCCTGATTAAATTCTCTAAATTAAATAAATCTAGCGATTTAGGAAGGACGCGTGTTTGCCAGTGCTGCCATTGCTTAGGCTGGCATGCTGGCTCTTTGGCTGACGGCGGGCCGCTGTGCGCTCATCGGCTCGGCTGGCCTGTTACGCGGGCGGAACGCCAGCGTTAGAGGACGGAGGGGGAATGCGGTGGTATTGGGGGATGGGTGGTCGCCTAGAAGGGCTTCCTTGGGATCGCAGAACTCTGCGTTTTTGGGCCAGGCCGGTAGTTACCGTGTGGCCGGGGCGCGGCAGTTAACGCACGCGGAGGTTCGTTGGCGAGACTTCTTGTCGTGGGTCTGGGACAGGGATCGTCCGCGGGTCCAGGCATTTAACGCAGCAGGGGCGTGCGAAACAGTTCCGCGTAGCGTGACCCAAATCTTGGCAGTTGTGACACTGCCTGGCCGTTAGGTGAGGCCGCTCAAAGTGGAGCCAATCCACCACGCTGCTCGCGTCGTGTGCCCTTTCGCCAAGACGCTCGGTGTGACGCCCATACCATAAGGGCGTTTGGTGCGTGGGTGGTACATTCGTTGTACCCTGGAAATTTTTCTTTTTATGCAGTTATCTCCGCGCATGGGATCTCCTGGCGGCCCTTTACTGGCCCTAAGTCGCCTCATCCGGGAGCGCGAATGTATTTGGTGTTCCTTTCCCGGAGGAAGAGGTCACCTTCCTAAAATCGTCTGGCGTCTCGGTTGTAATTTGATCCCCTGATTGCTATCAGAACAAATTTATATCTATTGATAGGGCCGATCGAATATCAATTTCTCCTTGCGTAAATCGGGGTGGACGTTTCCCTGGTGCCCCTGGGGCCCTGGGAGGCTGGGCGGGGTGGGG